>CP137680.1:29826088-30426088 GCA_037976565.1 Mesocentrotus franciscanus | reverse complement strand
CATTCACGACTATTCCGCACTAAGCATGGACAATTACAAGAAAAAATCTTATTGAGCAAAAGTCTAATATAATGATTTCAAAAATTTATTAACAACAACTCACCAAGCACGTGAGAGGAGTCTGCCGATGACTTCATGTCAACAGTCCTGTTTGGATACTGAAGACGCGGATGCACATTTACATGTATTGGTCTCTGTTTTGAATCATATACGCAACAACATAGTCATGAACTTGGCAGTGGTTTTTCTCCAATCCGGGTCGGGCACTATCCGTAATCCAGAAAGCAACTATCCGTTGACGGAGTTTAATATAGGCCTACTTAAAGTATACTACTCCAATATCTTGTTGGCAATCAGGTAATTAAATTGATTAAAATGATAAATTGATTGCTCTCACCCATTCCCTAGGGAAGAAAATGCATATTAATGATGATTAAAATTAAAGCGACTGGATAGCAACCTAGTGAGTAATTCCTGCCTACAAAAGAAGAGGATGGGTGAGGATGGGTACTTTACAAGGCAGGATTACAAATAGGGAGGTGGTGGAGGTAAGGCTGCAGTGATCTTACCCTGAAATCTTACTATGAAGTCTTTCGTCTTCTTTGTGCATGGCTGATCGTCAACGGAATGGAGTCTTTTGTCAACTCTGTTTGTTGCTACGGCAGGCAGCCAGTGAAAACGAATTTGTTTAATCAAATTATGGAAATGCAAGCATTACTTTAAACAAACAGAACTTTATTATTCCTGGCTCATGTTTCCTGATTGAGGTGTCATATGAAAGAGCAGAAAAGGAACTTATTAGAAACTTTTTGTGATTTTCTCTTTGAAATTCAGATACCGTTCGCCAAATGACTTTTTGGTACCCTTTCTTCAAATTGTTTTCAATCACTCATGCGTGAAATATGCATCAAATGAAAGAGGGAAGGATCTAAGCTTTACAAATATGTGTAATTTACTAATTATAATTGTGATTAAGTTGTGATAAAACATCAATAATTTTCGGTTTTGTTTTTTCTGGGACGCACTGTATATATAGTTTTTCCCTTCCAAATTCCGCTAATTAAACCGAAAGTTCAGTATGAGCATGTTTATTGTTAATGCAACGCTTCCGTAATAACTTCCTGAATGTTAAAGTCCAACGGACATCATAGAAAAAACACGATGGCAAATCTGTTTCTGATGGTATTGTATGCATGTATTGATTACAAGGAATATCATGTAAGGCCTGCACATTAGTCTGTTTTTCAGGTCGTAACTATTCCTGCAAATAAATACAAATCACATTTGTGCCACAAATCATTTCATTCATCTGTTACGACTAATTGTATTTTAATAGTCAGAATGCGAATTGCACATATTGCGTGTTGTTAGGCAGGACAAGCCATAATGTTTTGCCGTACCTACCAACAATTAATGTATGCAATTCGCAATCTGACTATATTCGTAAGAAGTGAATGAATTAATTTGTATCATAGCACTTAAAGATAGGCTTCAGTTCTGGTAATGATAGAAAATAAATTCTCACAGAATCAAACAAAACTTACACTGAATGTTCGAAACTACGAATAAATGACATTTGGCAAACGATTTTGGTATAAAATGTATAGGGGCTGAGTAATGAGCACAGCAAGATAAGGAAATTAAGGTAAGTATACTTTGTTCAAGATATACTGTAAAACAGCATCTGAGGAACTAAACTTCAACAAGCTCTGCTTTTAGTAAGTTCCTCTTTTCTCGTGCTATTTCTATTATATTTGTCTAGTTTCATTGTATATTTTTTTGTAATATACGTATTCATTGTATTATGTTTTGCATGAGAAATAAATTCATTTGAATCATTGAATCAAGTAGGCCCGACACCATGTGCTTCACATTATGTCACTATGTGCAAATGAGAATTGTGGATTTTATTGAAGATGATTTCCAGCAAGTTTTTGTGAGTTTATTTTTATTTTACTGGTTCAAATAATCAATCTACTGCAGGATAAACAATCCAGAATAAATTTTAGCCATGTTCTCTCGCCATCCGATTCCAATACCAGAGCTCAAGATTAGTTTTAACAAAGATTAGTGAATTAATTTGATTACACTAGGATGGTCTACTGCCGTAGGTTGGTTTTTTGAAAGTAGTTGCCACCATGTCCAACATAATCTACACGGATTTTGTCCTTGTACCAGCTCACTTTAACTGAAATGAAGCTGCTTTTACTACTGTCAGGATTGTCTGATATTGCCAGCATTGCGTGTTGCATACAATGGGGTATATGTTTTCGCTATAAAATACAACATTTTTATCAGAAGTGTATCTGCATGAAGCAGATATGTATATATGAATATTTTGAAGATTTTTGTTTGAAGATGGTAAAACAAATGAGTGAATGGATAAATGAATCTCATCACCTCGCCCTCCCCCTCTAATACATAATGTATTATGATTCCACTTATCTGTATTTCTCACCCTCGCCCTCCCCATTTGGACATCGATCAATCTTAATAATGAGTGGTAGCAGTATTAGTAGTTGTTTTTAATTTTCCGTATAAAAAACAACAACATGAAACATACAACGCGAAATATATACGTAATAATACATACGGATGGATAGCCCTGCTCAGCAATAATAACATGATATCACCGAGTTTAGAGAGGTCATAAGGGACCCGCTAATCAATCTTTCGGTTTACTTAGCGGGTATTGGAAGGGAAAACCTTCATTATGTACGAATGATTTTTGGAAATGATACAGAATATAAGCATGCCTATATGTTAATTGCACGGGTATATATAGCAGTCGTTTTTATCACATACATGTATTAATATTTCCTTGATATTGAGACACTAATCCGAGTTTAATTATCTAAATACAGACCATGCATCCATTTTTTTTATAAGACCGAAAGGGATTATAAATAAGGCCACCATACAACCTCTACAATCTAGCACATCCGATATGGAAATGATTTGTTTTAAAAATATATATGTAGATTGAGGTCAAGATTTGAGGAAATGCTCGTTTGACTGTGAGTCGTCGTGACGTCAGCCAGGTCGTGGGAATGCCTACAGATTTATAGCCGCTTGGGCTACTTAATTCTCCCATTGAAAGGCTATGCAAAATATAAGGCAATTTTTATAATGCTATTCATGAGACTACTCGAGATGTCAATCAGGAATGATTAATATTTCATTAAAAAAATGGCTTCTTGTATAGCGCTGATATCTGTCAGACTTGACACTCCTGGCGCTCCCGATTATAGCATGGCTGCCATTACGGCGCTCTAGCATTTCAAGGAATTAATTCCTGCCAGGTACCCATTTACATCACCTGGGTTGAGTGTGACAAATGTAGATCAATGTCTTGCCAAAGGACATTAGTGCCGCGACGGGACTCGAACCGCAGACCTTGTGATCCACAGTCGGGTGACGTATCCACTCGACCATGACACAGTTTCTTTATCAATCTCGTCCTAGTGGATTTGTTATGTTGTTATATAGGTTGGCGATAGCTTTGAACCAATGAGCATGTTAAGTTCCTCAACGATCAGTCATTTTATTATATTGAAAGTGCATTCTATTTCTAATACGATTTTTATATTACACGTGTGTAAGAATTCATTGAAAACCTATAAGGAGAAACAAATTAAGATTCAATTATACAAAGTATATAGCAAAGTCATGTCGTCTAATATAATGATTTCTTTTTAATATATAAATCTCCGCAGATCGTTATTTACCAGGAGCAGCCTTTTATACTGAAAACAAATCAGGACATTACTTACATTAATTGTTGTTAATTAATATTTTACATCGCTGGAAATGCTCTCATATTACGAAAAAAAGTGAGCAAAAGGTTTATATTCTATTTTGTTCTTCATTAACAATAAAATATGCGTTGTATAGACTTGTTTTGTTCGTGTTTTCGGACTTTTATTTGTGTAGACAACCAACTAACTATAATCGTGATAAACATTTTGAAAGGAATCAAACGGAATGTGTTAGAGTTTCAAAGCATCTACGAATAGAGAACTATAATTAATTCACTGGACCATATACAATCAGACAATGGTATTGCTTTCTGTATTCATTGCATTTATTTATCAAAACTCCATTTTTTCCCGTGCATAACATACAAGCAAAGCATTTTCAATATTTCTAGATTTTTACAAAATGAAACATAATTATAACAAAGCTTTTTATTATTTGATGAACGAACAAATACAACATAATTCATTATTCATAATTTCACAGTGTATATGCTTGTTTTATTTTGATGTGATCAGCTAACTTAAGATTTATCTCTCTAAATGATTAACACTCACTTTGTAGGGTAAATGCGTTATGTTACTTGTCACATTTGGAAATTCATTCTATTCACCGATAGCTTCATACATTCGTTTTGGGTATTTAGTTTTAAACGCACTGTAATTACATTTGTCGTGTATACGTGTGCGTGAATACATGGCTGACAAATCCCTTTACGAACTGCTACGAACGCCGTACGAGCGAACCCCAAATTTGTGTTTCGAATTATGAATCTTCGGAAAAACAAGTGTCCCCCGACATGCCTAATGTTTCCTTCTCTCAATTAGGCATCTTTGAAAAGATTTACATATTACCTGGTAAATCTAAACACAACATATTTCTCGGTAAAATGACTAATGAAAATTGGTAGTTTGGTTAAATAACAATTATAGTTTATCACTCAACATTAACGAATCCACAATTCAAAATATTCATGTATGATTTAATTTCTGTAGGTGCAGAAATTATGCAAATAAGTAGCATCATACACGGGGCGAAAAGTGCAAAATACTATATATTTACGAAATATTAACAGAATATAACTTATTCTGGTAACTTTATGCTTTTCTTCAAACATTGGGAAACGGTAGGTTTACCAATTTAAATCAAATCTTGTATGCATTCACATGGCCACGAGCCTACCAGAATCTAGGGCATATCGAGATAATAATAATAGGCCTGAGATTTTAATGTTTTATACACACTTAGCAAAAATAGAAAGTGGACACTATTCATAGTTAAGATTTTCAAATAAATATTTTAATATAGATTTATCTCTCACATATAAAATTAAACATAAAATAACCCTCTTTAAGATGATATGCAATTGGAATTATACCATTCATACATGAATGAGCATAGCCATTTAACAATAATTGAGTCTTTGAAAGAAATTGCAAAAATGGGGCATCTGGCAATTCAAATGTTGATGAGCACTGGAGGTTTCCTGAGACAACAGTTGACATCCAAAGCTCAATCCTCATTATTGTTCTCATTCTTATGGACGATTTATATGATAATTTCGAATAAAGAGTGTCCACTTTCTTATTTTGCTGAGTGCATTTTGTTGGAAGGGGATCTGTCATGTCGATATACGATCCCAAGGATTTGCATGGAGTGATTAGCTATATATTTGTCTCCTTCTAGAGACATTTTCGAGACTTCTTGTCATTCGATAGTTGAAATGACAAAACCAATCCTGCCATACGTCATTACTTTCTGTGCATTGTTTAAAGATACTATCTTCGTCGTTTAATTCCCTATATGTACTTGTAGGTGTACATATATTTTTTTCTGCAATAATAATTTATAAAGGTATACGTGCAATAAGTTACATTTAATCTTTTGTCATGACCTGACAATATACATACAAATCAGTCTAAAGGGACTGAACGATTCATAGATTGATAAATACAACCAAGAAAAAGTAAGCCACCTCGAATTATCCTTATTCTCCACAAATAAGATTACCAGTGTTCACCAGGTGTACACAAGAATATTGAAGATTTAAGATTGATCTAAATGCAATATTCACTGCCGGAGGGCTTAAATGTGATAGATTTACAGTAAAAAAAACAAGTAAAAATTACAATATGTAAATGGGCAATTTCATTATAGAATCAGGAAATGGAAATACAAAATAGAAATAAATGTACATTTTAACCTCCAATTGTAACTATTTTTCTTCTTCTTTTTTCCCCCTTTCCATAGGGTTCTTTATTTTCAAAACAAATTCCATCATATACAGTATATTCATACATTATATACAAATGATTAAAGAAATAATTTCCATACATAATAGCTTAACATAGATAATAATCATCACGACCGAAAACTTTGTGGCAGATAAAAACAAACATTTATGACAAAATTAGTATATTAAATATTTAAAAAAAATACCAAACATAAAATACATGATCATGTTTGTGTTGGCACATTTCCAACACTCTCAAAATAGTTTCTAAAGTGAAACCATTTCTTTTTCAATTTATTCTCTCTGAGATTTTTTTGGTATACATATTTTTCATAATTTTTCATAATAACGTTTTACAGCTGATGAAATTATATCAAATGAAGGTAGTTGATTTTGTAATTTGGCTGATGCTTGTTTGTAACTATTGTAACTATGCTTATGTAATTTCATTTACTTGAATTATCACGATTAAATATGAATTATTTACAGGCAATAGAAAAATAATTGATATATTTTAGAACAAAACAATTTCTTTTCTAATTACATTTGCATAAGATATAGGATATGCAAAGAGATGATTTAAAAAAAAAAGTCAAATCAAAACGAAATTAAAACCATTTCACTTTTACTATCTTCTTTATACAATGTAAATATATCCATATACAATCAGACTCTGAGTTGTAGCGGGTAACAGTACCTTGAATGAACCGAATAAGATTTTTACCTTTCATGTTTTATGTTTAGTACTTCCAACCTACTACTGTATCACCAAATAAGCCTATGAATAATGACCATACGAATAATAAAAACATGCCTTTTTTACCCATGCAGGGTAGCCTCATCAGCATTAATACTGTTCTCCCTGAGGGCGCTGCATTCATAATCATCCCGGCTTTAGCACGACTACCGGCAAGGTGCATAAGCATCCAAGAAATGTTTTCCTATTTACCAATTTACTACTTCTAGTTAGAGAGTGGCAAACATAGATTAATATCTCTACAAAGAAATAAAAAGAATGAATTGTTTCATTATATACACTGAAAAACAAGAACACATATATTTACAGTACACAAACATCTACAATGACAAAATATTGATAAGCTCAATTTTTACGACTATTTCCATCCCGATGCCGTATATGGAAGCCACGACACATATAATTATTGCGAAACATGTTAACAGTGATGGTTATCACTTAAATTCACCAAGGAATTATTTCCTTCACCGATATATTTCCCATGATTGTAATCAATTGAATTTGGCTCCTCTATCTCATCATATGCTCCCGGAGCCTCCTCCGGATCTTCTCCCCGTTGTCCAGGCAGCAGACGATCACGATCACAATCACCTTCGTTCACGTCATCTACCGGTGGTGGGTTTGTTCCATGATTGCGCAGGCATTTCGGCTTTATAATCACTAACATGACTAACATGACCAACATGCCTAATATAAATCCAGCGGGTGCACCAGCGATGCCGGCCCATTCTGCAATGGTAAAAGAGGAACCGGAACTTAATTCGTTCACATCAACCTGGTAGAAGAACGCCTGGGTACCATCTGAAGAAAGACAGGTGTAATTACCAGATAGCTCAGGAGTGGTCTTCCATATAACCAATGAGTCGCTGTTGGTCAGGTAAAAAGGATTTTCACAATCACCATGTTCCTGGAAGCGATGACCACCAGGAGTCACCCAGGAAGCACCGACAAAGGAACATGTAAGTTCCAATTGCTTTCCTGGCTTCACTGACCAAACTGTGTTGTTTGGTTGGCACTGTAAGAGGCTATTTCTGTAAACGTGGTGAAGCGACTTGTATTGAAACTGGCTTGGGGAATCGCAAAATCCATTACATATTTGGGAATTTTCAAGCCATGATGAGATCCAGTTGAGATGACAATCGCAACGTAGCGGGTTGTCATCTAGCGAAATAGTAACCCTTCGGAATTTGGAATCTATTAGAAATTCAAATAAATCGAGCAAAAACTTGGGTTGTGGCATTCCCTTGATTCTGTTGCCATCTAACGCAAGATTTTCCAATCTCGTCAAACCAATAAACGCATGTCGATGAATTTCTGTAATCATATTCTTCGACAGATGTATTTCCGTCACCTGACCAATGGTGCATTGATGAAAGTATCTGCTTTAATTTGAGTCAGTCTGTTATTGGAAAGATCAAGGATATCCAGGTTTTCCAGATCGCGGAAATGTTCTTCAACAATTTCTGTGATGGCATTGGCTTTCAGATTGAGACGTTTCAATTTCGTCAAAGTACAAAACGTCCCATTTTCGAGAGCATGAATCTTGTTTTCAGTTGTACCTTCTGCTATTAGCCTTGTCAAACTTTCTAGATAAGTAAACATGTTAATTTCCAAGACACGCATATTATTATCATACAGGACTAACCTATCTAAGGTTTCCAGTCCTTGAAAACCACCAGGCTCAACGAACTGCATGCCAGATATATTCAAAATCCTAATCTGGTTGAACTTCTGGATATTCCCAGTTCTAAGAACGACTCGTTGAGAGTAATGAAGCTCAAGAACCACGATTTTCTGGAGCATGTGGTCTGGAATCATTCCATACTCTGGACAGGTACATCTTCCTTTTAGTTCAGAACTTTCCACTGACAAAGAAGTGGATGTGCAATCGCAATATCTCTTATATATTGCAGGCTGAGAGGAACAAACAAGAGGGCACAAAAGAAGGAGTGCAAGTGACACACATCCTATGAATCGTTGACGGATGATTCCTGCCATTCTGCTCACAAACGATGGAGGTTCAAGTAGAAATCTGACTCAAAATCAATATGGCACTTGATTAATGTTTGGTTGAGCTGTAAAGATAGAAACAATTGGGCGCGATGTCAATATATATATGGCAATATGTATATGTCAATACAGAAATAATGATGATGACCATGATGATGATAAAGAAGAAGACAATTTTAAGAAGAACTAGAAAAAGAAATGATAAAAAATACAAGAATAATGATAATAATAATAATAATTATAATTATTATCGTTATTATTGTCATTGATATTATATCAACAACAACAATGATGATGTCAATAATAATAATAATATTGATAATGATAATAATAATGATAAATGATCTCATTACAACAATCGTAATGATAAATTAGGACTGTTATTGTTATCATATTATTTTTTTTAAATATATATTATCATGATAATTAAAATTATCATCATTATTATTGTAGTTGTTATTATTTTTCTTTTAATTCTTCTCCGCTTCCTCATCCCCTCCTCGTTCTTCTTTTATAACTGCCTTATTCTTTTTCATCATCATACATGTAAACCTGTGTCAAAATTAGACTATACCTTCTTTTTTAGAAGGGTACATGACGTGAAATGAAAGCCTATATACTGAACATAATTAACTCTGGCTCACGTTCAACGTACATTCGAAATGCCCATAAGTATAGTGACTACAACTTTTAAAAGAATCATAACTTGTTTTCCTTTGTCCGATTTCATTCAATCATTCAGCAGTCTGCTTCTCTGATTTCTCTGTTTTCTTTCAGAGCAGTTGTTTATTAAGGTTGTACATTATGTCCTTGAAAACAGGAAACCCAAGTTTGTTGGTAAATTACTCGAGAATTTCATATTTGTTTTTCTTCAATAATTTGTGCATCGTTGGAAAGCTCATTTCCTCTACTTTCATGCAAAACCATGTTCTAGAAGTCACGGCATGACCGATTTCAGTCCAAAGTAGAAGTATCAGTCACCAAATTGTCCAAAATAAGCGAATGGCTGCTGCTATTGGTTCGTTATGCACTTTTAAGGACAAGAAATAGTATGGAATTATTTATCATTGGGAATACATTTGCATTTAAAAGCTCATAATTTTATGGTCAAACCAATAAACGTATGTCGATGAATATCTGTAATCATATTCTTCGACAGATGTATTTCCGTCACCAATGGTGCATTGATGAAAGTATCTGCTTTGATTTGAGTCAATCTGTTATTGGAAAGATCAAGGATATCCAGTTTTTCGAGATCGCGGAAATGTTCTTCAACAATTTCTGTGATGGCATTGGCTTTCAGATTGAGACATTTCAATTTCGTCAAATTAAAAAACGTCCCATTTTCGAGAGCATGAATCCTTTTCCCCAATATATCTATGTAACATATGTTTTATGGACCTCTGCCTTGCGCAGATGAGTCTGAAATAAAGTTCTGAATTGAATTGAAATGAATTGAGTTGAATGTACGTCGTGTCAAAAACTGACATTCCTCAATGTCTGACCTTTTTGACCCACAAGGACAATAGGTGACTGAAAGAGACACGAGTCCCAATAACATTATTAAACAGTTTTCCTTTTTTTCCTCAAAGCATTAGACCCTTGGTATCACGTGTACATGTATATATATATATATATATATATATATATACTAGTGCGAGAATTCTCAACTCTGACATGACAACGGGTGTTCCAGAAAATGTAGGCGTGAATAAAATGGTCTAGGAACGTGAGACGTAGCTTTACTTTACAATTTTATTACGAGCTTTCGGCTTGTGAGGCCTTCTTCAGGTTCTGAAGTGCAAACACATACAGAAACAAATACATTGTATGAACATATATACATGGCATAAAAACTTAATATCACTCAATCATATAATCAAGCATCATGAACATAGCAAAAATTAGTACGAGAAATACTTCGGAATAAACTTAGAATTTTTTTTTTCTTTCACCCTTAACAGGTGTTTTTATTACAACAAAATAATCAAAGTTACGTACATTTTTGTTTAACATAACCACTGTAATACTTTACAAATACATTTCTATTAATTCAGGTAAATAATACAATTTTCCCTTTCCTTTTTTTGACAGCGCTGCGTTAATGTCCAAACGTATCTTAACTTCTTTCAAAAAAATATACCACAATTTTGTTTTCCTTTCATCTTTTCCCTTTTCGTTTCTCAAAATGATCATTTTATATAAGCTCCAAAAGGCAATTGTAACAATATCATCAATATTTTTTTCCAAATTGGTTTTTAACAAAAGACCAATATTAAAATCAACATCTACATTATACACATGCTTTATCATTTCCATTAATTTTTCAAAGAAGGGAATGTTCATTTCACATTTCAAAAAGCATGAAATAAATCTTCTTTACAGTTACATGTTTCACAGATATCGGAATTACTAAATCCCCATAAAAACAACATTCTTTTACAGGAATCAAATTATAAATTGTCTTAAAATTAAATTGTTTCAATTTATTTTCCTTTACATTCATCAAATTTCTTTGGAAGATCTTTTTCCAGTTTAAATGATAATCAATTAAGTTTGTCCATTATGATGGACTTTCATCTCCTATGTCATTCCTTGCTAATAAACTTAGAAATGATTATGCAATTTCAAAGTGTTTTACTTTGCTTGTGTGTTGGGCTGTCGTGTGTGTTTATTCAGTTGATGTGATATATGTGTACGTGCTTGATTATATGATTTAGTGATAAGTTTTTAAGCCATGTATATCTGTTCATACATTGTTTCTGTATGTGTTTGCACTTCAGAACCTGAAGAAGGCGTCACAAGCCGAAAGCTCGTAATACAATTGTAAAGTACAGCTACGACTCACGTTCCTAGACCATTTTCTTCACGCCTATATATATATATATATATATATATATATATATATAATATGTTGTTTGATAATAATAATAATAATAATGGTGGCTTCTTATATAGCGCACATGTCCGTCACGTCGTGACGCTCCTGGCTTTAGCAAGGCGGCCATTACGGCGCTCTAGCATTTCAAGGAATTAATTCCTGCCAGGTACCCATTTACATCACCTGGGTTGAGTGTGGCAAATGTAGATCAATGTCTTGCCAAAGGACATTAGTGCGTAGTATACGGGCTGTTAGCTCTGACAATATCTTATATAGAGTTTATAGTTTTACTTAAGTCTTTTTTGTTTTTTTTGTTCAGTTTTTGAAATCTTGCCTTTAATATATTGTGTGTTGTTTGCTGCCAAAGAACCTTTCCTTAGTAAGATACATTCATGTTTTTTTTCTCGTTTTTTCTTCTTCAATGTCTTATTAGCAGATTAGCCCTGTGCTAAACAAGTTATCCAGTAAAGTCTACCACTACTTAGTTGTAAGATGTCTTTGTACCATTTATCTTTATTTTTTCCAAGCCCCAGGTGGGGTCGTTCAAGAAATAAAACAAACCTATCAACCTTTCAATCTTTCAACTACATGTATAATATATACCACTAGCCAGAGCAAGGAGTGGTCACTACGTTTCGAGCCAACAGAGCATAAGTAACGGTAGTCTGACAATTATATTATTTGCAAGATTGTCAAGCTGGGAGAAAAAACAGTTGGTGAGTTAAATACTTTAACTAATGTTATTCACTTAATGTTATAAGTTCGATATTTACCCGTGTTGTATCTGTATAACTTTTCTATGCAGTACATTGTATTCAGGCATAATATTGAAAGTGAAATTCTGTTTAAGAAGTTTGTGAGAGAAACACAGGAAGCAGATGCTGAGAAGCCATATCATTTATATCTATATTATTTCTTTGTTCTTCCTATTTCTTTGTGATTAAATATATTTTATTCCATGTTCCAGTGTTAAATTACTTGTCAAGTGATATAAGCACTATAATACTACTTGTGATCAGGTTTATTACATGCAAATCATTTATGTAAATTGTACCATGTCGTTATTGGACATCCATATACGCCCGACTTCAATTTGTTTCAAAGATTCCTTGACTAATTAACTAAGCCTTTAAATTAACGAAGTGTATTACCATATTGTTCATTTGTCTTATTACAGTTAAACCATCTTCACCATCACTGATGTACGTCGTCGTTGAGCAAAGGGCTCAATTAAAAGACATAAATGCAGATATTGGCTGTGTTTTTGTTTATACGTGACGTCACGAAAGTGGGTACGGTTGCGTTTGACATTGTTTGACACTAACCTAATGTAGTTGATGCTACATAAGTGATATTCTAAATTTACAATAAAACTTAAAGAAGAACATTCTCGACTAGATCTATGCATGACAAGGTTCTAGCTAAGCACCTACAAAGAGAGTGACAAAATGAGAGACTATTTTCAGGTTGATAACTCACCATGCAAACGGAGACTGCACGTACAGTGTTGTTGGCAGCTCTTTTCAACAGAAAGTAATAATTGGCGCATTTGACAAAAGAAAAGTCACGAGACTGTGTTTGATCTGCCTTGGCTCAGAGAGTTGAACTTGTATTATTTATATAACGGGGATTCCCAATTGCGTGACGCTCTTTACAGCCAGGCAAGAAATAAAAGGAAAATAAGTGTATCAAGCTAGTGGTAGGTACACAGCCCACGCAGACATGGGTCAAGTTATAAGATAATTAATTAATCCAACAATCAACCATAAACCAAAACAAATACAAATAACCAAAAGAAAAACAATGAAGATGTTACCTTCACAACTCTTCTCTTTCCACTGTCCGTGACTCAGTTAAATTGGAAATGTTATAATCATTTTGATTAGACTCAGAGAGACAGAGACACCTAGTATGTTTTATACCAGTACAAAAAAAACATGATGGAAAGATCACTGGACTTCGACAAAAAGCCTGAGATTTGCGAAACAATTGTTTTAAATTTCCTATTTACATAAGCATGACGAGAAACTTAATATAGCTATTGTAAAACCACTATGGAAAACTATGAAAACATAAAAGCACAATATCGATCATTTGCGCACTGATTTTTTTCTTCCAAAAATAGGCGTAAGAGGTTTGATGGGGGCTGCGTAAAAGTTAAAGATGTATCTGACATTTTGGGGGGCATCTTTGTCTCTTAATGTATGTATTCCTTTGTATTTTATAATGTACATCATTTTGTATTTTTACATTTTTATCCTGGAATGTGAAAAATAAATATATGAAGTGAAATAATGGAAAGGCATTATTCGAGGGCCATCGTCATCGTTGGGCTAATATTGAGTTTTTAATTACCCAATCACCCTCCCCCACCCCGTCTCCTCGGTCGCAAAATTATATACCCCCGCGAAATTTGGCGGGAATCTAGGCAACTGCGTTTCAGCATTGTTAGAGTACATCATTAGCAACCATGAACATTATTGCGGATTGAAAATTAAAATAAAGATCGACCATATATTTAATCTTTTTAAAGAAATTACCCCTCTATAGCTTCAAAACATTAATGGTGATTTCCATTATTTTGAGCTCAATCGTTTAACGATTGTGTTTTTCATATTAATAATAATTAGGCTATTTTTTTCTTTCTGATACCATATTTTCCTATAGACTACATTGAATAACAGCCCGGAAATCTAAAACGATTTTTTTTTCTTCATTTGTCTAATATATCTTCCACCTGATAATAAAAGCTTAACAAGGTTATGCACCCACTCATTAATTCGAGTATGGTCAGCGATTTTCTTTGACTCTGTATGTATATACAGGGTGGCACGAAAAAAAAACAACAACAATGGACTAATGATGATACCTCCAATGATGTGGGATCTAATTCACTTGAACCAGCGGAAGGAGAATCCTTTCATATGAAAAATTATGCTAAGATTAACAAATTTGGTTGAGGGACTTTTATCTTAGGTAGCATTTTGTGAGGAAAGGTAGAAGTTCAAACTTGTCCAGTGTCTGTGAAATTGCGTTTTAGATAATTCGTATAATTTCAAATTGTTTCACAAAAATGCCTGAAGAAAACATTCGTGATACAGTCAAACCTGCTTTATAGTGACCACTTGTCTACAAATACCACATTTTTTGTTTCCCTTGAAAATGGTGTCTCATTGAAACGTGTATACTATTGGCACTTGTCTATAAAGACCACCTCCCTATAAAGACCACTTTTCTTGTATCCCTTGGATGGTCTTTATAGACGGGTTTCACTTTATTATTAATAGTGATATGATGATGAATACATGCTCAAAATAGGTTATTTATTGTAAAAGTATATGAGAGTTGGCAGGAGGCCTACGATATATTTCCACATCTGACTCCCAATTAAGTTCATTTCGATTGTGCTCTTGCTCCTTTCTTGATTATACTGCTATCATTTCCTGTATATTTAATTAGACTTTGCCATTCTGTTGAGGTTGTTCCCGTTTTTTATTCTTATCTTGTAATGTACTTTCTGATATACATCCTATATTTTCTACTTTTGAAACTTGCATGCTTTTTAGAGGTGTTGCAATATCTCGTGTTATTAATATTGGTATTATTATTATTATCGTTGTTGTTGTTGTTATTATTATCCTTATTTTTAGTATTGTTTTTGTTTCTGTTGTTGTCATTATCATTATTATTATTATCATTATTATTGTATTACTAGTAGTAGTATCATCAACAAAATTAAATTTATCATTATTTTTAACTATTGTTGATGTTATTATCATTTTCCCTTTTATATTGAACAATCAAGACTTGATCCATACTCTAGAAGTCTCACAAGTTTTAGAAGGGATCGAGGGGGTGCTAGTAACTCCTTGGTACAACCAGCCCATACGTGCCCTCATGTGGTTATCATCTCCACCCCATTTAAAAAAGTTTTGCGACCTCTTGTTGATTTCCAAAATGTGCAGGTCCACTCACTTTCTCGTTGTGCACAAAAGTATTTTTCTTTTCTCTGACGTCCTTTTGACGACACGGTAGGGTATTTCCCCGACTTAGCC
The DNA here is from genome assembly GCA_037976565.1 of Mesocentrotus franciscanus. Classification (NCBI taxonomy): domain Eukaryota; kingdom Metazoa; phylum Echinodermata; class Echinoidea; order Camarodonta; family Strongylocentrotidae; genus Mesocentrotus; species Mesocentrotus franciscanus. Next base: position 30,410,396 of record CP137680.1, on the reverse strand, counting down.
GAGGTGCTCACGAGCAGCTAGCTGCCACCGGCAAGGGCACTAGCGCCGCCCCGCGCCGCCCCGCGCCGCCCCGGTAGCATATATTGGCACCAAGATTAGTGGACATATGAATATTCATTAATCCCTACGTCACAGACGTGCGTCGTGCGTACTCTGTCATATCCACATGTACTAGTACACGAGTACGTTCGTAAGTATTAGTACATGTACCGTATGTACGTTGCTCCGGAATGAAGGGAATCATTGTAAAGGACGAATTACTCCGTGAAGCCAAGTACAAGCAGAGAATTGAAAATTTGCAATACGTTCCTCGGAGCGACTACACTCCCTTATCTAGCTAGTTTTGTAATAATTAGTTTATTTAGGAAAATGGACATTTAGTACTCTTAAGTTGTTCGATAACATCACTCAGTTTGATTAGATTCGAGATATATCTCATTAATAAAACAGTATAAAGGCTATTTAGTCTCAAACTAACCTACACCATTAAACTTGGTGCCAACACCATTAAGCCATGCACCAAATTTAGTAATACATTATTTTGTATCTATAAAGACCGCGGTGTTTCCCAGGTTTATTTAGGTAATTTAATACTGGTAAGTTGTTCGCTGATATCACTAAGTTTGATATGATTCGAGATATATCTCATTAATAAAAGAGTATAAAAGGCTATACAGTCTCAAACGAACCTACACCATTAATCTTGTTGCCAACCCCATTAAGCCATGCACCAATTTTAGTAATACATCTATAAAGAGGCCGATGCGCGAGGTTTCCCATGCATGTTTATATAGGAAAATAAACATTTGATACTGGTTAGTTGTTCTATAACATCACTCAGTATGATTTGATTGCACATATATCTCATTAATGAAACATGTTAAAGGCTATATAGTCTCAAACGAACCTACGCAATTAATCTTGTTGCCAACCCCATTAAGCCATGCACCAATTTTAGTAATACATCTATAAAGAGGCCGATGCGCGAGGTTTCCCATGCATGTTTATATAGGAAAATGTACATTTAATACTGGTTAGTTGTTCTATAACATCACTCAGTATGATTTGATTGCACATATATCTCATTAATAAAACAGTATAAAGGCTATTTAGTCTCAAACTAACCTACACCATTAAACTTGGTGCCAACACCATTAAGCCATGCACCAAATTTAGTAATACATTATTTTGTATCTATAAAGACCGCGGTGTTTCCCAGGTTTATTTAGGTAATTTAATACTGGTAAGTTGTTCGCTGATATCACTAAGTTTGATATGATTCGAGATATATCTCATTAATAAAAGAGTATAAAAGGCTATACAGTCTCAAACGAACCTACACCATTAATCTTGTTGCCAACCCCATTAAGCCATGCACCAATTTTAGTAATACATTATTTGTATCTATATAGAGGCCGATGCGCGAGGTTTCCCATGTTTATATAGGAAAATGAACATTTGATACTGGTTAGTTGTTCTATAACATCACTCAGTATGATTTGATTGCACATATATCTCATTAATGAAACATGTTAAAGGCTATATAGTCTAAAACGAACCTACACCATTAATCTTGTTGCCAACACCATTAAGCCATGCACCAATTTTAGTAATACATTATTTTGTATCTATAGAGGCCGAGGTTTCCCAGGTTTATTAAGGAAAATGAACATTTAATACTGGTTACTTGTTCGATAACACACTCAGTTTGAATTGATTGCACATATTAATTATTATATCTCATTAATGAAATATGGTATAAAGGCTATATAGTCTCAAACGAACCTACACCATTAAACTTGGTGCCAACACTATTAAGCCATGCACCAATTTTAGTAATACAATATTTTGTATCTATAGAGGCCGAGGTTTCCCAGGTTTATTAAAGGAAAATGGACATTTAGTACTCTTAAGTTGTTCGATAACATCACTCAGTTTGATTTGATTCGAGGTATATCATCATTAATAAAACAGTATAAAGGCTATTTAGTCTCAAATTAACCTACACCATTAAACTTGGTGCCAACACCATTAAGCCATGCACCAAATTTAGTAATACATTATTTGTATCTATATAGAGGCCGATGCGCGAGGTTTTCCAGGTTTATATAGGAAAATGAACATATTTTGATACTGGTTAGTTGTTCGATAACATCAATCAGTTTGATTTGATAGCACATATATCTCATTAATGAAACATTGTAAAGGCTATATAGTCTCAAACGAACCTACACCATTAATCTTGGTGCCAACACCATTAAGCCATGCACCAATTTTAGTAATACATTTTTTTGTATCTATAGAGGCCGAGGTTTCCCAGGTTTATTAAAGGAAAATGGACATTTAGTACTCTTAAGTTGTTCGATAACATCACTCAGTTTGATTTGATTCGAGGTATATCATCATTAATAAAACAGTATAAAGGCTATTTAGTCTCAAATTAACCTACACCATTAAACTTGGTGCCAACACCATTAAGCCATGCACCAAATTTAGTAATACATTTTGTGTATCTATATAAAGACCGCGAGGTTTCCCAGGTTTATTAAAGGAAATTAATACTGGTAATTTGTTCGCTGATATCACTCAGTTTGATATGATTCGAGATATATCTCATTAATAAAACAGTATAAAAGGCTATACAGTCTCAAACGAACCTACGCAATTAATCTTGGTGCCAACACCATTAAGCCATGCACCAATTTTAGTAATACATTATTTGTATCAATTCTATAGAGGCCGATGCGCGAGGTTTCCCAGGTTTATATATGAAAATGTACATTTAATACTGGTTAGTTGTTCTATAACATCACTCAGTATGATTTGATTGCACATATATCTCATTAATGAAACATGGTAAAGGCTATATAGTCTCAAACGAACCTACGCAATTAATCTTGGTCCCAACACCATTAAGCCATGCACCAATTTTAGTAATACATTATTTGTATCTATAGAGGCCGATGCGCGAGGTTTCCCAGGTTTATATATGAAAATGTACATTTAATACTGGTTAGTTGTTCGATAACATCACCCAGTTTGATTTGACTGCACATATATCTCATTAATGAAACAAGGTAAAGGCTATATAGTCTCAAACTAACCTACACCATTAAACTTGGTGCCAACATCATTAAGGCACGCACCAAATTTAGTAATGCATTATGTGTATCTCTAAAGACCGAGGATTCCAAGGTTTATTTAGGAAAATGAACATTTAATACTGTTTACTTGTTCGATAACATCACTCAGGTTGATTTTATTACACATTATATCTCATTAATAAAACATTGTAAAGGGTATATATACAGTCTTAATCGATCGCCATTAAACTTAGTGCCAACACCTTTAAGCCATGCACCAAGTTTAGTAATACATTATGTATGGTGGTAGAGGTTGTGGTAGTTATTTGACCTGACTGATAAGAAAGCATAAATGCTTGTTAGTAAGCAACCACAGGACCGACGGCTTTAGGTCCTCTCCGAGGGACCTGGTAATGAGGATTAATTCCTTACCAAAAGGGCACTATATAATTAGCGCATCGACTTTGTTTCGAACCCGGGTCGCCGAATTACGAGACAACTGCTCTACTAACTGAGCTATCGCGCCCTAGCCAAACTAGTAAAGACGGGCTTTAAAGCCAGGATTAGACCTCCCAGTGTGGTCACTGACAGAGGGTTATCTCATCAAATCTGCTCTCAATTAACATAAGAAAAAGAGGATCATGAGGGAGGGACCAACAGGCACCGATTAGGCATTGTTTGCTATATAGAGGGCGCAAGTAGTTTTAAGTAGTGCAGTGGGGCTTTTGCTGGAACACTGGACAAAAGTAAGGACCAGAGGCGATGGACGTGTTTCAAATTTGAGGAGGAGGAGGGCATAACACAAAAGGGGCACTTTCGAGGGGTTTTAGAGCACATCCGTAAGACTATTCAGAAAGGGGTAGAAAAGAGATAAAACCGTAGAATAATTTTTTGGTTCTTTTCAAGCCATGCCTTGAAATTGTATTTACTGTTTCATCATTATTTATTTCCGACAAATAAAGAAATGCAGTGTCCATACAGCAGAATTTTATCTTTTGTATGATTGCATTTTTGGATGAACCTAAATATCAGTAAGAAATAGATTTAGACTCATTTTCAATTTGAATGACAATCAAGGTATTTTGAAAGATAATATTTGAAGAGCAAACTTTTACATCAGCTAGCAGCGGCGAATTTTCGGAGATGTCCTAGAATCTCATTCTTGGACGCTAACATGCCTGGCTGTCAAATTATTTCCGGACGGACAATTTTGGCTTTAGCGTCTTTATAAATTCCCTTTATCGCATCGCCACTACAACTATTATCCAGAGATCAGTGGCGTAGTGAGCAAAAAGTTTGGGGTGGGGCTGGCAGAAAAATCCGCATCACCCCACTCTTACATGCAGGCCCCGCTGATCGTTTTTCAAAGTGGGTGGGGGAGGCTTAAGTATTTACGATCAGGTAGAGGGTAGTGTAAATTGGCGTGGGGTCTAGGGACAAAGCCCCGGCAGGGGTCAAGGGGCAGAGTCCCCGGAAGCTCAGGGGGTATGGGCATTTAATTACGGTCAGATGAGCATAATTATTTTGATACCTTATTCATGACACTGGCAGGTCAGGCGTGGGGTCCAGGGGAAGCTCAAGGGTTTTAGGCATTGCATAACGGTCAGATGAGTATCCAGGGGCCCGCTTTAGGCCCTTGGTTAGGTCCAGGGGGCAGAGCCACCGGAAGTTCAGGGGTTTTAGGCATTTAATTACGGTCAGATGAGCATATTTTGATAACCTATTTGTGACACTGGCAGGTCACTAATTGGCGTGGGGTCCAGTGGGCGGAGCCCCCAGAAGCTCAGGGGTTTACGGCAATAAAGTACGGTCTAATGAGAATCCTGGGGCCGCCTTAGGGTCATTGGTAGGGTCCGGGGGAGCCCCGGAAGCTCAGAGGTTTTAGGCATTTAATCACGGTCAGATAAGCATATTTTGATACCTCATTATTTTGTGACACTGGCAGGTCACTATTCTTTCTTTCTTTCCTTCTCTCTTTCTTTCTATTTTTCTTTAGTATACTTTTTCCAAAAAGTGTGTGTGTGTGTGGGGGGGGCTCGAGGCCCGGCAGCCCCGCCGTTCTATAGGCCCTGCCATGTAGGCCTCTAAATGAGCATATTTCTTGCCTGACTGTAAATTTAGGAATTTGTGATTTTCCAACAAACGCATAAAAAGTATAATTTACTAAAAAGTGAGGAAAAATCTCGGAAAATTATGTCATTTCAGCAACATTTTGTAAATCACCGGTATCGAATTAGAAATGAACCACGTTTTAATTTTATTGTGACATTTGCAGGACACTAATTGGCTCCCCATCAGTACGCCAGAGCCCGCCCCCGATCCACACCTTGTTGGCGGGAAAAATCGCAACTGATCTCCCCTACCTATCTTCTTTCTCTCTGTCTTTCCTTACCTTTCCTCCTCCTTCCATTTCCCTTCCCTTCCTTCTCTCTCTTTTAGGTTTGCTAGGGAGGCAAGGGCCTTTCGGCCCTACCCCGATCCACATGTTGCTGGCGGGATTAATCGCAACTGATCTCCCTTCTTTTCAACCTTTCTATTCTTCTTCCTTTTTGTTGTTCTCCTTTAGCTCTCCTCTTTCCCTTTCCCATCTCTTTTTTTTGGCGGGGCGGGGAGAGGCAAGGGCCTTTGCCCCCGATCCACATCTTGTTGGCGGGAAAATTGCAACCGATATCCCCCTTCTTTTCTTTTCTTCTTCCTCTTTTTTTCCTTCCCTTTATCTCATCTTTTCCTTCCCTTTATCTCATCTTTTCCTTCCCTTTATCTCATCTTTTCCATTTTCCTTTCCCTTTCCTTCCTTCTCTGTCATTTTTATGGGGGCAACAGCCCTTTCGCCCCTGATCTCCTTCTTTTTCCACCATTTTCTTTTCTTCTTCCTCTTCTTTCCTTCTCTCTCTCTCTCTCTCTCTCTCTCTTCTTTTTTTTTCTTTGCGGGGCAAGGCCCGCTCGCCCCGGATCCTCGTGTGGAACATTCTCCGGAAAGGACCCTCCTTGCCACATCCAAAACAAACCCTGGCCAAGCGCCTCGCCTAGAGCTGCCGCGATCTTCTCTAAGCTCTTCTTTAGGCCGGACATACGGGTATCCAGACTTTTCGCTATTAAAACTGGATATACGGTTATCTACTAATAATAATAATAATACAATATTTATAAAGCGCATAATAATAATCTGTTTCTCTATGCGCTGTACAAGCATGAATGGCAATTCGAGAAATATAATCACAAAAAGAAATCAACAAAGAGAATATACTAGTGTTACTGTTAGTGTTAGTAACTAAGGCCCATTAGTGACTACAAAAACATATGCTCTTCCTGGCTATTTGGGAATGTGTCAAATTGCAACAGAAATGGAGAAACGCGCATTTTGTTGAAAATCATGTGATATCACGAACATTTATAAATCACTTGTATGGAATTGAAAATAAGCCATGGTTTAATTTTATTGGGGCCTAGTGCCCCAACCCCCCCACCAGTACGCCAGTGCTAGAGATATCATATAATTAGATACAATCAGACTGAGTGATGTTATCGAACAACTTACCAGTATTAAATTTCCTAAATACTCCTGGGATACCTCGGTCTTTATAGATACACATAATGTATTACTAAATTTGGTGCATGGCTTAATGGTGTTGGCACCAAGTTTAATGGCGTAGGTTCGTTTGAGACTAGTAACTAGCCCTTTTACTGTTTCATTAATGAGATATATGTGCTATCAAATCAAACTGAGTGATGTTATCGAACAACTTAACAATGTCAATCCGTTGTTCTCCTAAACAATCCTGGGAAACCTCCTGGTCTTTATAGATACACGTTATGTATTACTAAATTATTTTGGTGCATGGCTTAATGGTGTTGGCACAAAGTTTATGGTGTAGGTCCATTTGAGACTATATAGCCTTTTATACTGTTTTATTAATGAGATATATCTCGAATCAAATCAAACTGAGTGATGTTATCGAACTACTTAAGAGTACTAAATGTCCATTTTCCTTTAATAAACCTGGGAAACCTCGGCCTTTATAGATACAAATAATGTATTACTAAAGTTGGTGCATGGCTTAATGGTGTTGGCACCAAGATTAATGGTGTAGGTTCGTTTGAGACTATATAGCCTTTACCATGTTTCATTAATGAGATAAATGTGCAATCAAATCAAACTGAGTGATGTTATCGAACAACTAAAGATTACTAAAAGTCCATTTTCCTAAATAAACCTGGGAAACCTCGGCCTTTATAGATCCAAATAATATATTACTAAAATTGGTGCATGGCTTAATGGTGTTGGCACCAAGATTAATGGTGTAGGTTCGTTTGAGACTAATATCCTTTACCATGTTTCAATAATTAGATAACTGTGCAATCAAATCAAACTGATGTTATCGAACAACTTAAGATTACTAAATGTCCATTTTCCTAAATAAACCTGGGAAACCTCGGCCTTTATAGATACAAATAATGTATTACTAAAATTGGTGCATGGCTTAATGGTGTTGGCACCAAGATTAATGGTGTAGGTTCGTTTGAGACTATATAGCCTTTACCATGTTTCATTAATGAGATAAATGTGCAATCAAATCAAACTGAGTGATGTTATCGAACAACTAAAGATTACTAAATGTCCATTTTCCTAAATAAACCTGGGAAACCTCGGCCTTTATAGATCCAAATAATGTATTACTAAAATTGGTGCATGGCTTAATGGTGTTGGCACCAAGATTAATGGTGTAGGTTCGTTTGAGACTAATAGCCTTTACCATGTTTCATTAATGAGATAACTGTGCAATCAAATCAAACTGAGTGATGTTATCGAACAACTTAAGATTACTAAATGTCCATTTTCCTAAATAAACCTGGGAAACCTCGGCCTTTATAGATCCAAATAATGTATTACTAAAATTGGTGCATGGCTTAATGGTGTTGGCACCAAGATTAATGGTGTAGGTTCGTTTGAGACTATATAGCCTTTACCATGTTTCATTAATGAGATATATGTGCAATCAAATCAAACTGAGTGATGTTATCGAACAACTAACCAGTATTAAAATATTCATTTTCCTAAATAAACCTGGGAAACCTCGGCCTCTATAGATAAAAATAATGTATTACTAAAATTGGTGCATGGCTTAATGGTGTTGGCACCAAGATTAATGGTGTAGGTTCGTTTGAGACTAATAGCCTTTATACTGTTTCATTAATGAGATAACTGTGCAATCAAATCAAACTGAGTGATGTTATCGAACAACTTAAGATTACTAAATGTCCATTTTCCTAAATAAACCTGGGAAACCTCGGCCTTTATAGATACAAAATAATGTATTGCTAAAATTGGTGCATGGCTTAATGGTGTTGGCACCAAGATTAATGGTGTAGGTTCGTTTGAGACTATATAGCCTTTACCATGTTTCATTAATGAGATAAATGTGCAATCAAATCAAACTGAGTGATGTTATCGAACAACTAAAGATTACTAAATGTCCATTTTCCTAAATAAACCTGGGAAACCTCGGCCTTTATAGATCCAAATAATGTATTACTAAATTTGGTGCATGGCTTAATGGTGTTGGCACCAAGATTAATGGTGTAGGTTCGTTTGAGACTAATATCCTTTACCATGTTTCATTAATGAGATAACTGTGCAATCAAATCAAACTGAGTGATGTTATCGAACAACTTAAGATTACTAAATGTCCATTTTCCTAAATAAACCTGGGAAACCTCGGCCTTTATAGATCCAAATAATGTATTACTAAAATTGGTGCATGGCTTAATGGTGTTGGCACCAAGATTAATGGTGTAGGTTCGTTTGAGACTATATAGCCTTTACCATGTTTCATTAATGAGATATATGTGCAGTCAAATCAAACTGGGTGATGTTATCGAACAACTAACCAGTATTAAATATTCATTTTCCTAAATAAACCTGGGAAACCTCGGCCTCTATAGATAAAAAATAATGTATTACTAAAATTGGTGCATGGCTTAATGGTGTTGGCACCAAGATTAATGGTGTAGGTTCGTTTGAGACTATATAGCCTTTACCATGTTTCATTAATGAGATATATGTGCAGTCAAATCAAACTGGGTGATGTTATCGAACAACTAACCAGTATTAAAATGTTCATTTTCCTAAATAAACCTGGGAAACCTCGGCCTCTATAGATAAAAATAATGTATTACTAAAATTGGTGCATGGCTTAATGGTGTTGGCACCTAGATTAATTGCGTAGGTTCGTTTGAGACTGTATAGCCTTTTATACTGTTTTATTAAAGATACTATGTCCCTTTTGCAGCCAACATTAAATTCTGTAGAACTTTGCAGGAATTATGAATATGTCATGTATGTCCTATCTGTGAAATTTAAACGTTAGCAGTGTCCTAATATTCAAATTATGCAAGGAAACCTGTTTACTTGCTAGACTTCACTGTCAGACACTATTGAGTGACTGACTGGCTTTTTTCATCTTTGGTAATAACATACATAAAATGAGCTGTAAAGGGTACATGAGCATTTGTCTACATCAATAACCCACTTCTTGTAATGGCCAAAATTAAACTGATTGAATCTTTGCGCAGCATAAAACGTACGACCATTCGGTACAATGGTCTGAAAAATCAGACTATTACTTACTGGCTCTATAGCTCCTAAGTCGATTCGACAACTAATACTCGTTATTTTCCCACTTAAAGACATTTTCAAGCCCCCTTTTTTTGTGGAAAGTTCTAAATTAGTATCGTCTTTCAAATGCCGTTGAAATTTAACCTTTTCATTTTTTTGGCCTGCAAATGGGACATAGTACCTTTAATGAGATATATCTCGAATCATATCAAACTGAGTGATATCAGCGAACAAATTACCAGTATTAATTTCCTTTAATAAACCTGGGAAACATCGCGGTCTTTATATAGATACACAAAATGTATTACTAAATTTGGTGCATGGCTTAATGGTGTTGGCACCAAGTTTAATGGTGTAGGTTAATTTGAGACTAAATAGCCTTTATACTGTTTTTATTAATGATGATATACCTCGAATCAAATCAAACTGAGTGATGTTATCGAACAACTTAAGAGTACTAAATGTCCATTTTCCTTTAATAAACCTGGGAAACCTCGGCCTCTATAGATACAAAAAATGTATTACTAAAATTGGTGCATGGCTTAATGGTGTTGGCACCAAGATTAATGGTGTAGGTTCGTTTGAGACTATATAGCCTTTACAATGTTTCATTAATGAGATATATGTGCTATCAAATCAAACTGATTGATGTTATCGAACAACTAACCAGTATCAAAATGTTCATTTTCCTATATAAACCTGGAAAACCTCGCGCATCGGCCTCTATATAGATACAAATAATGTATTACTAAATTTGGTGCATGGCTTAATGGTGTTGGCACCAAGTTTAATGGTGTAGGTTAATTTGAGACTAAATAGCCTTTATACTGTTTTATTAATGATGATATACCTCGAATCAAATCAAACTGAGTGATGTTATCGAACAACTTAAGAGTACTAAATGTCCATTTTCCTTTAATAAACCTGGGAAACCTCGGCCTCTATAGATACAAAATAATGTATTACTAAAATTGGTGCATGGCTTAATGGTGTTGGCACCAAGTTTAATGGTGTAGGTTCGTTTGAGACTATATAGCCTTTACCATGTTTCATTAATGAGATAAATGTGCAATCAAATCAAACTGAGTGATGTTATCGAACAACTAAAGATTACTAAATGTCCATTTTCCTAAATAAACCTGGGAAACCTCGGCCTTTATAGATCCAAATAATGTATTACTAAAATTGGTGCATGGCTTAATGGTGTTGGCACCAAGATTAATGGTGTAGGTTAGTTTGAGACTATATAGCCTTTACCATGTTTTATTAATGAGATAAATGTGCAATCAAATCAAACTGAGTGATGTTATCGAACAACTTAAGATTACTAAATGTCCATTTTCCTAAATAAACCTGGTAAACCTCGGCCTTTATAGATCCAAATAATGTATTACTAAAATTGGTGCATGGCTTAATGGTGTTGGCACCAAGATTAATGGTGAAGGTTCGTTTGAGACTATATAGCCTTTACCATGTTTCATTAATGAGATATATGTGCAGTCAAATCAAACTGGGTGATGTTATCGAACAACTAACCAGTATTAAAATGTTCATTTTCCTAAATAAACCTGGGAAACCTCGGCCTTTATAGATCCAAATAATGTATTACAAAAATTGGTGCATGGCTTAATGGTGTTGGCACCAAGATTAATGGTGTAGGTTCGTTTGAGACTATATAGCCTTTACAATGTTTCATTAATGAGATATATCTCGAATCATATCAAACTTTGTGATATCAGCGAACAACTTACCAGTATTAAATGTTCATTTTCCTAAATAAACCTGGGAAACCTCGGCCTCTATAGATACAAAATAATGTATTGCTAAAATTGGTGCATGGCTTAATGGTGTTGGCACCAAGATTAATGGTGTAGGTTAGTTTGAGACTATATAGCCTTTACCTTGTTAAATTAATGAGATATATCTCGAATCATATCAAACTGAGTGATATCAGCGAACAACTTACCAGTATTAAATTTCCTAAATAAACCTGGGAAACCCCGCGGTCTTTATAGATACAAAATAATGTATTACTAAATTTGATTGATTGATTGATTGATTTTTATTCGACAAGCTTCCAACATATACAATAATAACAGATCAGAAATAAGTCAGCTTGAACAGGATAACCCACGAAAGCTCGAGAGCTTATTTCCAGTGGGGTCCCCTACAGACATGTACAAAATTAATACGTGAAAATAGTAATATTTACAGACAGATAAGAACCATAAAAAGAATTACTTATTAAAGATAATGATAATAACAACATTAAACTGATGATGGAAATGATAAAGAGTACAAGAAGAAAAAGAAGAAGGAGAAGAAGAAAAAGAGGAGGAGGAAGAAGAGGAAAATAATGATCATTTGTAGAATTTCTATAACGTACAAAAACATAAGTATATACAAAATGAAAAAGTATGAACCGGCAGAAGAATACAAATTTCAATCATATAACATGTCATTCACTTCTCTTCTCTGACTCTCAATTATTAGGTATTCCTTTAATTTCCTCTTAAAATGAGCATAGTTTTCTATTTCCTTTACACCATTGGGAAGGGAATTCCAATGTTTGGTGCATGGTTTAATGGTGTAGGTTAGTTTGAGACTAAATAGCCTTTATACTGTTTTATTAATGAGATATATCTCGAATCTAATCAAATTGAGTGATGATATCGAACAACTGAAGAGTACTAAATGTCCATTTTCCTAAATAAACTATTATTACAAAACTAGCTAGATTAGGGAGTGTAGTCGCTCCGAGGAACGTATTGCAATTTTTCAATTCTCTGCTTGTACTTGGCTTCACGGAGTAATTCGTCCTTTATAATGATTCTCTTCATTCCGGAGCAACGTACATACGGTACATGTACTAATACTTACGAACGTACTCGTGTACTAGTATATGTGGATATGATATGGAACGCCATCGCCGCCATATATCGCACGCGAGCTTGCGGTACTGAGTGGTAGCTTGCGGTAGTTAGTTGTAGTGCTTACGTTAATGAGTGGTTACTTGCGGTAATTGGTCGGCCAATGACTGTGCAGGATTAACGTTTACGTACACAAAACGAGATAGACAGTACCGCATGTTAAACGTGTGTACGTATATTTAACTCCGGCAAATCAGAGCACTTGTTATAGCGGGCCGCCGGGTGTACCTTGTCGCCGCGCTTCGTGTCGCGAATTTTGTTATGCAAAGGTACATGATCGAGGCGAGTATACTAATGTGTTAGTGTTACAGTATAGTTCGTACTATTTATAGTATTTGTAAGACTGGTCTGTATCTTTTAATCATACTTTATCACTTCTCAAATGGGGAAAATTCTGGCATTTTACTCTCTGAAAATCAAGTTTAGGTACAATTTGAACACCAAAATAGAAAACAGATGTGCATGCATGGCGCGGGACGGAGCTAGAAGTGTATTGGGGCATTTCTCAAATAGCCCGACTTGGCCTGTCAATTCGTTATAATATTTTGTTTTGATACGTCTTGTCGCAAGCGGGGGGGGGGCGCGGATGCACGCAGCCCCGGGCTTCAGGCTTTTTTGCCTTTTTAGGGCGTGGGCTGAAAGGGAACTAAAAGGAGTTGATTGGGAGTATTTTTAATATTTTTTATTTTATTGAGGCCTTTTTGTTTAATTATTTCATTCCCAGGCAAGAAATAAAAACAGACATTGGGAAATGATTGATTGAAGACATTACGTAGAATCAAAGTACAATATAAAGGAAAAATAAAGAGTAAACCAGCCAACGCCTGAGGATGGCCTAAAAGAATTCGTGAATTCTGTCGAGATGTTATCTGTGTCGGCTGGTGCACGCAAATTGAACAAAATAATCTAGTAAATAAGGGAATAGCAATAATAATGATTATTTACATCCAGAAGCCTTATACTTTTTAACGGAAAAAGAAGAAAAGATAAGAGGATTTTCATTTATATAACAGTTCTTACCTAGTAAATATAAAGCTACATAATGAGATCGAATTTCAGTGTGTGAGTAATCTTGGAACTCAGGCCGGTGGGTAACAGGCGCGGATCCAGGGGGGGGGGAGGCTGAGCGGGCCTTGGCCCCCCCCCCGCAAAAAAGAGAGAGAGAGAGAGAGAGAGAGAGAAGGAAAAGAAGGAAAAAGGAAAGGGAAAGAGGAGAGAAAGGGAAAGAATTAAAGAAGAGGAAGAAGAAAAGAAAGGGGGAAGAAGGAGATCGGGAGGGGGCCGAAAGGGCCTTGCCTCCCAGGCTGTTGCCTGCCCCCAAAAAACAATCAAAAACATAAGAGAAGAAAGGAAAGGGAAAGAAAAAAGGAAAACAGGAGATAAAGGAAAGGAAATAAGAGGAAGAAGAAAAGAAAGAAGGGGGATATAAGTTGCAATTTTCCCGCCAACAACTTGTGGATCGGTGGGTGGAAGGCCCTTTCCTCTCCCCCGCCCCGCCCAGGCCAAAAAAGAAAAGAGAGAAGGAAGGGAAAGGGAAAGAGGAGAGCTAAAAGAGAACAAAAAAGAGGAAGAAGAAAAGAAAATGGTGAAAAGAAGGGGAGATGGGTTGCGATTAATCCCGCCAACAACGTGTGGATCTGGGGGGCCGAAAGGCCCTTGCCTCCCCAGCAAACCTAAAAGAGAGAGAAGGAAGGGAAGAGAAAGGGAAAGAGGAGAGAAAGGGAAAGAACAAAAAAAGAGAAAGAAGAAAGGTAGGGAAGATCAGTTGCGATTTTCCCGCAAACAAGGTGTGGATCTTGGGGCATTTGCCCCCCAAAAAAAAAAAAAATTCGATACCGGTGTTTTACAAATATTGCTGAAATGACGTAATTTTCCGAGATTTTTCCTCACTTTTTAGTAAATTATACTTTTTTAAGCGTTTGTTGGAAAATGACAAATTCCTAAATTTACAGTCAGGCAAGAAATATGCTTATTTTAGAAGCCTACATGTCAGGGCCCGCGGAGAGGCGGGCTCGGGTCCTGGAGCTCCCCCTCCCACTTTTCTGTAAAAGTATATTAAAGAGAAATAGAAAGAAGGAGAGAAAGAAAAAAAGAATAGTGACCTGTCGGTGTCACAAAATAATGAGGTATCAAAATATGCTCATCTGACCGTGATTAAATGCCTAAAACCCCTGAGTTTCCGTGGGGTGCTGCCCCCTGGATTCCACCTACGGCCCTAAGGCGGGCCCCTGGATGCTCATTTGATGGTAATTTAATGCCTAAAACCCCTGAGCTTCTGGGGGCTCCGCCCCCTGGACTCCACGCCAATTAGTGTCCTGCCAGTGTCACAAATAAGGTATAAAAAATGCCCATCTGACCGTAATTAAACGCCTAAAACCCCTGAGCTTCTAGGGGTTCTGTCCCTTCGACCAAACCAAGGGCCATAAGGCGGGCCCCTGGATACTCTTCTGACCGTAATTTAATGCCTAAAACCCTTGAATTTCCGGGGGTTCCGCCCCTGGACCCAACGCCAATTAGTGTCCTGCCAGTGTCACAAATAAGGTATAAAAATATGTTCATCTGACCGTAATTAAATGCCTAAAACCCCTGAGCTTCCGGGGGCTCCGCCCCTTCGACCCAACCAGGGGGCTTATGACGGGCCCCTGAATGCTTATCTGACCGTTATAAAATGCCTCAATTCCCTAAGTTTCAGGGGGCTCAGCCCCCTGGACCCCACGCCAATTAGTGACCTGCCAGTGTCATGAATAAGGTATAAAAAATAGGCTCATCTGACCGTAATTAAATGCCCATACCCCCTGAGCTTCCGGGGGTTCCGCCCCTTAACCCCCACCGGGGTTTTGCCCCTGGTCCCCTGGTCAATTTACGCTACGCTCTGCCTAATCGTAAATACTTTAATTAGCCTCCCCCACCCACTTTAAAAATCGTTCAGCGGGGCCTGCAGGTAAAAGTGGTGGTGATGCGGATTTTTATTTCTGCCCCCCCCCAAACGTTTGTGATGATTACGCCACTGCTGGAAACCATTACGTACCAATATTTGGCTCGCATGATTTTAAATCCCCCCCCCCTAAGAAATCCTGGATCCGTGCCTGCATGTGTTTTGTGATTTGTTGATGAATATAATGACTGTGATCTGTCCATAACACAAGACATATACCCTTTTGGAATTTGATGGTTTACTTTTGGTTCTGAAGTCTATAAATGAGAAATAAAGCAGATTACGGACTAGCACAACCTCATGCTTCGGGATCTAAACCACCCCATCTCGTGATGCCATATTAGAAGAAATTGAATTAAACTCAAATGGGAAACTTCCATAGTTCTTACAACGTTCGTGTTTATTGATTAATGAACCATTGCCCTTGAATTTTACTAGTTTCATGTATTGAGATAAATATAAAGAACCCAAATAAATAAAATCATATGAGTTAAAGTACTAATAAGTAGGCCTATTAGAGATTGTAACAGTGGCGATATTAATATTGTAAATAGTCGCCAATGAAAGTTGACCATTTTCCTTTTTCTCTTGAAACTTAAATATGGTCCAATAAACACTTGTGTCTTGTTTAACTTACCTCCATCAGAGTCATATATTTTGAAGAAACAAACATTAAAATTAATTATTGTAGGTGCCCCGCCCTTTTGCAAATAGAGTTAAGACCTAATTTCTTTGACTGCTCGGAAATTGTTGATATAAAGTGGCATCTTACGAAAATCCTGACAGATTTTATGACTTAGAAATGGAGAATTGTAAAGAATTAAATTCCCTTGCTGGGAGTGGGAACGATTCTGACATAGAGGTCGGGGCCGCCACAGTATTGTTAAAAGTTGGTTGAAAACTAATTTCCTCTATTTGTGAACTATGAATATTAATCAATGATCAATTATCTGTTGATACACAACAAAATTGGTATAGCGTCATTTGCCGCCAACTTTAATTCAATTTCAACTCAATTCAAATAATTTTTATTTCAAAACTCAATCAAAACATGAAAGAATGCTTACATACAATTAATATCAAATGACATTTAAAATATACCATAAAAATTGAACTTTTTTGTAATTACACAATATCAAATGTCGATAAGTAATGAACGCAAGCATAATAAGCATGATATTTTTTATATATTGTGTCGTATTTTAAAGGAAATTGAAAAATACGTTAAAAAGCAGTGCTTGTATTGATGATGGATTATTCGAGAAAAATTTTTAAAGGAAGAAAAAAAAGTTAAAAAAAGAAAAAAGAACACATGCACTGCTCGAAATGATGAGCTTTCACATACATAATAAAAAACACAGGCGAGGAGTACATGACTGTGTACATGTGTCAATGCTCCAACACCCAAGAGCGGTCGAAGATTCCATAAATTAATACATTTAGTAGTTGCATATTTTCATAGGCTGTTAAGTAGAAAATTGAACACGATGACGAAAGTCAAGACGAGGTCAGGGACAAGCACAAGGACACGGACGAAGACAAGGAGAAAGACTTTGAAAGAAATTAGCTCCGTCCTTCTCTCTCTCTCTCTCTGTGCAACTGACAATATTAACATTCCTTTCTATTTCCCGAAATTTACATAGTGGTGTCAACTTGGAGGGGGTATCAGGGTATAATGTTAGGAGGCACATGAAACCCTTTGCATTCTAAGGAGGATGTCGAAATTTAAAATAAATAACAAGTGGGGAGGAGGGGGTGAAATATATTTCCTAGCTAGCAAAGGCGAACTAAATATTGTCATGGGAAGGGGTAAATGCAACAATTTGGAGGACAGCTTAACATTATTTAAAAAAGGATATGTATATACATATTTTTTCCAATTCAAATGTCTATTTAAAGGTAAAGACCAGTTTTGGAAACGCCCCCCTCTCAAAAAATGAAATGGAAGCTCTTATTACCAATCATGTGAAAGAATATGTTTTTGACTGATACGTGATGATACAAATTTTGCCGGGAAACCGCCTACTAATTGATATATTTGGAAAATTATCATATCGATCCGGCCTGGATAGATATCGCGAATGCACTTCAACATTGAACATTTGGGCATATATTTCTGCTTTTTTCAAATTTAGGTTGAAGTATTGCCATCTAAACCTCTGAAGGCAATATTTAAACAATATTGAATGGATATTTTGCACCCAAAACCCTTAAACCGCAATTTTATCTCTACCGGTCTATATCTTTAACTTGGTGCCCTCTCTTTGCGTTCCCTTTTATTTATTTATTTTTTATTTTAAAAATTTGTTCCGTGTCTATTTTCAGTTGTGCCCTCCCTTTGAATAATTTTGTTAATATCATATTTTTAAATTAAACTCAAATTTCAATTTGAGTGCCCCCCTTTTAAAAATGTTATCTCATGTTGCCCCTAATTTTCAATTAGCACCCTTTCAAGCCCCTTTTAACTCTTCTTTTAACTCCTCCCCCTACTCCTTTATTAAATCTTGAAACGCCCCTAAATACATTTACATAGGGGTGTCAACTTGAAGGGAGGGGGGAATCAGGGTACAAGGATAGGGGGCACAGGAAATTTGGAGGACATATTGCCCCCAGATCCACAACTTGTTGGCGGGAAAATCGCAACTGATATCCCCTTCTTTTCTCTTCTTCTTCCTCTTTTTGTCCTTTTTTCTTTCCCTTACCTTCCTTCTCTCTCTCTTTATTCTGGGGGGGGGAGGCAACAGCCTGGGAGGCAAGGCCCTTTCGGCCCTCCCCCGATCTCCTTTTCTTCTTCCTTTCTTTCTTTTCCTTTCTCTCCTCTTTCCCTTTCCCTTCTTTTCCTTCTCTCTCTCTCTCTCTCTCTCTTTTTTAACGGGGAGGAAGGGCCCCCGCTAGGGACAAGACGTACTAAAAAAAGTGAATTGACGGGCCAAGTCAGGCTATATAAGAAACACCCCCATACACTTCTAGCTCCGTCCGGCGCCGCATCTGTTTTGCTACATATATGTTGGTGTTCAAAATTGTACCTAAAAATTGATTTTCAGAGCGTAAAATGCAACAATTTTACCAACCATCGGAGGGAGACCGTCCCCCGCTTGGGCGTTTCGTGCCCTCGAAAGGGTTCACCTCATGTAATGTCTGTAGCCCCATCCTACTTATGGGCCTTTATTTATTGTTATTGTTTTTAATTTGTTCGGTGTCATTGATCCCTCCTGTTAAATAATTGTGTTAATACGCCCCTAAATACATCCCTTTCTATTTCCTGAAATTCGCATTGTTTTTTATTTTTTAAAATTTATTTATAAGGTGTATTTTTCATTTGTGCCCTCCCTTTGAATAATGTTGTTAATATTAAATTTACACTAAAATGTCTATTTCTTGCCCCCTCTCTTTAAATTTAACTGGTATTTTAATATTTTTCATTTTTTTATATCTTTCAAGTTCCCCCTTCTAATTTTTAATATAAAAATAAATCCTTTTCAACCCCTTTTTTTAATACTCAAACGTCTATTTGAGTTGCCCCCACTCTTTAAATTTATCTTTTAGATTAATATTTTTCCTAATGAAATATCTAATCAAGTTGCCCCCCCCTCCCCGAATTTTTAATTATAAAATTAGTCCCTTTCAATCCCCTTTTTAATTTCCTTTTAACTCTTTTCCTACTCCATTATTAAACCTTGAAACGCCACTCAATACATCCCTTTCTATTTCCCGAAATTTGCATAGGGGGGTCAACTTGGAGGAGGGGGTGATCAGGGTATGAGGTTAGGGGGAACAGGAAACCCCTTGCATTCTAAAGGAGGATACCGACAATTAAAATAAATACTATGGGGCGGAAATCGGATTCTACTCGAATGTTGGCCCTCTCTTTAAATTTATTTTATTTCAATATTTTTCTTTCTTTAATATCTTTTCAAGTTGCCCCCTCCTAATTTTTAATTACAAAAATAGGTCACTTTCAACCCCTTTTAACTCACTTTAACTCCCTTTTAATCCTTTCCTCTATTAAACCTCGAAACGCCCCTAAATACTTCGGTGAAAGAAGCCCCACTACCGTGCTGTCCGTCATGAAAATGTATAGGATGGGGCCTAATTGTTCACGAGTACACAGTATAGTCGTGATACAGGCCCCAGCCCCCATGTCCGTGTTGTCCGTGTTGCGCGGGGCCTATGTAGGAGACTCGTATATAGTGTACTCGTGATACAGGCCCCGCAACTCTATCACGAGTATGCCTGGAACCAAATGGGCATACTCGTTATATATAACTTACTAGTAAGTTAAAAAACAAATATTGCCGAGCGATTAAAAATTTGTAGACGAACACGTGGTGGATATCGATAAATATTATGCATATCTGCGATCACGACTGTATCACCGATCTCTAGCTAGCCTAGCTATAGTGTATAGAAATAAAGATCGGTTTGCGCGCGCTGCATGTGATTTCTATGACATGCAACGAGGAGTATGATTGGTCAACATTAAACTAACGTTAGTGTGTTTTACTTACGGTACTAAATTAGATAGACAATTGCGTTAATGAAAACTAAAGAGCTTACGTAGGTAAAATAATGTTAAAAATGAGTATACGTTAGCTTTACATCATTTTAGTACCGTAACTGTTCACTAACGCAAACACTACTCTGCAAAATCATTGGATACTAAGTGTACGTTATTCTTTCCTTAGTGATTACGTTACTAGTTAAGTTTATGGCGGCGATGGCCTTCCATAATATGACAGAGTACGCACGACGCACGTCTGTGACGTAGGGATTAATGAATATTCATATGTCCACTAATCTTGGTGCCAATATATGCTACCCCCCGCAGCAGACGGTCCAGCTCCCGCTCCTCGATCGCCGGGACTGTGTGGTGTTCTGCAAAGCTGAGCTTAGCTTGCGGGGAATAGGACGGAAGCAGTCTTGTTTGACTTTCTTCACCTGCACTGGCGCAGACAATGCTACTCTACCCATGTTACCCGTACACGTACTACGTAGCTGGTAGATCTAGGTAAACCTGCTTGAATTTTTAAAGATTTTGACTTATTCTTCATATTCTTCTAATTTCTTCTTCTTCTTCTTCTTCCATTGAGTAGAGTCCTCTTTGTAGAGTATAGTCGTACTTGATTGTTTGGGCCGCAATCACAAGAACACATGACATTGAGTGCAGTGACAAAGAACTAAGCTACGGCGCGGTGCGAGTAAAAAGATGCATCTCAACTGGAGAGCTAACGGAGGGTGAGTGGTGCAAGGCGGCTCCGGAATGACTCGGTAGACGGAGCCGAAACCACTGTTGCAGGCAGGACATTCCACAAGCAGATAGCGCTGGGGAAGAAGCTGTACTTGTAGGAAAGGATTCTACAGTGTTGTTATTTGAATTGTAGGTGATGTCCTCTGGTTCGGTCGGAAGAAGGGTACAGCTACTACAGGAAAGGCGGCGCAGCTGGAATGGCGATTACTCCATTGACGATTTTGTACAGCATGATGACCTTGTTGTGAGCTCGACGTTCTAACTCGGTGCGTTAATATTCATTTCATGAACTTATGAAGATTGAAGCCTGCACTTTCCGGGAAGAAGAAGAACTTTATGTCTTCTAGAATCTTCGAACCTGAAAGAGGACGATGTAAATTTTAACGTCACCATCTGAAGACGTCCGGAAGAAGAAGAAGAAAATGATAATGGCCTCAGTAACTCAATAAAACAGTCTGCATCTGCCAGAGTGAAGTTGTATAACTGATGATGGGGGTGGTTATGGGGGGTAGCCTTAATGGCTAGGTGATAATATGAAATAAAATGTTGATATCACCTAGATATGGCACCCAGCTCAGGCCATACCCACATGTGAAGAGTAATGTAAACCCTCATTCCCGCAACCGACGGACCTTGCAAACTACCTTCGGAGTTCCCTTGTGGACTCTCCTTTCTTCTTGCACAAAGCACTTTGAAAAAAATCAAGAATTTAACTTACCTTAACAATACATGTGATGTACACAAAAATGTCTGTTTTTGCATTGCCAATTTGATACTTTACCATAATAGTGATTGCTTTTTATTTTACTAAGGTGGACGCGCAGAGTTTGTTAAATTTTGCAGAATTCCCTGCTCATGCGCCATTTTACACTTATTGCTATTATCTTAAAGAATATATCTAATCTTCTGAGCACCGATGCTATGAAAATAATTTTGGACATGTTGTAAAACTTTGAAATATATGGGGCTAATAATTATGTCCGATCTCCTGAAACTGCTGGGCACGATGAGACCTACAACCACACTGCAACTGCACCAACGTAAGTTCCACTCACTAGGACTAGGCTGTATGACACCCTTCATTCTCTGTATGACACCCTTCATTCTCTGTATAGACATGTCAATGGAGCCAGACTTAGTCTCACTGCAGAGGAACAACTGTCTATAGACTATAAGTCCAAAGCTTTCAGTCTAGCTTACCGGTAGACTTTGGGAAAATGTGACTTGCGCAACTTCCAATTGTGCAGAGTTAACTGTATTTTGTGACATAAAACTTTTCAAAATCTGAACAACTCGTGAATTTTGTGAATGTTTCATGCATGCAGTAATTTCTGGTTAACAGTAGAGGTGTTTGACCGATCCTGCAACACTCAATGCAATATGCATGTCAGAAACTGCTTTGATTCGTATGCAAAACTTTTTAATTTATTTTAAAGGTACTATGTCCCATTTGCAGGCCCAAAAAATGAAAAGGTTAAATTCCAAAGGCATTTGTAAGACAATACTAATTTAGAACTTCCCTAAAAAAAAGGGGGCTTGAAAATGTCTTTAAGTGGGAAAATAACGACTATTAGTTGTCGAATCGACTTAGGAGCTATAGAGCCAGTAAGTAATAGTCTGATTTTTCAGACCATTGTACCGAATGGTCGTACGTTTTATGCTGCGCAAAGATTCAATCAGTTTAATTTTGGCCATTACAAGAAGTGGGTTATTGATGTAGACAAATGCTCATGTACCCTTTACAGCTCATTTTATGTATGTTATTACCAAAGATGAAAAAGCCAGTCAGTCACTCAATAGTGTCTGACAGTGAAGTCTAGCAAGTAAACAGGTTTCCTTGCATAATTTGAATATTAGGACACTGCTAACGTTTAAATTTTACAGGTAGGACATACATGACATATTCATAATTCCTGCAAAGTTCTACAGAATTTGATGTTGGCTGCAAAAGGGACATAGTATCTTTAATTGACCCTTTTTTCAGTAAACTTTGTATAAAACGTAAGTCGAGACTATTCTCTAATATATAAATGCTCTTTTAGAATAATGCCTCTTTAAAAATATATAAAGCAATAGGTATTTTTGTTGAATCTATGGATAAGAATGTGGACTTTGATGTAGCTTGGAAAGAGAAATTCTAAATGTTGAATGTTAGGATATAACATCAAGACCAAGTCAAGATGTAACCAGGTAGAAACAGAGCAAGTTTCTTGAATTAATTTACCATAATTTCAGCAAAAATAATGTTTTTGTTTGTTATTTGCAGCCACAGCCTCACGCAGCCTTCACAGATATTTGCAATTTTAATTGATTGAACTGGGTTCAATTATTGTAGAGCAATAATATTGTTAAAAGTTCCACATATAAAGGTATTACAAAATAGTCTGTTGTTTTCTGGTACATGTATTTCTAAACATAGCAAGTGGACTTGCCATGATGACATCACAGGAAGACACTATAATCATGAGTGCCTGCATATAAAAATATATTAATAATGCAGGTACTTTAATGTTGTTGAAGAGGAAAGCCAACATTTCATTGCAAAGATGAAGAAAAAAAATGTTTGTCATCAGAGAATATGCACTTTAATTGGACAAAAGTGATTGTTTAGCAGCAAATTTTTTCCAGAGCATATGATTTGGATTATTTATTTTCACTTTTAGTTTCAGCACACAATTTCTTATCGGGGCTTTCCCCTGGCATTGATTTCCTGTTCTTTTTGTTTAGGATATTGCTGACATCCTGACTGGGTCTTCAAATTGGCCACACTAGATGAATGTGCTGGTAGTGCAGCATGCATGGAGACCTGCCAGACTCCACATTCCTCGGTACAGTAGAGATCTCATAGCACAGTTAAGGAGTTTCAGAAGTAAGGTAAGGAGTTATTCTGATAATTACGTACAATTATGTTTTAGAGGGTTACATCCAAATTGGATCATTATTATTTTATTTTTTTTGATAGTCATCAGTCTAAAAATATCTACCGAGGTATGTATTATTGAGATGTCCCTTACAATAATTAACTGAAGATCTATTCCTGATAAGACAAGAGATTATTTGTAAAGTGACAATTACCATTGATTTATATTTCTTCATGACTTGAATATAACATGTGTTCATTGATTCAGTGAGCTATTAAAGAAGATTCATGACAAAGCAGACCATGGCTATAGTGTGGTACTATATTATTATGCTAAAGTCAAACCTGCTTTAGTGACCATCTGTCTACAAGGACCACCTGTCTACAAAGACCACACTTTTTGTTTCCCTTGAAAATGGTTTCTCATTGAAACATGTACTACAGGCACCTGTCTACAAAGACCACCTGTCTACAAAGACCACTTTTTGTGTTTCCCTTGGGCGGTCGCTATAGACAGGTTTGACTGTATCTTTGTTTCAGTTTCTCTTTTTGAGTGGTTTAGAATGAATTTTATACTGTCTATGGTTCTATAATAATAATGTCATGCTAGTTATCAACTAATTATAAATTCACATAATGATCATTTTGAGAAATAAAAGAATCACTTCAAACTTGACAATGAATATTAATCAGTGAATCATTTGCCATTGTCGTTTGGTCATTAAATCGGGAACATCCCTAATCTGAGCATTGCATTTAAAGGAAACCTTGCCCCAAAGAATAGGTGTAGACAGATGAGATTTATTCCTGTCTATTGAATATCTTGCTTTATACCTCTTTCTCATACACTTTGGTGGGGAATGTAGATTAATGGACAAGAATGTTATAAATCTCCCTGAATAACTAAAGTTATTTCTGTGGGTGAGGTTTTCTTTAAGACAGTGTCACGTCTTTGATGTGGAGATTTTTTTGCTGTAATTTAGATACCGGTAAACATTTTATTTCAATTCCATTTATATATTTTTATGTCCTTACTTTGTAAGAGAAAGAAATGTTCTTAAAGTTTTGCACCTTGAATTTTCCAGAGCATTATGGCCAGTCTGAGATGGGCGTTTAAGTGTAGTTCATGGCAGCCTGATCAATCCCAATGGTTGCTAGCATCATCCAGCATCCAACCAGAGGAAAAACACAGAATCGGTCAGTTTGTCTTCACCAAAGATGCCAAGTCTTCTATGGTACGTGGTTCATTGCCTTTAAAAATATAATATTTACTTAACGTTTTTTTAAAGGAAAGAAAGTCATGAGCTAATATAAACCTTCAAGGGAGTGTAGACTGACGAGACTACGTGTCCTTCCCTTTGCCTGACTCGGGGCCAATCGAGTATAATACGACTTCAGACGACACGACCGCAGCAATCACGTGCGTGCAACATACGCGAACCCGAAGCGCGAGGAGAACTTTGGTCTGTTTCGCGAAAGCTGACAATGTAGAGATTAAGTCGCTGACACTATTAATCAAGTCCATTCGTTTACGTGCAGTTGTCTGAAAGAAGATGTAGATGGCGTTAACCAGTATTTGCCAAGCTACATGGCCTTTAACATTTAGAATGTAATTTTTGAAGGTACAAAAATTATTTTTAGTAATTTTTGTTGTTGTTAAAAGCAGAGTAGTGTACTAAGATATTACTTGTGTATTTCTTTTTTTGTAGCTTTAGGCTCGGTTAGCATATTATTTGGAAGTAAGTATCCTTGATATAAATGGAGCTCTGAATATCACCATCTCTACCACAATAGTAGAATTCATAATTTTTCAGTATATTGGGTAATTTGTATGATTTATTCCTTATCATTATTAGGCAGGGAGGCTGTTGGCTCGCAAGGCAATCCATGAATGTTTGGAGATATCCTGGGCAGATATCAATCTAGTCAGGACAGATAGAGGCAAGCCTTACCTTAAGAACATTGAAGATATTGACAAGACAACGTATCCAAACTTCAACTTTAATGCATCTCATCACGGCGACTTTGCTGTCTTGGCAACGGAGCCTGCCCTCACATGTGGAGTGGATGTCATGAAAGTTGTGCGGCCAAGTGAGTTTGTAAATTTTTATCATACAAAAGAATTTAACTCTGTATACTTTTTAGGTCAGTGGACTGAATGGCTGGATATATTTCCAATCATTTCATCGCAAAAAATCTTTAAAAAAAACCAGAGTGTGTAAAGTGTTATCATGGATGTACAGTTAAAGAGAAGGTTGGGTTCCGGGAAGAGGTGAAAAATAATTTGTGAGCATTATCATTGTATTATGCAAGTGTGGAAAAACATCAGAGAGAAAAATGTTCCCTGAAAAGCATGGCTCTTCAAATGCCTTAATATTCTAAATATGGCATGTAACATTATACAAATCAGGATGGATTTTTATGCCACATGTTTGTGTAGTCCCATATATATCTTTCTGTGTACAGTGCTTGTAACTTTACCAAGACTCGGCCAAATTTCTTATCATTTTGATGATTCCAGAACCTTGCAGTACACACCAATATTTATGTGCTAGATGATCAACCTTTTCTGATCGATTCCACAACGTTTCTTTCACAATGCAATCGCATGACCAGAACTCAACTTTATCTTTAACTCTGCGTAATTCAAATTAATTTTTGTAACCAAACTATGCAAAACTTATTTACACTTCCTAAGTCAAATTTAGCATTATTAGTCAAACTATGGTTTGTGGTCCCAACAGATTTCATTTATGCAGAGTTACCTATACAAAGTAATTTAACTCCTCAACTTTTGAGGTCAGTGGACTGAATGGGTGCCCTCTTTTCCAAATATTTCATCATAAGCCATGTACATACAAGTGTATCTGTTCATATTTCATGAGACATTAAAACCTTTTTCACTGAAACTCTCAACATCTAATACACTATTTCTTACTTTGGGATAATAGTTTACTGTAGGACAACTAAACTCAAGTCAGAAAAGTATAAAGTGACTTGTATCCCAGCTGAGCATAACAAAATTATGTGCAATGTAAGCAAGTGTGGTCTTATCTATAGTGAGTTGGTGCTATTCATTCTAGCATCAGCATGTGAGGTTTCAACATAGACATTATGTACATATTTATTATTTCCACTTATAGGGTGGATTGCCCCTTCAAGGAAAGATATGTTTTAAAAAGGGTCCACAAAGACTCCCATTTATTGAAAAAAATGATCAAAGTTTCCCAATTTAGCTTTAATGTTTTATGAACTGTCTTGAAGGAGGGAGGAATCGAACACTAATGCATTTAATATGAGGAATATAAATTTATGTTGAGATGTCATGTACTGGAATCGCATTGAATAATGTGATGATTCTCGTACATTGGCTTGAGCTGGGTCTATTTTGCTTACCGCAGCTGAGGGATTTGACGAAGAAAAAAAAAAATTGCATTTTGAAATGAAATTGTGCTTTATTTGACAGCACTCGTCAGTTTTAATGCACAACTGTTTGTCACTTTAGTATATGGTACATGGGGGCATAGTTTAAAATTTAATTTCATTATTCTCTTGAGAATCCTCTCTTGCTCCTTTTTGATTCCTCGTTGTTTTACTACAATGAGGATGGACAAATTTCTCCCCAGATATGAGATTTTTTCAGTTCAATTATTGCTAGTGAATATAATTATGTATCATTGTACTATAGAAGTCTGTGAAGCTTTATGTAATTTGTATTGTATCTATGTAAAGTGTATTATTTTGAAAATTATGTTTTAAACTTTGAAAATAGGTTATGCGATTTAATAAATTTGTGATTCAAATTGTTCTTGTCAGATCAGAAAATTGATGACTTTTTTCGGAACATGAAGAAGCAATTCACCCCTCATGAATGGAACACCATCATGTCGGCTGAGACTCAGTATCAACAACTGCATAGGTTCTATAGATACTGGGTAAGTCAGTATCCACAATTTCATAGGTTCTATAGATACTGGGTAAGTAAGTATCAACAATTTCAACTAGTTGTTATATATGTTTATGAGACAGGTTCATGAATGTAGCCAATGACAAACTTGTATTCAAGTCACGAGTTTATATTTTAAATTTTTTCCATCGTGCCCAAGTATGCAATGTTTGTGTAGCAGTATGGAAGTTGTGTGCAACACTATTGAAGCTCCATGCAGTGCTTGTGATCCACGCATCTTGATGCGTTCACACTAGTTCAGACGCAATGTAATGCTTGTAATTTTAGATGGGAAGGACATTCATGATGCACACACTGAGACGGGCATAACGCGTGTACTTCTGTTTGGCTGCAAGCTTTGCATGATATGACGTTATCGAATAAAGCAAGTAGTGGTCTCCATGATTGTGTGACTCTTGGCTTTTTGATTGGGTTTTAAGTCAATTTCTCAACTTTATACTCGTATTGTAGACCCGTCTTATTAAAAAAGATAATACATACACTTTGCTTGTGCATTAGTGATATGCACTGCCACTTGATTAAGTCACTGTGAGACGGACAATGAACTCAACAAATCTCGTTCATTATCCTATTGTGACTTGATCAGCGTGCAGTGCATATTCACTAATGCACTCCCAAACATGAAGTATTTGTATAATAACATGCGTAAAGACATGACCAATAGTGTGACCCATTTCTGTGGGTACATGTATTTGTTGTAATCAATCAATATTCAACAGTTGGAAGACTTCCCAATGTTAATGCTCTGTGAAAAAAGTAAAGTAACTTCACTTTAGAGTCTTGATTGGTTGTGATTTTTGTCCATCTTTACCACCAATGTTTGAACGATTAGTCATACCACATTTCATTTCTTTTCTAGTGTCTTAAGGAAAGTTACATCAAAGCTCTTGGTATTGGCCTTGGCTTTGACCTCCAGCGAGCTGAGTTCAGACTGAATACCCTGGAGCTATCTACCTCATCCATTGCCATGGATACAGAGCTCTACCTCCGTGACAGGCAAGATAAGAACTGGGTCTTCCAGGAGATGCTGCTGGATGATGATCACTATGTAGCAGTAGCAGTACAGGTAGGTGGATTATTGGGCATGGCAATCTGAGGTAGCGAGGTGCTCTACGGGTTATCGTTTGGTATAAAAACTGGTTCAAGAATGTAGGCAGTTGTGATTGGTCAAATGACACCACATGACTGTGCAACATTCTTTCCTGCCATGCCTACCATGCAGAAAAGTTCCCATCAAAAAGTGATAACCCACTGGATAATGAGCTGGACAATGAATCGACAAGCATTGATTAGAGAATTCGGTCTTCATTGGGTTAAATGAAGTACACTGGAATGGTTGCCTGCTGAAAGGCAACAATACCAACTCCGTATCCTCCATACATCCTCAATTCAATTCAATTTAATTCAAATAATTTCATTTCTATAACTCAATCAAAAGATAAACAAATACGTACATAAAATTCATAACAAAGGACATTTGCAATATAACATTGAAAATGAAATTCACAATATTAAATGTAGATAAGTAATCAAAGCATTTTAGGATACAAGATATATAAGCATAATATTATCATAAATTAAGTCGTATATCTTGTTTTGTTTTCTAACAACAGAGTACCATATTCACCCAGATCCAATTATTGTCATACACTTTTTTAGGGTATTGTGCTACAGTTTCAAGCACACTGGATTTTGAGATACAATGTATTCCAATCCCCTCCCCTCTCACTCAATGTGAAGAGATGTCAAATACATAAAGGCCACTTTCATAAATTAGACTGCTTGAATATTAGGAGATGCGATAGATCAGTGGTAGAGCAATCGTCTCGTAACCGGGAGTGCCCGGGTTCGAAACCGAGTCTATGTGCTAGTACCCTTTGGTATTAAAGCAGTAATCCTCATTACCAAGTCCCTCGGAGAGGACTTAAAACTGTCAGTCCCCTGGTTGCTTACTTACAGGTCAGATAAAACAAACCATCAAACCAACCAACCATTAACTTTCAGCTTTCTCTTCTCGATGCATGTTATATATTTTTGTGATGAAAGCTGTTTAAGTTTCCTATGTTTTTCTTTGTTTTATTCCAGCTTGGCCCAGATAGGAGTACACCTTGCTGCCCATCATTCACCATACTTACACCAGAGCAGCTTCTCTCATCAGCGCACCCCATGCAACCTGAAGACATGGATTACTGGACAGCTTTTGCTTCCAAACAAGAGGGACCTAACCTACCAAACAGGAAACCATTAGATAAAGACTAGTTGTTTGCTGTCTGTTCTTGTAGTGGAACAGCTTCATACTCGGCAGTCAGCATATGCCATGCATCTTGAAGACATCCTGAAGATTCCTCTTCTTTATTTTCTTCCAAACAATAGAAAACAGTACGAGAAAGGCCTGCTCTCCCTCCCTACTACTGAACTTATTTTTTATATATATTTCTATTTTATTTAGCCTTTGATTGATTGATTATTTAAATGTCAATTTTGTTTACTCATTTATTTATTTATTCATTTATTTATTTATTATTTTTTTAAATTTATTTACTTATTTATTTAGTTATTTAGTTATTTATCTATTTCATATTAAACTTTTGGTAAACCACAACAGTTTTTGGTATGATGACGTAAGTGTAATACACTTTATATTTCTGAGCTCTGTGAATCCTTGTAGGACCTTGGTTGCACCCAGTTGCCATTCATATACACATTTAATGTGTTATTTATGTGTTATCTTAAAAAATGCTCAACTCCATAAATGATAAAGTGAGTTATGAGGACTCCTTTTTTTCTTCTTGTCATATTGAGAGCAGTTGTAAAAGCCGTAAAAAAATGAGAGTTAAGGTATGCTTGTTACATGTAGACATTGATGATGGATCCAGAGCTGACTTTATTCAGTATATGGGTCATTCCCTTGGGCGGTCGCTATAGACAGGTTTGACTGTATATATATATATATATATATATAGTGGGTAAATGCAGACATCGTTGGCTCATTAGCAAATGAATTGAAATTCAAAGGACATGTGCTTAAATACATGTATACGGTTGTGAGAACAGTTGTGCCTATGTTTTGAGAAATTATCAACAGTGCAATATACTATGTATCTTTATTTTGCTGAGCCTGTGTATGAATGATTGAATTTTTCATTCATGGAGTGTAATAGGAATCATAGTGATTCTCTGTGAGATTATGCCAATGTTGTTTAATATATCTTCAGTAAAGTTTTGTTGTTTATTGATCTGCCATTGAGGAATGATTATGTTGCTTCATAAACCATCAAACAATTAAAACACTCAAATTGATAAAAGTTGATTTATAGGAAGTGATAGTATCTGTATAGTAAATAAATATGACATCTTAGCAGCATGAATACAAATATCTGTCATGTTTCGATGAACAAGAGTTATTTTTCTATTTTATATTTGAAAAAAATTGCTGTTTATAATGACTATTTGTAATTAATTTCCTCTTTTCTTGTCCAGCAAAAGTGGATCATTCATTCCAAAATCCAACTTTGCTCATTGAAACCTATTTGTCATGTGAAACATGAATGAGAGTTGCATTGTGAAGTGGTGTAGTCAGTTTGTTGAAGATCACTTTGTGAAAACACTTGAGTGATATTAAAATATGAATAAATAATACCAATGACATTGAGAGTACCCTCAATTGTGTTGTGCTTATTATGGGGTTGGCTTTTAGCGTCTTATGTAGATGTGCTTTGAGTGAGTGAATTTGTTGATCTCTAAAATTCAGCATGCAGCTACTTTCGCTGCAATATTTTAATCAACTACTCTTTGTGATATTAGAATATAAATGTTTAATTTGTTTATATGCTATAAAAATGTTGTCCTTGTTCCACATTGCATTTCTCGTGCAACAGTTATACCGATGGATTCAAGAGTATTGAAATGTTTCCAGTATAGAATTGATAT
Source organism: Mesocentrotus franciscanus (assembly GCA_037976565.1). Lineage (NCBI taxonomy): Eukaryota > Metazoa > Echinodermata > Echinoidea > Camarodonta > Strongylocentrotidae > Mesocentrotus > Mesocentrotus franciscanus. The sequence goes on along the minus strand of CP137680.1, from coordinate 30,378,827 downwards.
AATTATACAGGTGATAGAAGGGTTGCATAGCTAATCAAGCCTAGCTGGCAATGGGTAATTTTGCAAAGTTGTTGTGCCGCATCAATCAAATCTGTCAGTTGATTCGTATTGTTATGGGCAAATCGGCACACATGGCAAACAAGCATTTGTGCCAGTACGCTGTTATGGCAAAGGAAATGTTAAATAGATTGACCTCAACCGTGTTGGTTTCTGATAAGGTACATTAGTTTTATGGCAATGTTTTGAGTGAATAAACATGGATGTTAACTCTGTGATAACACTTCAGTTGCTTTCTTTGCCTTTTTGCATGATTGCTCGTTTGCCACATGTGCACTTTTGCACAAAACAATGAGCACCGATTGAGAGAAGGATTGCTTTGTGCAACACGATGCATGGCTATGCAAAATAACCCCCATTTCCTATCTTGATTAGCTCCATGACGTACAATCCTTTTGACATGGGTATAGATTAATCTTGCACTTGGAACAGTTGAATAATCTTGAATTTAGTCTTTTAGCCTTTGGTATGTCTATTCCATGATAAATATAGTAAGGCACGAGGAGATTATATATGTGTGGCATAAAAAGAGTTAAAGTTAATGTATATATATGAGTTAACGACTTTCTGGCTCCAAACAGACGACATTTATTTTAATCCACAGTCATAACTTGTGTACCGTTCACATATATCTTTAAACTCAGGATTTTCATCCCATACACTAATAAATGTAAGCATTAAAGCTTGGGCTGTTTTAATAACATTTTCTTGAGTTGAGTTGTATTAATTTATTTGTTAAAAAAATATGTCCCACAAGGCCATCTAGATGGTATTATGTGTCCCATGCGTGGTCTATAGGGCAGAGCGTTATTACAGTGAATGTGCGTGTAGCTTATCTGGGCTAATGATCCTACGAGAAATTCAATCAAAACATGATTTGTGACGTGACTCTTAATGGAACGGTAATACCATGATAACATTGATATAGACGGGCATTGCATTAACCTTTCATTAGGATTTGTCCATTTCACATAACATAGGGAATGACGAATTCTGTAAGTATGTTTTTTTCATATCTCAACGTGTTTGATAGGTTCATATTTATTTTTTTAATCAATAATCTTTTTAGAATTGCAACAAATCTTCAATTGTCTTTGTGGAGCCGGAAGTGCCTTAACTTTGTGTGGAAGCATATGAGTTAACTTCTGGCTCCAAACATTTATAATTTTTGTTTACCAATAGCGTTCATAACAAACATTCTATGCCAAAAAATGTCTCAATATATTTCCTTGAAAAAAAATAGAGATCTAATACTAGTATACGATTCATCGAAAAGCATTAGTGTGCACCAGTTTTAACAGAAGACTAATGTTGAAAAGGTAGAATCGTTTTGCATTATTTTGCAAAATGATGGAAGGCGTATACCTGGTAACATTTCGAATTTAATCAAAAGCAACGTTCTCAGATTTCCAGAGTGTATATCAATCTTAAATACTTATATTCGAATTTTAGTTATTGTTGCCAATCAACGTCTGCATTTCTGTCTCTCTCTCTTTCTCACTCACTATCTCGCCCTTCCCCCTCTCTCTCTCCCTGTCCCTCGTCTCTCCTCTGTCTTCCATATTCTCACCCTCTCCTCTCTCTCTCTCTCTCTCTCTCTCCCTGTCCCTCGTCTCTCCTCTGTCTTCCATTTTCTCACTCACTATCTCGCCCTTCCCCCTCACTCTCTCCCTGTCCCTCGTCTCTCCTCTGTCTTCCATCTTTTCACTCACTATCTCGCCCTTCCCCCCTCTCTCTCTCCCTGTCCCTCGTCTCTCCTCTGTCTTCCATCTTCTCACCCTCTTTCTCACCCTCTCCTCTCTCTCTCTCTCTCCCTGTCCCTCGTCTCTCCTCTGTCTTCCATCTTCTCACCCTCTTTCTCGCCCTTCCCCTCTCTCTTCCTGTCCCTCGTCTCTCCTCTATCTTCCATCTTCTCACCCTCTTTCTCGCCCTTCCCCTCTCTCTCCCTGTCCCTCGTCTCTCCTCTGTCTTCCATCTTCTCACCCTCTTTCTCACCCTCTCCTCTCTCTCCCTGTCCCTCGTCTCTCCTCTGTCTTCCATATTCTCACCCTCTCCTCTCTCTCTCTCTCTCTCTCTCTCCCTGTCCCTCGTCTCTCCTCTGTCTTCCATCTTCTCACTCACTATCTCGCCCTTCCCCTTCTCTTTAGTATACAAAAAATTTAGGAAAAGAGCAAAAGATGAGACGCTCTATAAAAGATACAGACAATGATTGTATTCGTGAGTTTTACGAAAGAAAAGGTATACGTGAAAACAGCTTCGAGTTATTACCAATCAGTGAACAATTTGTTTTCAAAGAGTTACGTAAGTTGAATGTATCAAAAAGTACTGGGTTAGACATGATTCCAGCTAAATTTCTAAAAGATGGTGCGAAGGTTTTATTTAAGCCTCTAAGTTACTTAATGAACCTATCTATCTTGACGAGTACTTTTCCAGAGGATATGAAAATAGCAAAAGTGACTCCACTTTATAAAAAGAAAGATAAAACTGATGTTAGCAACTACAGACCTATTAGTGTTTTAAGTGTAGCATCAAAGATTCTAGAAAAATCGGTCTGTGTTCAAATTGAAAGATACTTCAAAGAAAATGATATAATTTATGAATTTCAATCTGGTTTTCGACATGATTATTCGACTGAAACATGTCTAATTCATTTGACTGATTATTTGAGGACAGAAACTTCCCAAGGGCGCTTTGTTGGTATGGTGCTCCTTGATCTGCAAAAAGCTTTTGATACAGTTAATCATTGCGTCTTATTGAATAAGTTACAACTAATGGGTTTTAATAAGGCAAGTTTAGAGTGGTTAAGATCCTACTTATCTAATCGACACCAAGTAGTAGCCATTCATGATATTCGTTCCAAACTAATGCCTATAACATGCGGTGTTCCTCAGGGAAGCATTTTAGGCCCAATTCTATTTTCAAGTTATATAAATGATATGTGTATTTGTATAACAGACTTAAAACTATTATTGTACGCAGATGACAGCGTACTACTCTGTTCAAATCCTGATCCTAAATATATTGAGGAAAAGCTCAGTGAACAGCTGTCTACGTGTGTCGATTGGATGACTGATAATAAGCTTTCTTTACACTTGGGAAAAACAGAAAGCATTTTGTTTTGTTCTAAGAGTAGTTCTAAAAAGTCATTTGAATTCAAAGTGACACACAATAATCAAGTAATCAAGAGGAAAGAGTCTGTGAAGTATTTAGGCATTGAGTTAGCTAGCGCAATTTCATTTTCATCTTTAGTAGAATCAGTTGTAAAAAAAGCAAATTCTCGTCTGAAATTTTTGTACAGATATCAAAGTTGTATGGATTTAAAAGCAAGACGTACACTCTGTTTTGCTCTTATTCAATGTTTATTTGACTATGCTAACCCTGCATGGTATAGTAACATAAACAAATCAGATCAAAAGAAGTTGAAGATTATACAGAACAAAATGGTGAGATTTATCAACTGTTCTGGTCCAAGAACTCATGTTGGCTACTGCGAACTTTCTAAAGCTGGTTTTCTTGAAGTCGACCAAAGATCAAAACAACTCGTATTGCATCACCGTCACGTGCATAAAATTTATCATACTAGGTCGAATCATTATATTCGATCCAACTTCGATCTTGTTACTGACGTTCATGATTATAATACAAGAAATAGCCGATTCAACTTTAACTTACCAGAAAGAGTAGGTAGTATTGGAAATTCGTTTTATTACAATGCCATAAAACATTGGAATTCCCTTCCCAATGGTGTAAAGGAAATAGAAAACTATGCTCATTTTAAGAGGAAATTAAAGGAATACCTAATACTTGAGAGTCAGAGAAGAGAAGTGAATGACATGTTATATGATTGAAATTTGTATTCTTCTGCCGGACGGTTCATACTTTTTCATTTTGTATATACTTATGTTTTTGTACGTTATAGAAATTCTACAAATTCATCATTATTTTCCTCTTCTTCCTCCTCCTCTTTTTCTTCTTCTCCTTCTTCTTTTTCTTCTTGTTCTCTTTATCATTTCCATCATCAGTTTAATGTTGTTATTATCATTATCTTTAATAAGTAATTCTTTTTATGGTTCTTATCTGTCTGTAAATATTACTATTTTCACTTATTAATTTTGTACATGTCTGTAGGGGACCCCACTGGAAATAAGCTCTCGAGCTTTCGTGGGTTATCCTGTTCAAGCTGACTTATTTCTGATCTGTTATTATTGTATATGTTGGAAGCTTGTCGAATAAAAATCAATCGATCAATCAATCTCTCTCTCCTGTCCCTCGTCTCTCCTCTGTTTTCCATCTTCTCACCCTCTTTCTCACCCTCTCCTCTCTCTCTCTCTCCCTGTCCCTCGTCTCTCCTCTGTCTTCCATCTTCTCACTCACTATCTCGCCCTTCCCCCTCTCTCTCTCCCTGTCCCTCGTCTCTCCTCTGTCTTCCATCTTCTCACCCTCTTTCTCGCCCTTCCCCCCTCTCTCTCTCCCTGTCCCTCGTCTCTCCTCTGTCTTCCATCTTCTCACCCTCTTTCTCGCCCTTCCCCCTCTCTCTCTCCCTATCCCTCGTCTCTCCTCTGTCTTCCATCTTCTCATTCACTATCTCGCCCTTCCCCCTCTCTCTCTCCCTGTCCCTTGTCTCTCCTCTGTCTTCCATCTTCTCACCCTCTTTCTCACCCTCTCTCTCTCTCTCTCTCTCTCTCTCTCTCTCTCTCTCCCTGTCCCTCGTCTCTCCTCTGTCTTCCATCTTCTCACCCTCTTTCTCGCCCTTCCCCCTCTCTCTCTCCCTGTCCCTTGTCTATCCTCTGTCTTCCATCTTCTCACCCTCTTTCTCACCCTCTCCTCTCTCTCTCTCTCTCTCCCTGTCCCTCGTCTCTCTTCTGTCTTCCATCTTCTCACCCTCTTTCTCACCCTCTCCTCTCTCTCTCTCTCCCTGTCCCTCGTCTCTCTTCTGTCTTCCATCTTCTCACCCTCTCCTCTCTCTCTCTCTCTCTCCTGTCCCTCGTCTCTCCTCTGTCTTCCATCTTCTCACTCACTATCTCGCCCTTCCCCATCTCTCTCTCCCTGTCCCTTGTCTATCCTCTGTCTTCCATCTTCTCACCATGGACCTACACCCTCTTTCTCACCCTCTCTCTCTCTCTCTCTCTCTCTCTCTCTCTCCCTGTCCCTCGTCTCTCTTCTGTCTTCCATCTTCTCACCCTCTTTCTCGCCCTTCCACCCTCTCTCTCCCTGTCCCTCGTCTCTCCTCTGTCTTCCATCTTCTAACCCTCTTTCTCGCCCTTCCCCTCTCTCTCTCCCTGTCCCTCGTCTCTCCTCTGTCTTCCATCTTCTCACCCTCTTTCTCGCCCTTCCACCCTCTCTCTCCCTGTCCCTCGTCTCTCCTCTGTCTTCCATCTTCTCACCCTCTTTCTCACCCTCTCCTCTCTCTCTCTCTCTCTCTCTCTCCCTGTCCCTCGTCTCTCTTCTGTCTTCCATCTTCTCACCCTCTTTCTCGCCCTTCCCCCCTCTCTCTCTCCCTGTCCCTCGTCTCTCCTCTGTCTTCCATCTTCTCACCCTCTTTCTCGCCCTTCCACCCTCTCTCTCTCCCTGTCCCTCGTCTCTCCTCTGTCTTCCATCTTCTCACCCTCTTTCTCACCCTCTCCTCTCTCTATCTCACTTTCCCTCTATCTCTCTAATGAGAAGTGAGAAGAATGCGGACTGGCACATGGGCAACAGAAAACCCAAAGGATGGCTGCACGTGAGATGATGGAAGCAAGAATTGACAACTGTATTCAGTGTTTGGCGGGAAGGTGAGAGTAGATGATGAAATGTGGCATGGAAGTGGTTACAACTGATCGATAAGATTGTATCCATTCTAAAAGCTTGGTTAGGCTTGGTCAGGTAAAAGCATAATCTCTCTTTTGGGAAATCATGTACAATACACTTGTGATGTATCTTGATCAATGTAAGTCAATATCAATGTAAGTAATAGCGCCACCTACTGGTATATGTTAATGCAATACAAATTTATGTAATGAGCCTACAGGGGGACTGTGAAACCATGGTCCATGGTGAAACCCCTCTAATAAAGATCACTCCTAGTCTGGAACTTATCCGTGTCGGACGTGCATAGGCTATATCTGTCTTGCCTCCAATATATCACACACTCATTGCTTGTCATCTCACACAAAGGAATGGAGAGAGGAGCTATAATAGAGAAAAACAAAGAAGGACAATATTAGGGAGGGGAAATAGAGGTAGAACAAGGGAGAAAAAGAAAGAGCTACAGGGTAAAACTAAAAATGCAAATTGTAGTACACAAATCATCAGGGTTTGCTGTCAGGTCTTTATTAAGTTTTTTCTTTACTTATTTCATTTCATTATTTGTTTTGTATACTTAATATTTTAATATTTGTATTTGTTTATTTATTTAATTTTTCCCCTCAATTCTCGCAATTGTTCGGTGTCCATATTGAAATATGACCCCGCCTGATGCTTCTATTTCTTAACATTGTTTACCCATGTGCAATTTTTACATAGTTTTCCCCTTTTATTGCTGTATATGAAATTATACATTTTTTGTATTATTCTCTGTTAAGAGGTAGAAACAAAAACTATTGTGAGGTATTCAACAAACAATAGAGAAAGGAAAGTCCCGTAAATTTCAACTAACACTGCGAGGTCGATGAAGTCAAGGCCATGCAGGTATTACCCCATTGTTTTATGTGGTTGAACGTTCCTTGAAAACCATAACCACGACAAAGTACAGCGCTAACGACTGTTGGTTTTAATTGGTTGAAATCTTAAGCCAAGACAGAATTTCCTCCTACACCATTACAAAGTGTATCTTTAACCTTGAATATTTGAGATTTTTTTGTAAGGAGCGCTGATATTCATACTTACAACACTAGGGCATCAGCTAAACTTCATCTCAGTATAGTTAGAACACTGACCCCTCCACCTTTCAACAAGCGCGTAGCCAGGATTTTATTTTAGGGGGGGGGCGGTAGTGAGCACAAGAAGTGTGCGAAACACTTACAGAGCGCGCGAAGCGCGCTCCCTAGGGGGGGGGGTGCAGGGAGGGGGGAGTTTCCCCCCTCTCTTGCGAAGCGCGGAAGCTTTGACGTTTCATTAAATTATTAGAGAAAGAAGCCGATTCGTTGTACCGTTCTCGACCCTTATTCCTTGTCTGAATTCAGTTTCCCCCCTCCCGCGCGAAGTGCGGAAGCTTTGACGTTTCATTAAATTGTTAGAGAAAGAAGACGATTCGTTGTACCGTTCTCGACTCTTAATCCTTGTCTGAATTCAGTTCCCCCCCCCCTCCCGCGCGAAGCGCGGTAGCTTTGACGTTTCATTAAATTATTCGAGAAGATGACGATTCGTTGTACCGTGCTCCTTTTTCTTCCTACGTCCTCTTCCTTTTTCTCTTCTCTTTTTTTTTTTTTTTGGCCGGCGTTTTTTTTTTTTGGAGAAGGGGGGCGACCGCCCCACCGCCCCCCTGGCTACGCGCCTGCCTTTCAACTGTTAGATTTATACCAGTAACCAGGGACCTCTCCTTTGAAACCAAATTCGATCTTCCTGCCCACTGACTTCAAATAAAGTATGTAAGAAGTATTAAAAAAAAACTTCTTCTCAATGTGGTTATTGATAACTAGGAGCTTCAGATAATTATTACTTGAATTTCTTATTATATGTATTTATGTAATTTTCATTTTCATTCAATGTAAGCGCTTTGGGCCTCATGGGAAAAGCGCGGTATAAGTAATAATAATAATAATAATAATAATAATAATAATAATTGCCATGTGACACAATTACTAACATCCTTTAGTTAAATATGGTTGGATTTTGCAAAAATTGAATTCATTGACCTATCAGGTTATGAATTTATTAAATCAAATTAATTTAATAACAATAGCATAATAATGATTACAATTATGTCGTAATGTGAAATTGTTACCTCCTGTAACTGAACCTGTAACTGAGTTTAGCACAGACCATTGTTCAGTGTGCACTCAAGCCTCTCTTGCTAGACTTGGCTTGGGTTGACCTATTGACCAATCACCAGTCATTAGGGGACCAGTAATGGACATTTAATGTATACCCTATAGAGTACCGAAGCTGTGACGTCATAAAAATCAATTTTTGGAATTTCTCAATTTGTCTTCATTTTCCGAAAGAGCATCAAAATAATGTCAAATGTCGAAAACCAATTGAATAGGTTAAGTATTGGCTGAGATATGACCATCTGAATAAAGATTGCCTATGGGACTCAGTGTTATATTTCTCTGGCTCATAACATTAGGAGCCAGAGCAATATAACACTGAGTTCATAATCTTTATTCAGATGGTCATATCTCAGCCAATACTTAACCTATTCAATTGGACATTGGACATTATTTGATGCTCTTTCGGAAAATGAAGAAAAAATTGAGAAATTCCAAAAATAGATGACGTCACACTTCACCACTCTATAGTAGGAGTTGGGTTCTTTTGTTGTACGTGGCATACTATAGGAGAAATGAATTTGGAGGGAAAGGACCAGAAGCTGTTGAGACATTCGGAGAAGTCACAGGTGGTATGCATGTCTGGGCAATTTTACATGTGAGCTAATCATCTGATTATTCTTATAAATGTTACATTGATTTAATGTTATGTACATGTATCCTACTTATATTCTTGTTCAACAATTATTGATGTCCCTATGGATATTGGCAGAATTTGAGTGTGTAAACTGGGATTTATTATGTTTCCTGGCTTACACAGTGCACAGTGTAACGCACTTTCACTGAGATAGTAGTACTATCTACACAGTGTAACGAACTTTTCTTCTCCCATCAATGATGGGCGAACTATCTTTCATCACGTGATCTACTTTTGACCAATCGTAGAGCAAGATTTTTAGTATGTGGATTATAATGGATTTTATTGTATTACAAATATTTTGTTTGCATAATGTATTGTATGAATCTGTTGTTGTTTTTTACACTTCAACTGTATTTTGAAGCTGGTCTATATAATGAACTTATTCACTGAACACCTTCTTTGTTGCTGATACAGATATTAAAGTATATAATTACGTAATTGGTTATTTGAATATGATGATGTTTTAATTTACTTTGTTTTTACTCTTGTGCTTCCACAGAGGCTGTTTTGTTTCTTCAAATAAACTATAACCTTCCATCAACTTAAGCGTCTCAGAGTGAATATTTTGGCCTTTCTTTCACTTATTGAATTTGAAAACTCATGATTGTAGCTACATGTATATGTTTATATGTGTTCTTTGTGGAGAGGCCAGAACTTGTATAAGCTTATAGGCTTCTTGTCTGACCTCTCCATAGATAGCCTTATGGTATAGAAATAAACCTGCAACCTGAAAGAATCTCGAGTGCTCAACACCCGAATAATTGCTATCATTTGAGATTCTATTCAATTAAAAAAAAAGGACTCATTGTGTGGTGTTGGAACGAACAACATGAAAAGTGGAAGAACCCGATAAATCTACAGAGTCGATCATCTTCAAAAACGTGACTGATCTTGTTAATGCACACAGTGTTCAAGTTCAAAAGTTCCATAAACCACCACACAAATCAATTTGCATACAATTGCCCTGTGCGTGATGAAGGCCTAACCGGACTTCTTTGTGTTTTCCAACCAGACGATGATCGTTATCAGTGGTAAGAAACCACAAGGAAGTCTGGGTTTGCGATCTTCACTATTAAATTAAATTAAATTGTTGTTAAACCATATTGAAATATGACCCCGCCTGATGCTTCTATTTCTTAACATTGTTTACCCATGTGCAATTTTCACATAGTTTTCCCTTTTATTGCTGTATATAAAATTATACATTTTTTGTATTATTCTCTGTTAAGAGGTAGAAACAAAAAACTATTGTGAGGTATTCCAACAAACAATAGAGAAAGGGAAAGTCCCCGTAAATTTCAACTAACACTGCGAGGTCAATGAAGTCAAGGCCATGCAGGTATTACCTCATTGTTTTATGTGGTTGAACGTTCCTTGAAAACCATAACCACGACAAAGTACAGCGCTAACGACTGTTGGTTTTAATTGGTTGAAATCTTAAGCCAAGACAGAATTTCCTCCTACACCATTACAAAGTGTATCTTTAACCTTGAATATTTGAGATTTTTTTGTAAGGAGCGCTGATATTCATACTTACAACACTAGGGCATCAGCTAAACTTCATCTCAGTAAAGTTAGAACACTGACCCCTCCACCTTTCAACAAGCGCGTAGCCAGGATTTTATTTTAGGGGCGGTAGTGAGCACACGAAGTGTGCGAATCACTTACAGAGCGCGCGAAGCGCCTCCTAGGGGGTGCAGGGAGGGGGAGTTTCCCCCCTCTCTTGCGAAGCGCGGTAGCTTTGACGTTTCATTAAATTATTCGAGAAGATGACGATTCGTTGTACCGTGCTCCTTTTTCTTCCTACGTCCTCTTCCTTTTTCTCTTCTCTTTTTTTTTTTTTTGGCCGGCGTTTTTTTTTTTTTGGAGAAGGGGGCGACCGCCCCCCGCCCCCTGGCTACGCGCCTGCCTTTCAACTGTTAGATTTATACCAGTAACCAGGGACCTCTCCTTTGAAACCAAATTCGATCTTCCTGCCCACTGACTTCAAATAAAGTATGTAAGAAGTATTAAAAAAAAACTTCTTCTCAATGTGGTTAATGATAACTAGGAGCTTCAGATAATTATTACTTGAATTTCTTATTATATGTATTTATGTAATTTTCATTTTCATTCAATGTAAGCGCTTTGGGCCTTATGGGAAAAGCGCGGTATAAGTAATAATAATAATAATAATAATAATAATAATAATAATTGCCATGTGACACAATTACTAACATCCTTTAGTTAAATATGGTTGGATTTTGCAAAAATTGAATTCATTGACCTATCAGGTTATGAATTTATTAAATCAAATTAATTTAATAACAATAGCATAATAATGATTACAATTATGTCGTAATGTGAAATTGTTACCTCCTGTAACTGAACCTGTAACTGAGTTTAGCACAGACCATTGTTCAGTGTGCACTCAAGCCTCTCTTGCTAGACTTGGCTTGGGTTGACCTATTGACCAATCACCAGTCATTAGGGGGACCAGTAATGGACATTTAATGTATACCCTATAGTAGGAGTTGGGTTCTTTTGTTGTACGTGGCATACTATAGGAGAAATGAATTTGGAGGGAAAGGACCAGAAGCTGTTGAGACATTCGGAGAAGTCACAGGTGGTATGCATGTCTGGGCAATTTTACATGTGAGCTAATCATCTGATTATTCTTATAAATGTTACATTGATTTAATGTTATGTACATGTATCCTACTTATATTCTTGTTCAACAATTATTGATGTCCCTATGGATATTGGCAGAATTTGAGTGTGTAAACTGGGATTTATTATGTTTCCTGGCTTACACAGTGCACAGTGCAACGCACTTTCACTAAAGATAGTAGTACTATCTACACAGTGTAACGAACTTTTCTTCTCCCATCAATGATGGGCGAACTATCTTTCATCACGTGATTTACTTTTGACCAATCGTAGAGCAAGATTTTTAGTATGTGGATTATAATGGATTTTATTGTATTACAAATATTTTGTTTGCATAATGTATTGTATGAATCTGTTGTTGTTTTTTACACTCCAACTGTATTTTGAAGCTGGTCTATATAATGAACTTATTCACTGAACACCTTCTTTGTTGCTGATACAGATATTAAAGTATATAATTACGTAATTGGTTATTTGAATATGATGATGTTTTTAATTTACTTTGTTTTTACTCTTGTGCTTCCACAGAGGCTGTTTTGTTTCTTCAAATAAACTATAACCTTCCATCAACTTAAGCGTCTCAGAGTGAATATTTTGGCCTTTCTTTCACTTATTGAATTTGAAAACTCATGATTGTAGCTACATGTATATGTTTATATGTGTTCTTTGTGGAGAGGCCAGAACTTGTATAAGCTTATAGGCTTCTTGTCTGACCTCTCCATAGATAGCCTTATGGTATAGAAATAAACCTGCAACCTGAAAGAATCTCGAGTGCTCAACACCCGAATAATTGCTATCATTTGAGATTCTATTCAATTAAAAAAAAGGACTCATTGTGTGGTGTTGGAACAAACAACATGAAAAGTGGAAGAACCCGATAAATCTACAGAGTCAATCATCTTCAAAAACGTGACTGATCTTGTTAATGCACACAGTGTTCAAGTTCAAAAGTTCCATAAACCACCACACAAATCAATTTGCATACCATTGCCCTGTGCGTGATAAAGGCCTAACCGGACTTCCTTGTGTTTTCCAACTAGACGATGATCCAATCCAATACAATCCAGGTATTTATAAAGCGCCAATATCTAATTGCCTAGTCAAAGGCGCTGAATCGTTATCGTCTGGTTGGAAAACACAAGATAGTCTGGGTTTGCGAACTTCACTATCATTGATTGAATGTCCGAACAGTATCTTAAATAAACACAAGTCAACTTACTCAACTCTCAGTGGACTTAGAAAGTCTGAAGTTCAAGGTTCCAGATCCAGGTGAGTGCCTTTTTGTCATGCTTGTTTGTAACCCTATATTGAATTGCACTACCGGTATAGGCCTAAACACTATCATCTGAAAATCAAATTAAAAGTAAGCAAGATCATCTACTAAAAATGCAAGCTTCGACGTTTAGTACAACTTACAAGATTAACATATAATTATGCGCTAGTTATGCATTAACGCTTGTTGTCGTCAGGGAACTTGGTAAAAATTACAATGGGAAAATGTGAAAGACATTATTTGTAACTTTCGTTGTATTTTGCTCATTAAAGTAAATCGAAACTTAAGGCTATGAATCAATTAATATCGCTTAGCATAATATTGTAACACAAAATTTATAATGTGCTACTTACAAAGAAAAGAGTTTTTATCGAAAGCAGGCTCAGCAGGCTCGGCCCGCCTGCTGATTGGAATCGACCGGTGCTGGCCGGCCGGCTGCATGGACGGGGAGTGTCATGGCGGCGTATCGAACGCATCCAAAATTCGGGGATATCGATCCTGATGTCTCTGTTGAAATTATTGGGATTGAGACGAATATTGATAGCTTCTTTTACCCTCCGTGTATACCATTGCCGTTCTCGGGAAAGGCACTGAACCCCTTGTAGTCTGGCTGATGCTGGTTATTTAGCCCAAGCATGTTCGGAAGGGAGGGAGAGAGGGGAGGGAGGTAGGGAGGGGGGCAAAGACATTGTTTACATATTTTAGAGTTTTTTTTGGGGGGGGAGAGGGGGCAATTTATATGTCGAACCATTTTGGGGAAATGTTTATCTTATTGGGGGAAAATGGGATGGCAAGGGTTCGGGGAGTGGGAAGGCTCGTGCCGCCCCCGCAGTTACGCCATTGATGACGCATTGCTTAATTTGTTTCATGGGACTGAGTCCTTTGTTGTCCACTGTTGAATTTTCAGTTATCTTTCCTGTTTTTCTTGTTTATCTTTGTTTGTTTAATCTTTCCTTGAAAAGATTAGGTGGACAAAACTGGCAACGATTAAGTTTTGTCACAAAGGGCCAGTTTACATAAAGTTGTTAATCAGAACATAACACAATAACAATCCACTTGTTTTATTTCACAAGCCATTAAAGACACAGTACACGTTTGTTAATGACTCTGAAATTATTGGCACTAAGAACTTACTTGGTAAGAAATACAACATCTTTGGGTAGTATAATGAATTTTGAGAAACTTTTAACTTCGAAGTACTACGGTTATGGAAAAGTATAACACTTTTCATTTCCCCCCAAATTTGAGTCTGAGAAGCGTTTTTGTGAGAAGTGAAATTTTGAAGTGAAATTTTTACAAGTTAGTTTTATTGTACGTACCTACATTTATATAGGATTAACGCAATCACTAGGCTCCAATAACCAAACGTATACAACACCTTAAATACGATGGATTAAGAATTGTTAATCTACGCTAAAGATATAAACTGCTTAACACGAGAAGAACCGTGTTCTTAAGTTGACAATGTTGACGTTATCTTAATGAATTAGTGTATTTGCATAACCAGCTTTTATTTTGATCAGTGGCGTAATGAGGGGAGGGGGTTCAAAACAAAACAAAAGAGAGAAAGATAGAGAAGAACAAAAATAGGAAAAAAGAAAAGAAAAGAAAATGTCTGTTTACGTCACTGATTTTGATCGTAGGTTGTTATATTCTTTATCTTCAATGCAAATTCAACATTGTATTAAATGATTAAAATTATTGTTGTTGACCATGTAATTAACCATCACCCTATTTGCTCCCACACAGCTGTAATTATTATAAAAAGAGGTTCGTGTCAAATCTGTTCATTCTATTTCCAGCAGGACAACTAAGGTGCCTTTAAAAAAAGTTTGTATGCAACTCTTTCAAGCCTGCAAAGATGAGAATTGCCGTTAGTATCATTGCTCTTTTGATGGCTGGGGTGCTGGTTGTGCCTTCTGATTGTTCTGTAGATAGAGCATCCTGGTTTGATCGCTACGTCAGTAGCCCCGTTCGGGGAGCAGGCAGCTTCATCAGTGGAGCCTATCATGGAGCAGGCGACATGTGGCGAAGCTACAGGTGGGTACATTAAAAGATAATCTAACCCGAACCGTATAGGAAGAAATTTAGCTCTTCACGTTCATATATAATTTTACGACAAATTCAGAATTATAATAACAGATCAGGTACGTAGAAACCAGGGCCCGGGGGCACTGGCACCTGATGAAAACATGCCGGGGGCCTTCCAAAACAAATGTTGTCCGGATGATAAACTGGCATGGTCATATGAGGGAATAGTACTGCAGTCTGTAGGCCATTTAATCAGATCACATTGACAAAGTGGCTATTTAAATACATAAATTTTGCTTACGGAATCTTGAAGTTTCTCGATCAGTCGTCGGTGCTTCCGCCCATGCAACGTACACGCGCGCAGGACCAGGAGAGCCCGGCCCGCAATTTTGTTATTCATACCACACAGCTACTACGGGGTCAACAGTGAAGGGATCCGGGGAGGCGCCCATACCTTATGCATGTATACAAAAGCGAGCGTGGGATTACAATTTTTATAGTCCCGCGTTGATGTTCCAGGACATTTTCCAGTAAAATTTGACGATTGATATGGATCAGAAGTGCTCAGAAAGTATTTCTTTCCTCTGTATTTAGGCACACGGAGGCTCGATTTTTCGACCCCGGCCAAAACGCCAAAAGCTCAGAGCTCCAGGGGAAATCGCCCCCTGGACCCCCACCAGGGCTTCGCCCCTGAACCCCACCAGGGGCCGTACGGCCGGCCCTTGGACCCCACCCCTTAAATTTATTTGAGCCACAAATGCAGAATCCTGTGTGCCCCCGTTAAAAAAATCCTGGATCCGCATCTGCTCATTTCTAAGAAATGATAGCATCAAACAATAGCATCTATATTTCAAGTGATGTTTTCTACCATCATCAACTTAACACCGTATCCCCTCGCCGACGAAGTCGGAGGGGATATTAGTCAGGTGGCTTAGTGAAATTATATCGTTACTTGCTGGATAAAAGCACCATTTTTGGTACAGGGCTTCCTTAGGTCCTACTAAACGATATTAGGCTAGGAGCCCCCGGCAAAAATGTCAATTTAAGGGTGTGGGGGCGGGGGCGTATTTTTGGAGCCCCCAATGATTTTATAACATTAACTTGTTGTTGTACAAATGCCATTTTTGGTACAGGGCTTCCTTAGGACCTACTGAACGATATTAGGGTAGGAGCCCCCGGCAAGAATATCATATAATGTGGGGCGGGGCGTCGCCTCGTAGCCCCCAAATAATTTAGAAGGTAATATAACATTTATTTGTTGTTGTACAATTGCCATTTTTGGTACAGGGCTTCCTGAGGACCTACTGAACGATATAAGGGTAGGAGCCTCCGGCAAGAAAATCATATGAGGGTGTGAGGCACGGGCGTCGCCTCGTAGCCCCCAAATTATTTAGAAGGTAATATAACATTTATTTGTAGTTGTACAAATGCCATTTTTGGTACAGGGCTTCCTGAGGACCTACTGAACGATATAAGGGTAGGAGCCCCCAGCAAGAATATCGTATAAGGGTGTGAGGCAGGGTCGTCGCCTCGTAGCCCACAAATAATTTATAAGGTAATATAACTGAGTTGTTGTTGTACAAACGCCATTTTTGGTACAGGGCTTCATTAGGACCTGCTGAATGATGGTAGGGTAGGAGCCCCCGGCATAAATATTCATATATGTGTGATTGGGGCCCCATGGCGTTGTACAACAAAAGTTCAATGTTATATTACCTTACAAATTAGTTGTGGACTACGAGGCGACGCCCTGTCCCACACCCTTATATGATATTCTTGCTAATATCGTTCAGTATCTAAGGAAGCCCTGTACCAAAATGGCAATTGTACAACAAATAAATGTTATATTACCTTCTAAATTATTTGGGGCTACAACGACGCCCTGCCCCACACCCTATGATATTCTTGCCGGGGCTCCTACCCTAATATCGTTCAGTAGGTCCTAAGGAAGCCCTGTACCAAAATGGCAATTGTACAACAACAAATAAATGTTATATTACCTTCTAAATATTTGGGGGCTACGAGGCGACGCCCTGCCCACACCCTTATATGATTTTTTGCCGGGGCTCCTACCCTAATATCGTTCAGTAGGTCTTAAGGAAGCCCTGTACCAAAATGGCATTTGTACAACAACAAGTCAATGTTATAAAATCATTGGGGCTCCAAAGACGCCCCCCCCACACTTAAATTGAAATTTTGCCGGGGCTCCTAGCCTAATATCGTTTAGTAGGTCCTAAGGAGCCCTGTACCAAAATGGTGCTTTTCCGGCAAGTAACAATAATCGATAAATTTGACGCTAAGCCACTTGACTATATAGAAACGCCGCTGTCCCTCCCTTCCTTCCGTGCGTCCGTCCGTCCGTTCGTAACAAATTTGATTTCCGATCAATAACTTCAGTAATGTTTGACGGATTTTAATAAAGTTTGATATGAAGGTTCATGGTATCAAAATACAGGCTTAGTTCGATTTCGGAGTTTGTAGGTCAAAGGTCAAAGGTTATAGCTCATTAAATATGCGAATCTGGTTTCCGTTCAATAACTTTAATAATATCGAAAATAATATCGCTAGTGATATTCGTTTGTCTCGCAATGTGGTCAATAAAGGAATCTAAAAGATCTCGACGTTTCGTGCGCCGCTGCAACACTTCGTCAGGTGATAAAAACTAATGTAAGCAAGGGTGCTTTATACTCTACGGGAGGACCGGCGCGACGGTCTATAATTCGATCGATAATCGGAAACAATAATGCCGAACCAGCGGCCTACTGATTGGTCGAGCACCGTGTGCGTCGGCCAATAGGCCTTGTGCATTATTGTTATAAAGCACCCTTGCTTACATTAACTTTATCACCTGACGAAGTGTTGCAGCGGCGCACGAAACGTCGAGATCTTTTAGATTCCTTATTGACCACATTGCGAGACAAACGAATATCACTAGCGATATTATTTTCGATACTACATCCGCAATGAGTAATATATTTAGCAACTTTAATAATGTTTGACGGATTTTAATCAAATTTGATATGAAGGTACATGGTATCAAAACACAGCCTAAGTTCAATTTCCGAGTATGTAGGTCAAAGGTCATAGCTCATTAAATATGCGAATCTGGTTTCCGATCGATAACTTTAGTAATGTTTGACGGATTTTAATCAAATTTTATATGAAGGTACATGTAATCAAAACACAGCCTAAGTTTGATTTCGGAGTATGTAGGTCAAAGGTCATAGCTCATTAAATATGCGAATCTGGTTTCCGTTCGATAACTTTCGTACTGTTTGACGGATTTTAATCAAATTTGATATGAAGGTACATGGTATCAAAACACAGCCTAAGTTTGATTTCCGAGTATGTAGGTCAAAGGTCATAGCTCATTAAATATGCGAATCTGGTTTCCGATCGATAACTTTAGTAATGTTTGACAGATTTTAATGAAATTTGATATGAAGGTACATAGTATCAAAACACAGCCTAAGTTCGATTTCGGAGTATGGTCAAAGATGAAAGATCATAGCTCATTAAATATGCAAAAACACCTAATTATATGTGTGAAAATGTGGTTAACTTCCTTGCCTAGTAATATAATAGTATAGTCTAATGGAGGTAACTTGTTCTGACGTATATAGGCCAATTGTACCTTGCGAGGGATGCTACGCTTTGCGTTGACTTTTCTAGTTTTATTTTAACTTCATTTTTTAGATCTTACCAATAGTGCATAGCGGATTTAAACTGATAGTACATGTATACGATTTTATGCAATTCTGGTGATCTGGGGATGTGGGTAAAGTGTGTATAATAATAATTAAAGTGAGTGACCAGGCAAGTTTCACAGATATAACCTGCCCTTCATGTCTGCAGAACTTCGAGTTTTTTTTTTTTCAAAGCAACAGTCTTAACAAAAGAGGTCGCAAATGATGGAGTTTTGCCGTGGTTCGTCTTCAACGACGGCATTTATCCTTAACATGAAAGTTAATGGCATCATTGCAAAAACTTTCATCTCCGTCGTGTCAATAGACATTTAAAAATAACATAATTTCCCAGTAATTCGGTGCAGCGCTCTCATTCGTGACATTGGCACAAGCCGTGCAACCCAGCACCGAGCATCCCACCCTCGGGCTAAAAGAGTCTCAAATTATTCTCGCAGATTGTTATTAATAATTTTGTTTTCTTGTATAAATTAACATCCACCATATAGTCTCACACAAAATTCCTTGAGGCCTAACTTCTCTCTCTAGAAATTAAAATCTCTCTCTTTTTCCTAACTGTTTCTATTGTCAACGGAAGTGTGATTGACATCGGGAACTAAACAAAAATAAGAGTCGTAACTATGCCAATACATCTCATGACTTACAAGTCATAATTATGACTTCCAAATCAACATAACTTAATTGGAACACTGTCTTCTAAGTCATATTATGAGATATAAGTCGTAATTTTGACTTTATGTATACTAACTCATGTTATGACTGTCTTTTATTTTTCTCAATATCCCTTTAATGCCTCCGTAGTTACCGAATATATCGGCAAGGTTGAAACAAGAGATTGAATTTGAAATATTTTTATGAAAACGGAAAACTGTACATTGCTTCTTTTCAAACTCAACAGTGATATGCGTAAGGCAAACACTATTGGTGCCGATAAGTACTTCCACGCCCGGGGCAACTACGACGCTGCTCAGCGAGGACCAGGAGGTAGATGGGCTGCCACAGTTATCAGGTAGGGATCAGTACCAAGTCCATCAACCTCGCATATGGCTTGTTTTAAATAAAAACAAATAACAAATAGACAAACGTTGCCAATAGCTAATTTTTGATTCACAATGCAGGGAAACCAATAGTTCCCGCTAAAAGTTATTTATTTGAAATGCTGTTTTTCCAACCACCGTGGCGTAATCAGGGGGGGGGGGGGTTGAAGCAGGGTTGCGGGAGGTCTCCCCTGCTCACTATACCCTTCAGCCTCAACCCCAATTGGGATCGAACAAAATAATGCACAAACGAATGTTTTGATACAAATTACGCGGCTTTGTCTTTACCCCCTGTGCCCCTTAAATTTACTATGTCCCTTTTGCAGCCAACATCAAATTCTGTAGAACTTTGCAGGAATTATGAATATGTCATGTATGTCCTATCTGTGAAATTTAAACGTTAGCAGTGTCCTAATATTCAAATTATGCAAGGAAAACCGTTTACTTGCTAGACTTCACTGTCAGACACTATTGAGTGACTTTGGTAATAACATACATAAAATGAGCTGTAAAGGGTACATGAGCATTTGTCTACATCAATAACCCACTTCTTGTAATGGCCAAAATTAAACTGATTGTATCTTTGCGCAGCACAAAACGTACGACCATTCGGTACAATGGTCTGAAAATCAGACTATTACTTACTGACTTGGTAGCGTCGTTATTTTCCCACTTAAAGACATTTTCAAGCCCCCCTTTTTTAGGGAATTTCTAAATTAGTATTCTTTCAAATGCCGTTGGAATTTAACCTTTTCATTTTTTATGGCCTGCAAATGGGACATATGTAGTACCTTTAAATAAGAATGTCTAGTTCAATACGCAATTGGACATATATAATTACATTCTCTATTAGTAGTGTGTACCAACAATGTTCTCTGCTTCGTGATTATTTTCAGCAATGCCCGCGAAGGATGGCAGGGAGGACTGAGCGGCCGTGGTGCTGAAGATACCCAAGCGGACCAGGAGGCCAACAGATGGGGGCGCAATGGCGGTAA
Source organism: Mesocentrotus franciscanus (assembly GCA_037976565.1). Classification (NCBI taxonomy): domain Eukaryota; kingdom Metazoa; phylum Echinodermata; class Echinoidea; order Camarodonta; family Strongylocentrotidae; genus Mesocentrotus; species Mesocentrotus franciscanus. The sequence continues at coordinate 30,358,474 of CP137680.1, read as the reverse complement.
CCCCAACGTTTACAGACCCAGAGGCCTCGGACGCGAATATTAAATAATCTTTCTCACAACTAAAATATGGAGACATTTTTACAGCCGTAGTTTAATGTTAACTGAAACATTGATTAAGCTCGCAGTGTTAATTTATTAACCACTATGGGAGACTAACTAAATAAAAACACTGTTTACTTTTCAGTTATTCTTAAGCTATATACAACAATTTAAACATAGTCATGACCCTCTCCCGTTTGACACAAATAGTTCGGTTACTGCAAGCTGGAGGCAGTGCATGAACATCAGATGAACTTTTATAAAGCACTAAAAAGATTTTAAGATGAGTTGACATTACTGTGACATCACAATTTGCTTACTAAATCAAATTGATACATATCAGCCATTGTGAAATTGGCCCAGTATCGATAAAGACCTTTCTATTTCAACGTAACAGCCCGCGTATTTGCCAACCGAGGTTGGAAAACTATGGAAAGCCATAACTGAAAATCAAAAACAGATAGCCATAGTTTGTAGCAATGTTACACACAATTTTTAAAAAGAGTGTTGAATTGGTTGGAAACAAACCAATTAATCATGGAAGGTATTTCAGTTCATGACTCTTTACCGAAATTGTTGAATTTCTGCCGTCCATGCCAACCGGCGCACTTTGTTTATCAACAATGGCAAGGTCTTATTATAACTCGGATAACCTGCATGTGCTATTCTTAGCTCGGCATTATACGGTGGTTCTTCAAGTCTGGCGTCTGACCCATCAGTGGAACTACACATCCATAAGAGAACCCACCGAGGATGATATTTTACTGTAGCGTATAATTGACTAATCAAACCGACAGCACATCGATAAAAAGGCGACGAATCAAGTTTTGTTGAGATACCGTAACAAAAGGCGGTTCAACCTGATATTTAATCAGAATTAAACAATCATAAATAATATGTCAATTTTAGACTGTGTTTACAAACGATCTTGCATCAAATGAGTTTTATGATTAATGCATGTTCACTGAAATTACATAGTGCACTTGTCCCAAAATGAAATATCAATGCCCCTAAAGATTAGGTTCTTTTTCCTTAGCATCATAATAAATGAATAATAAATCTATGATACCCTGAAACTATGGCTGCTTGAATTTCCTTTGTTCACTATTGTATTTGTGTGCATTATAAAACAACAACCCTTTTGGCTCTACACAAATTACCCTAAATGCCTCTATATATCTTATACATGTCTACAGTTACCAGAATTTATCTTCATTCTGTCACTTTATACAACTGCCTCTTATATATATATATAAGTGATGTTCAATTAGTAACACAACTAATACGGTCTGTACAACAGACTATCCCCACAACACTACACACATGTACCGTATTATGTAAACTGCACATGTAATGCATCATACACTTACTGTGCGAACGTATCACTTTCATAACATTTTATACATCAAATTATCAGAAAACTATGAACAGTATAAACCACTGACGGCTTATTATTTATTATCAACATCGTGTGTTCAAATTATACTCACAACATTGGGCTTGTCTGGAAAACTAAAATTATCGATGGCTTGACAAAAAGATGACACCCCCAAAATAGAGATTCATGTGGCAGCTACAGGGGGGCTCAACTCCGCTTATGCATATCATCCGTCCAGCCATGGGGAAATTTTGGAGGGTCAAAAGTTGCACACTGCTTCCACTTTTCTTGTATTAGCCTATGAAGACGACAACTGTTTAGTACACCAGCGAAATAGGGATTTTGGCCTGCGCGCACCGCGTAAAATATGCAAATTAAAATTGTGAATATTGATGAGCTCTTTCCCACTTATTAGCATATTATCGCAATGAAGAAAAGACAATGCGCATGCGTTACTGCAAGTCGCGACAGAATCCTAGAGCTAGACCATAATTATATCGACCCGATCGAACTAAAAGTGTAGAACAAAGGTCAGAGTTGGGGGGTTAAAGGGTAAACTTAATTGGGGGGGGGGCAGAAACTTCACTGTCACCAAGATTGAAATTAAGTACATTAACAAAATTCAGTTCAGTAAAGCAAATATAAAGACCCCATTTCACCTTTTTAAATCAATTATTATCAATCAAATTGCACAGATCATTTAGCCCAAGTGCTATATTGTTAGTGCCCAAATGATTAATCATTCTCATCTCGCCTTCAATGATCTTTCATATTGTGCCCCCTCCCCAATCAAAAATTAATTTTGCCTCGTTCTTTTCATTTTTGATTCGTCGGCACTGATTTTTTGACATTTGCCCCCACCCCGGACAGTAACATTTTCAATCCAGGACCCCTTCCAATACTGACATTTCCATAGGCCCTATTACCCTCCCTCTTCCACCCCCTCCCTCTCTATTGTAAAACATTTTTTATACTGTATTTATACTTTAGCCTTGCCCACTCTCTTATTTCCGCCTATGAGGATAGATGACTAAATCTATCTCGCTGATGCCAGATCTAAAAGAAATCACAAGGTCGAACACCAATTACTCAATTCTACACAAGACTGCATCAGCCCCATCACACCTCATTCATAAAGCATGCATTATCAATACAGAGTGCCTACATCATCATAATCACCAGCATCATCACATATCTTTCATAAAATAAGAAAATGAAAAGAAAAAAATTATGCAGTATTAACTAATTTTATTAACATTTATGAACTCATTGATCAACATAATTTTTTCTATAATGATCTTTTTAAATGCAACATGACATATACATCAACAAAAGAAAGGTAACAAATAAATGCATTAATATGAATTGCATCAAAGAAACTGTAAATAAAAATGGGGCTGCTGTCTCTTGAATTCAATTTTTTCAGTTGTAAACTTTTACTATAAATTTAGAAAATTTGATATTTTAAAATAAAATCCATACGATTTATTCAATTATCAACATGCTATATTACTATGTAAGGCACAGGTATATACTGAGTTTTACGAGTACTTTTTTTTACATTGGACATTATTGTTGTTCTTACTACTATTATCATTATTATTTTGATTATTACTGCTATATGCTATTACTGCTATAGGACCATTGTCATTATTAGTACTATTATTTTTATTGTTATTACTATTATTAATATTTTAAAGTACTACTATTGTACTACTCCTACATCATTTTATTCCCCCCCCCTTCAATTTAGTATACAGTTCAGCATCCCTAATATATTTGTCAGAACTTGAATTAATCCAAAAGCTATGTTACATGTACACGCATTTAAAAGAACAAATAAATACGTTCATGATCTTCGCTATATCTTCTCTTCTTCTTCTGGTAATCTTCAAAGGGCTATGTAGCCTATCACAAAGATGAACTAGTCAGTACTAAAGATTACAAGTGGTGTGAGGAAGACAGATGATGTTTTTAGTGGGATAAGGGCATTAGATGCCTCAGGAGTAGTCCCTGGCAGTTCCCTGGACTGTCAGCATGCACTACATTTTCTGGAAGTCAGTTCCATTAAATTTGGGACAGAGCATTGGTCAAATACAAACTTTTCTATGTCGCTTCTGGCTTGGTGCAACTGGAGGGTCATGCCATGGTTCTTCCATGATCGTGATTTGTTGAAGAAAAATAGGGCTTTGGCAGAGAGACCATTGACTATCTTGTGCACCATTCCCAGTCTACTTGCAGAGTGCCTTGTAGATAGAGTAGGCCACTAGAACGTCATCATCTCAGTCACGCTGCTGGTTCTCTTGTAGTCCCCATTGTGACGTAGCATGTGCCCCGGCGTTGGATCTTGTCAAGATCTTGGACATTTGAGATGTTGTAGGTATCCCAGACGCTGGAACAGTTCTCAAGATGAGGGTGGACTAGGGACTTGTACGAAATAAGCCTGGGTATCAAACCTTCTGCATGGGACAACCTGCATAATAAAACCAAAAAGAGAGGAGAAAGCAAATAAGATTAAAACTAGCTGCACTACATTAGATTTAAAAAAATAGTACCTACCCACTGTTACGTCTTAAATTTTAGTTTTATTAAAAAAATGATAAACTTATGTCTATCTGATAGGGCTTTTAAAGAGTAGAGTAAATGTTTATATTTATTTCCAATTCTGTTACAAGTAACTTTCAAAATTGTTTTTCTTAAATTATTATTATTTTTGAACATTTTCTACATACAATAACAGGCAGTACATGTAGAGGTAGAAGTCTATTAATTATAAGTTGTTTATAAACATAGGTGTATCTACTTTTCAGTTGCTAAATTTTGTGAGAACAAGTTTGATAGATATAATGTAATATTGGAGAAAAAAATGCCTTTGAGTGCGTCTTTTAATATCATGCTGAGAGAATATACTGATTTGTTTATTTAGCAACGTAAATATAAAGCTAGAAAATAAATGAGAATTTCAAGATTTAATGTAACATAAGATGACAGTGCTCCCAAATATCATTAGTCCAAGATGAGTGCGATGTTCGCATGTGCTTAGATTATATATACAGCTTAAATATTTTCGAACTTCATACAAACATACCTTGGCAGAGTTCAACTTAGGTGTCCTGTCCTTTGATGATCGGGTCCTGGTGCTCTCTTATGTACTTCTGTGGTCATTATCTGCTTCTTGGTTCCATAGAATCTACAATTAAAGACAACAGAAGCTTAGTATTAAAGGTTCGTGCTAGTATTAATGCATGCATTATTTATCAGTTTATAAATTTGTTCATGTCCTTTAGAGTAAGAAATACCCATGTCATATGTAGGGTTGGATCCAGAATTCTCAACAACAACAAAATAAAAAAAGGGGTGGCATATAGTCCTGAAAATTCACTATAAACAAAGTAATAGGCCTACACAAATAATATAGATTCTAAACCTTTTTTTTTAAATCTCTAAACATGTCTTTTTCCTCTAAATATTTCAAACAAGGCACAGTGCCATAACTTAGTTAGAGCACAATCTGGGGAAGGGGGGCGGGGGTAAGATTAGGAAGCTAGGAAGAGACACCTTTTTTGTTTTGTTTTTGTAGCCTTCATCCGAACCAAGCTGAATCTGGACCTGGATCACATAATGCCACTACACTAATGGAGCAAAAACGTGTCTAATTAGACCTAGCTACGGCCAGCTATGATAGTCTTTGCCATGGCATAACACAAGCTAGTATTAGTAAAATTGCCCATTAGTAGGTGACTATGTCCCTGGCAATGTCACATCTGAAGAAAAAAAGGGGCACAGAAGGGTTGTGCCCCCCCCAACCTCCTCTTTAAAAATCGACATTGCCATTGGTTAACTTCCAGGCAGTAGAACTAGGCCTAGAGGTCTAGCCCGAGTCTAGGCCTAGGCAGTAGACCTAGGCCTAGAGCTCTAGTAATAGTATAGGCCTAGGTCTACTGCCTGGAAGTTAACCAATGGCTACTCTAGAGTCTATAGAGTAGCCTAGACTACATTGATCTTCCTAAACCAGGCATTAATTTAGCCTTTTAAAATAAGAATGTACATCTTTTACTACATGTAGATCAAGGCTATATCTACATACATATAGCAAAATTCAATGTACAGCCTACAGGATTCCATTATGATTACTACAGTCATTACATTAGACTTAGAGGTACCGGTATAGTATAGTTATTACATTTATAATTATAGATGCGGGGATAAATGCTGTTCAGACTATCGTAATAGATCTAGACTATATTACTAGCCTATATTCTAGATCTAACACTAGTAACACTAAAGTGTAGCCTACACTAGTACGATCATTTACGAGTAGCCTACAATTAAATATATAGACTTCTAGCGGCGCCAGCTCAGGAAACGCAGTCACTTCTTGGTGAAGTGTTACAGCCGGCTAGCATCGGCGAATTGAAAATCATAATCCGCTCGACGAGATCTCATCGGCTGGACTAGCAATGAGCCATTTGCGCAGTCTCTGCAACAGGTCCACATCTACCACCGATTATTATCGATAATCAAGCTATAAACTGAACTTTAAAAGTATGAGACGCGTGCTCAAATGAAATAATCTACGGTAAACTTCTGATTGTTTTAAAAAATATTACCGTCGACGACTTCAATTAGAGTTCATTATGCCTCCGCCACCGAAGGTGGTGCCGGAGGCATCATGTTTTTGGGTTGTCCGTCCGTACGTCCGTCCCGTTTGACCGTTATCACAATATCTCAAGAACCATTTAAGATTTAAACTTAAGACTCGGGAATAGTATTTATCACCATAGGAAGACGATCTGATTAGATTTTGGAGTACGTAGGTCAAAGGTCACAGGTCACAGAGGTCAACTTATGAAATTCCTTGTATTGAGTTTGTTAGCGCGATATCTCAAGAACCATTTGAGATTTAAACTTCAAACTTAAGGATAGTATGTATATCACCATAGGAAGACGATCTGATTAGATTTTGGAGCACGTATGTCAAAGGTCAAGGGTCACAGAGGTCAACTTATGAAATTCCATACATTGAGATTGTTATCATGATATCTCAAGAACCACTGGAGATTTAAACTTCAAACTTAGTGATAGTGTGTATCACTATAGGAAAACAATCTGATTATATTTTGGAGCACGTAGGTCAAAGGTCAAGGGTCATAGAGGTCAACTTATGAAATTCCATACATTGAGATTGTTATCATATCTCAAGAACCACTGGAGATGTAAAAACTTCAAACTTAAGGATAGTATGTATCACCATAGGAAGACGATCTGATTAGATTTTGGAGCACGTAGGCCAAAGGTCAAGGGTCACAGAGGTCAACTTATGAAATTCCATACATTGAGATTGTTATCATAATATCTCAAGAACCACTGGAGATTTAAACTTCAAACTTAATGATAGTGTGTATCACCATAGGAAGACAATCTGAATAGATTTTGGAGCACGTAGGTCAAAGGTCAAGGGTCACAGAGGTCAACTTATGAAATTCCATACATTGAGATCGTTATCGCGATATCTCAAGAACCACTGGAGAATTTTCACTTCAAACTTAATGATATATGTATCACCATAGGAAGACGATCTGTTTAGATTTTGGAGCATGTAGGTCAAGGGTCACAGAGGTCAACTTGTGAAATTCCATGTCTTCAGCTCGTTTATATAATAATAATAATATATAATAATAATAATCTTTTATAGTCCACTCCAAATTTTATTAAACCGAAAATGGAAATTCTTTGTGCCCATTTGATCGTAAGCCCGGCAGCCACTGAGCAGCGCCAGATCGACATTGCTCTATCCCCTTATTGTTGAACGCCAAACAAGGTAGCAGCGACTCCCATCTTTTAACGTCTTTTGGTATGACGCGGCCGGGGTTCGAACCCACGACCTCCCGGTTGTGAGGCGGACGCTCTACTGACTGAGCCAACACACCGGTTTAATATGACTTTACATTTGATATTCGATATGATGTAATTTTAATGGAATTTCTGAAAGGATTATGCTTTTATTGCAAGACTTTTCGCCTGTAGAGTATGACGTCACTCGGTGTTGAGGCTGGTGTTGAGCTATCGATAACGCGATCGGTATCGTCCTTCTAAACTGACCGTCGGTGTTGGAGCTCGGTTTAGCAGCCTTTCCATGCTCTCAACACCAACACCAACACCGAACACCGTACTTGAAATCACTCAATGTCTTATGGGTACACAGTTCATGAGAAAAAGCAAAAGGCACTGACAATTGAATTTCATATGCAGCGCATGTCATTCTTTAAAAAAAAATCAAATGAAAACGAGCTTTAATTCTTTATAATGGCAATACATGGTTACTTTTTATGCCTCCGCTACAAAGTAGCCGGGAATTATGTTTTCTGGTTGTCAGTCCGTGCGTACATACGTACGTACGTACGTCTGTGCGTACGTCCCGTTCTCGTGATCGCGTTATCTCAAGAACCAATTGATGGATTACCGCCAAACTCAGGTCATGTATGTATCTTGCAGAGCTAATGAACTGATTAGATTTTGGGGTCACGAGGTCAAAGGTCACAGGGTCCATTATGTATGCAAAAATAGCTCGTGATCGCGTTATCTCAACCGATTGATGGATTACCGCCAAACTTGGGTCCTGTATGTATCTTGCAGAGCCAATGAACTGATTAGATTTTGGGGTCACAAGGTCAAAGGTCACAGGGCTCATTATGTATGCAAAAATAGCTCGTGATCGCGTTATCTCAAGAACCGATTGATGGATTACCGCCAAACTTGGGTCATGTATGTATCTTGCAGAGCTAATGAACTGATTAGATTTTGGGGTCACGAGGTCAAAGGTCACAGGGCTCATTATGTATGCAAAATAGCTTGTGATCACGTTATTTCAAGAATCGATTGATGGATAACCGCCAAACTTGGGTCATGTATGTATCTTGCAGAGTCAATGAACAGATTAGAATTGGGGGTCACGAGGTCAAAGGTCACAGGGCTCATTTTGTATCCTAAAATAGCTCGTGATGGATTACAATCAAACTTGAATTTTAAAAATTGCTTCCATTTTGGTTTGTAAAATTGCTCTATGGCGGAGGCATTTTTCGACTGCGCGCAGTTGAAGTTCCATCTAGTTCAATCAGTTAATATTTCTTGATCAGACAAAAGAAAAGGGGATGGGATAAGGGGTAATACGTTGTGACAATGCGGACAGCCCCTCACTGCAACGATGAACACGTCACAATAATTTCAGAGATATTAACACAAACTGGATCTTTACTTACTTTTTTTATATCGTATGGTATCACTTCGACGTTGATGTTCGCCTGAAGATTTTCTGCTTCACTGAGATGTAGATCTACTTGACAAACTTCTATTACAATAGAAATTCGCTTAAATGAAAAATGCTTCATGGTTTGTACTTTAATAACTTAAAAGTTGCAGGTCATACAACCGCCATTTTCCTCAATTTCGTGCTCAAATCGTAGGGAATTCTGGGAATGCAAAAAAATGTTTTATGCATGACCTAATACATAAAACATTTTGTTGATGGCCAATCACCAAACAGTAATTGGCGTACTTTTACGTCATTGCTCATGAATAAACATTGACCCTCCAAAATCGTCGTTCAAATTGGACAAAACCCCCATAATGCATCCGATGCAAAACCTATGGAATGTCAAAGGTCACAATTTGAGTCGCTCCTCTAGTCCTCCTACGGAGGACATACTGTGTATGATCCATAGAGATATATACTTAATAAGTATATATCTCTATGGTATGATCGAATCTCTTTGGGCAGCTAAAATTACCACGCCCCCACTCGGTAGACCAAAAATTCACCCCCCAAACCATCGCTTCTGACGTCATACCTTGATCGCTACGTCATACCTTGATCGTCAAGCGAAACGGAAACTTTCCTTTCAAAATAGAGATTAGTATCTTACATTTACAAAACATTCCATAAAAGCCTCATATACAACTGTTTTAATTGATAGCACAATTTCGGCTAAGTTTTCACAAGTTCTACTTCAATTATTTTACAATGTAGGCCTACAACTATCTAAATCAGCCCCTAACTCAATGTAAGGGATAAAATCCCCAAAAGTTGCACTCACTCTGCTTTTTGCATAATAAATATTAAAAAAATCTACAAGTGATGGGATCATTCTCGTGTTTTCCCCCAAGTCTTGTGTATTACAAAAACAATTATTATTTTGTGTCGGTCAATAAATGATGTCATAAACCTACAGTTTAAACTGGCGGGTGATAAATGCAGATTCATTGGGCCCAGACAATGGCGCAACCAGGGGAAGGGCAAAAACATAAGTTGCAGTGACATCTAACCAGAAATCTAACAGGGGTGGGGGTGTCAATGACAGATTTTTTTTTTACCGGGGGGTCGCTATTTAATTTATCGAACCATTTATTTAATGTGTATTTTGTCCGACCTTAATTATGGGGGTGGGGAAGGGGTTTCTGGCCCCTGCCTACCCCACTCTGGTTACGCCGCTGATAATGTATTTGAAAAATTTAAATTTGGGCGCCACCAGCAGTGCTTGTAGTTGTATTCAGCTTGTATACCCACCTCCTGGTTCTCATTCCAGCAGGAGTGTCCACTACATCACTTTGATCCTCTCTCGATCTGCAGTGGAAACAACACAACAAAACATAATTGAAAAGTTTTTCTTCTTTCAAAATGTGAATCAGTCCAGTCCTCTGTTAAACAATCAAGTATGTTTAGCAATTTGTGAAATGTCATTAAATCTAATGGCTGGTTGTTTTGTTTGTGTACCTCCGTTGGGGCAAGAAGACAAAAATAGTTTTTGTTTGGCCAGGAACTTATGAAGGACACTTAACTTGCATCAAAACAAAATGATTTCGATTGACTGCAAATTCTATTTTAATTTGTTTTCCTTTTCAGATAACAGAAAGAAAAAAAAATTGTCCCTTTGAGGGTCACCTACTTGTTGTTCACTGAAACAAACGAGCAAATATTAATAGACCGATCAAATTGTGTTTCGTTCGCCCCTTGTTGACCAATCACGAACGCAATCATGCTTCGTTCGCCCCGTGACCTAACATACACGAGCACAAAGTCATGCCCACAAACCTCTTTTGCAAAACGCTCGAATGAAAAACAGTAGTTTGCTAAAATTATCAGGTTTTTTCCTTTCAGTGACACACCTTCCTTTGTCTCTTCTTGACTGAACCATTCTGAACACATGGCGACCCTATAGCCATCATCGCTGGGATGGGTGTTATAGCTTTTTGCTCCCGCTGGAATCTCTATTCTGTTTCTTTGCTTTGGTATTATAAAAAGTGTTGTATTTTGTTTCCTTCAAAATAAAAAGGGGTGTATTGGTAAGGTAGATGCATTTTGCCGAGCCAAGCATTTTTACCAGCAACTGCAAAATGATCAAAAAATTGACCAAAAGGGTACGGAAGCGTTTAGAATAAATTGAAAATGGTTATAATGACATACCCCATATGACCTATTATTCAAGTCATAATTATGGCTTATAAGAGATATAGCTCATAGATATGACTAATTATGTATGTCATAAAAAATATGATTTTTTTTTTGCACAAGCTGTAGGCATAACTATATGAAGTATGAGCATGGTTGAATGACAGTATATTACTTAAAGCCCAAGTCCACTCCAAAAATAACTTACTTTCAATAGAACCAGAAAATCAGACAAACCAATAAAAAAAAAAATCAATATTATTGATTCACCATGAATCTACAGTACTTCTTAACATAGTTGGCTATGCTTTTTATGCTCAACTCATTTTGAGCTTACATAGATATCACATGACGAGCTGTGGACCAATTACAACTATGTATCTGCAAGAGCTATCTAATAGTGTTTGCAAGAATTTTGACAAAATGTTGAGATTCATTGATAATATTACTTCAGGACTGGTAACACTTGGTGTCACTGAGACATGGTTAACAAGTGAAGCTGATAGGAACCTTTTTTTCTATTTCTGGTTTTAATCTTGTGAACAACAATAGATCAAGCAGACGTGGAGGAGGTGTTGCTCTGTACATCCCTTCCCAAGTAGAATACCAGATACACCATGACCTTAATATAATGTCGGACCAAATAGAAACTGTTTTTGTTCAGATTAATAACCCTGGTCAAAAGAATCATATTATAGGTTTTGTATACAGGCCTCCAAATGGTAACTTTAATGATTTTGTAAATGAATTCCAGTCAATCCTAGAAAATCCACTTTTAGTAGGAAAGTCAATATATCTTATGGGAGACTATAACTTGAATCTATTGCTTTGTAATAATGATAATCGAATTGATGTTTTTATAAATATGTTAATGTCTTTCTCCTTATTGCCCCTTATCACTAAGCCAACAAGAATTACAGAAGTTTCCAGTACTTTAATTGACAATGTTTTCTGTAATGTACAACCATATCCACCCTCTGGAATTATAGTATCTGATATATCTGATCATTATCCTGTGTATTGAAGGTTGTCTTTGGGAAAAAGAGGCAGCAAATCTGTACGCAAAGGTACTCCTGAAAATATTGCTAAATTGAGAGAAGCATTAATAGCAACTGATTGGAATGATGTTCCTTCAGATCAAAATGTTGAAAGCGCTTTTGAAAATTTCTTTAATAAATTCATGTTGTTGTATGATGAGAATGTGCCACTGGTTGAATACAAAAAGAAAACCTATAATAAAGTTCCTCGTATGCCATGGATAACTAAATCAATATTAAAGTCTATTACTAAAAACAACAAGTTGTATTATCAATATAAAAGGAGAAGCTCTGATTCTATGTGGAGAAAGTATTCTAACTAGAAATATCGCAATCCTGTATTGCCGCGTAATGCGAATGTATCCCCCGGCAGTGGCAGCGATTTTGTGTCATCCTAATGTTCGAAGGAGGGACAAAGATCCCCTCTCCCCTCCCTGAAACAAAAGGATGATGTAGAGATCGCCACTAGTGGCTCGGGACTATTGTCAAGACTGGGATAGGAGCAGCATCACCAAACCAATATGTGTGTAGATTAGAGTATAATGCATCTCTGTAGAAAATTTGAAAGAAATCTTTTAAGAAATGTAGCAGTTAGAGCGCACAAAAGACAGCCACCAAATACGACCTTTGACCCTATAACAGACGGAACACACTGCCGGGGGATACAATTATAGAAATACTCTTACCTCTGTGTTACGTACTGCAAAGAAACAATATTATTCTGCTCGATTTAAAATGACATTTAATAATATTAAAAATACATGGAAAGTAATTAGAAGTGTTTTTAAATAGCTTCAAATATTAAATGTATAAATGTGAATGGTTGTTCCGTAGAAGATACACAAAATATTGTGGATAAGTTTAACGAATATTTTTGTAATGTTGGGTTGAAACTTCGGGACTCTATCCCTAGATGTCAGAAGAACTTTTTTGATTTTATGCAAGAACCGAATACAGGTAGCCTGTTTTTGATGCCCACGAATGAAGCAGAACTGCTTAAAATTGTGAACTCGCTTAAAAGTAATAAGAGCCCTGGCTTTGATGGCATAAAAATGAGCTAATTAAGGATCTCGTACATGGAATTGTGATACCGCTTGTCTATATTTTTAACTTATCTTTCTTATCTGGCATTGTACTAAAACGAATGAAAATTGCTAAGGTAGTGCCAATTTAAAAAAAAAGGGTGATCCTTAAACATTAAGTAATTATAGACCCATTTCATTATTGACATCTTTTTCCAAAATGTTAGAAAAGCTGATATATGATAGAACAGTAACATTTTTTAATAAGACCAAAATATCTTCAAAATTCCAGTTTGGTTTTCGTGAAAAACATACCACTACGCATGCTATCTTGCATTTTATTGATAAAGTAGCTCAAGCGTTAGATAATCACCTTTACACAATAGGCATACTCTTGGATTTCTCAAAGGCGTTTGATACTGTTGATCATGAAATTCTAATTAGTAAATTGTCATATTATGGAGTCAGAGGCATCGCTCTTAGTTGGTTCAGGAGCTATTTAACTGACAGGAAACAATATGTATCATTAAATGGAATTAACTCAAGTCATCAAACTATATCATGTGGAGTCCCTCAGGGATCCCTTCTTGGCCCCCTACTTTTGTATTATATATTAATGATTTTCATTTTTCATCTGACGTCCTATCATTCATTTTTTTGGCAGATGATTCAAGTGTATTTTTTTCTCATAAAAATCCTGAAATTTTATTAGAAACAGTTAATAGTAAACTAAGGAAAATTACTTTGTGGATCCGTGCAAATAAGTTGTCTTTGAACCTTCAAAAGACAAACTATATGCTTTTTAGTAATTCCCTAAGAGACTTACCTGGAGGCGTACTTTTTGATGATGCTATTATTGTGAGGGTAACTTCCACCAAGTTTCTTGGGTTACACATTGATGAGAAGCTGACTTGGGCATCACATTGTAGTAATATTTGTAAAGTTATGTCTAAAAATTCTGGTGTAATTTATAAATTACGTTCTTTTGTGCCACAAGAAATTTTGCTTATTTTATACTCTACTCTGATTTTGCCTTATCTTAATTATGGTGTGTTGGCATGGGTGAAGTCACTAAAAACGCAACTAAATAAGATACTTGTCGCTCGGAAAAGGGTGATAATAATTGTTTTTAATGTAAATTATCGTGCTCATACTAATGTTTTGTTTCAAACTAATAAACTATTCAAGGTAGAAGATATCTATCTTTTGCAGTTAGGCTCAATCATGTATGATTTTGAAAATGGTACTCTCCCAAATGCATTAGTACAGCTTTTTAGAAAGAACAGTCAACTTCACAGTTATAATACAAGACAGGCAACTGCACTCCATATACCGCGTGTAAGAACTGCCTTTGCTTTGAATACATTATTTGTACTGGTCCCAAGTTTTGGAACTCACTTCCTATTGATGTAAATCGCTCTATCAGTGTCTCTGTTTTAAACGCAAACTGAAATTACATTTATTGAGTAATTATGCTGAAAGTATTTTTTTTTCTTCTTTCTTGCTTCATTGTCCCCCCTCTTTTCCAGGCTGGCCCTTACCTTACCTTACCAACATTTCTTCATTTATTAGCAAACACGTTTTGTTTTGTTTTGCCCTACTGTACTTTTTCTTTTCTCTCTCTCTCTCTTCTATTTCTTCCCCATCACCATTTCCCCTACATATAACTTTCTTCCATCTCAACTTTTCTCTGTTGTTGTTTTGTTCTGATTTGCGCTTTCGCTCTCCATCCTTATGTATATATCTTCCCATTTTCTCCTTTCATATATACATCAATCTATGTCTTTTGTAAATATTTCCCATGTGTTAATTGCATCTAGTCTGTCGGTAGTTAGTTGTTAAGTATTTTTTTTCTTCAAAGTAATTATTCAGGTATTATATTCTGTTTGGGGACCTTGCTCTAACAAGCCCAGCTTCTATAAGGTCTCCTCTTTCTTTCATGTACAGAACATGATCTTACGTAAGTAACTTTTTATAGAATTTCTTTAGTTAATAACAAGAGTTGTATGTTGAACATTACTATTGCACTTCAAATTATGTTTGTTATATTGATAATCAGCTGTTCCAGTTACTTTATTTGAAATTCTATGTACAAATGTTTGTGAAAGAAGAAATAAAATGAACTATGAACTATATTATTGATTCACCATGAAGCTAGAGTACTTCTAAACATAGTTGGCTATGCTTTTTATGCTAAACTCATTTTGAGCTAACATTGTTATGGTTGGTAGGAGATATAATTTCTCATTTCTGGTATGTCACAATAATTGCCCAAACCACATGGAATGACCCATATATATATATATACACCTATATATATATATATATATATATATAGTGGGTAAATGCAGACATCGTTGGCTCATTAGCAAATGAATTGAAATTCAAAGGACATGTGCTTAAATACATGTATACGGTTGTGAGAACAGTTGTGCCTATGTTTTGAGAAATTATCAACAGTGCAATATACTATGTATCTTTATTTTGCTGAGCCTGTGTATGAATGATTGAATTTTTCATTCATGGAGTGTAATAGGAATCATAGTGATTCTCTGTGAGATTATGCCAATGTTGTTATATCTTCATTAAAGTTTTGTTGTTTATTGATCTGCCACTGAGGAATGATTATGTTGCTCCATAAACCATCAATCAATTAAAACACTCAAATTGATAAAAGTTGATTTATAGGAAGTGATAGTATCTGTAAGTGTATAGTAAATAAATATGACATCTTAGCAGCATGAATACAAATATCTGTCATGTTTCGATGAACAAGAGTTATTTGTCTATTTTTTATTTGAAAAAAATTGCTGTTTAAAATGACTATTTGTAATTAATTTCCTCTTTTCTTGTCCAGCAAAAGTGGAGCATTCATTCCGAAATCCAACTTTGCTCATTGAAACTTATTTGTCATGTGAAACATGAATGAGAGCTGCATTGTGCAGTTGGTAGTCAGTTGTTAAAGATCACTTTGTGAAAACGCTTGAGTGATATTAAAATATGAATAAATAATACCAATGACATTGAGAGTACCCTCAATTGTGTTGTGCTTATTATGGGGTTGGCTTTTACCGTCTTATGTAGATGTGCTTTGAGTGAGTGAATTTGTTGATCTCTAAAATTCAGCATGCAGCTACTTTCGCTGTAATATTTTAACCAACTACTCTTTGTGATATTAGAATATCAATTTTTAATTTGTTTATATGCTATAAAAATGTTGTCCTTGTTCCACATTGCATTTCTCGTGCAACAGTTATACCGATGGATTCAAGAGTATTGAAATGTATCCACTATAGAATTGATATATACAGGTGATAGAAGGGTTGCATAGCTAATCAAGTCTAGCTGGCAATAGGTAATTTTGCAAAGTTGCTGTGCCGCATCAATCAAATCTGTCAGTTGATTCGTATTGTTATGGGCAAATCGGCACACATGGCAAACAAGCATTTGTGCCAGTACGCTGTTATGGCAAAGGAAATGTTAAATAGATTGACCTCAACCGTGTTGGTTTCTGATAAGGTACATTAGTTTTATGGCAATGTTTTGAGTGAATAAACATGGATGTTAACTCAGTGATAACACTTCAGTTGCTTTCTTTGCCTTTTTGCATGATTGCTCGTTTGCCACATGTGCACTTTTGCACAAAACAATGAGCACCGATGGAGAGAAGGATTGCTTTGTGCAACACAATGGCTATGCAAAATAACCCCCATTTCCTATCTTGATTAGCTCCATGACGTACAATCCTTTTGACATGGGTAGAGATTAATCTTGCACTTGGAACAGTTGAATAATCTTAAAGTTAGTCTTTTAGCCTTTGGTTGGTCTATCCCATAATAAATACGGGTGAGGCACAGGGATATTTTATGTGTATCATAAAAGCAGTTAAATTACATGTATATACATAAATATATATATATGAGTTACCACCCTTTTGGGTCCAAACAGACGACATTTATTTGAATACAAAGTGATAACTTATGTTTCATACACATATATCTTTAAACCCGGGATTTCTTTATCCCATACACTAATCAATTTAAGCATGAAAGCTAGGGCTGTTTTAGTAACATTTTCATTAGTCGAGTTGCATGAACAATATGTCCCACTAGGCCATCTAGAATTTATTTAAAGTTCTGCTATGTCATTTTACTACAATTTATTCGATAATGATTCATTCATTGTCATCCATTCTTATGAATGGAAATATGAAATTTATATTTGTGATGTACAGCTGTTTGTACAATTTGAGAATTGAAGTGAATCAATCATCTTTACGTGACCTTTAGAAAAACATGTAAATAAACACAAATAAACTTTAAATTTTTATTTTTGCTAAATTTTAATTTAACTTTATTCACATTTTTTTCTTCTTTTACAGGGTGTAATCCTTATAACAAATTCGCCTATAACAAACAACAACTACAGAGCTGTCATATGCTTTCCAATATTTTAATTCTCAAATTTGTAAAATATGCTTAAACAAAATGTTGTTCACCTCTCATACTACGCTAACTCGTCCTTTAGTATTTACTGTCTTTTCCTCATCTGCGTAAAGTAGAATGTGCTAAACGTGATCCTGTAAACTTATTTCTTTTATTTCCTTGTTGATATTTCTTGTAATACCTATTTATAATTAGATTTCCCCCTGTTAGTATGGCCACATATCATCATAAATCATAAGCAAGGAGTTCAAACAGAACAAAGAAGTACATTATATGGTAGATATAATGAAAATGTCACACTTTCTCCGAATATAATTTTTATTAAAAAATAATATTTACAGTATTATTCTTCGTTAATAAATATTATATGTTTTATATGTTATCAGCTAAAGTTGTCTGTGCATCTGATTATTGAATAATAATAAGACTATTTCTCTTCTAAATCTTTTTGATATTGCTTGAAACACTCGAATATAATACAATTCCTGCATTGAACACATCAGAACTTTCTATCAGTCAGCCCAAATACATAGTATACACGTTGGTCAATTCTTGTTAATATCATATCTTTATCTCTATTTACAATATTGTACAAATATAT
The DNA here is from genome assembly GCA_037976565.1 of Mesocentrotus franciscanus. Taxonomy (NCBI): domain Eukaryota; kingdom Metazoa; phylum Echinodermata; class Echinoidea; order Camarodonta; family Strongylocentrotidae; genus Mesocentrotus; species Mesocentrotus franciscanus. Next base: position 30,340,507 of record CP137680.1, on the reverse strand, counting down.
GAAACACACTAATCCCAAACTCTTCGGAAGATACAAATACTCGCTTCCTATCAAGCTTAAATCTATGTTTACAACATAATTATCACACATATTATTTGTAAAAGGGGGATTTGTTTGTGATGTTTGTTGGTCTATAGTGGTATAACTCTGTCTTCGCCTACATGTACATGTATATACAAAGAGACAATTAGAGACATGGTTCAAAATCGACACGTCTCACAGTAAATGTGGGTCATCAGACATAATCTGATTGATATACATTTGTAAAAATCCTATCACAGACATATTACATGGGAAGATCAGAAATAAACGATCCATGCATGAGCTACTTTCTCGAAACCGTCATAAGTCAAAGTTTGTGAACATCCTATTGAAACGATTGTAAATTCGCTAACATGCGTTTCTATCAGATGATCCAGAAATTTAAATTAGGATAGTTTGAAGAAACGCCTCAAGAAGGCTAGTGGGTGCCAATGTTTTTCGAAAGATCGTTCCCCAATATTTAAATTTAAAACTGTCCTTATGTTTCCGGAAAGTTCCCCCTTTATCAACGATAAACCCCTACCTCTAATTTTGTTTGAAAAGGCATTCACAGTTTTCAGAAAGAACAACAAATCATATCTTCAGGAGACGAAGAACCGTTTATTTGTTCTGAATTTTTGATTAATCTAATATGAGGACAGTAATCAATTATGCATTATTGAAGAGAGAAAAAAATGATGCGTTTCAATAATTACCCAGCACTATTTTAAATCTAATCAATGTTATCAAGTTAATGATAGATGCATTTGATTTTTTTAGAATACAACAACCATGGATATTTTTCTTTCATTTTACAAAATTATATTGGCCTATCTTAAGTTTGCCTCGTATAATCGTTTCATTTGAATAACCGCCTGTTAATTTTATCGGAGTCACTGCAATAATGTTGAACATTTCTGGATATTTAGTTAAAACGCCGTAGGGTAATAGTATGTAACCTTTTAAGTTGATGGTACTGCGTGGACCAGGTCAGAATGATAGATCCATCAGTTACTGTCTTGACTCGAGGCTGCGTGTTTATGTTTCAGGTTTAAAAAGGTAATTTGATGGTAGGCCTACTGCGTGGACCACTTCAAACCGTAGGCCTACACTGGCTCCTGAGCAAAATGATAGATTCAACGGTTAATGTTTTGACTTGAGCTAGTAGGCTGCATGTTTATTGTTCAGCTTCAGCAGCAGCTGGTTTCCTTGAGAGCAGATAGCATGGACAGGGTTTAGGCTTGCCCTTCATGTTGATTAGACCTCGGAAATCAAACTGGAAAGTTGGGTCCTCATTCTGTGGCTCCATCAGACACCTAAAAAACAACAATATCATGAACATCATGGTCATTATTATAAGAAAATGTGTTATCTAAGGGAAAATATCGTCCTAACGGCAAAAAGATTGAATACATGCTTCGCCAAAGAAACTGTTATTAAGGATCAATTATCAAATTAAAATAACATTGCCATCATCATTATGGTGAAAATAACACTTTCGACCACTCACCACAAATATCGACAATTTGTGGCTCAAAATTCGGTCTGTAAATCTGATTTTGTATCTTCACATGTAAAACTGAAAACAAAGACCATTTGGCCTGAAAAAGCCCTGTTCTTGTCAATGATCAGGTTTTAGTGAGAATATGTTATCATCATCATTATGGTGGGCAAAACTCTATGCGTCAAGCATTTTACACAAATATCGGCTACTTTGTGGTTTTGTCTACAAACCAGTGAATAAGTTCTAATGCTATCAAGACTCACTCGTAAGCAGTATCGGCGATGTTGATCTTGCCCGTGATGCCAGTAGTCTCTGTCCTGGAGGTGAGGTTTACAGTGTTACCAAACAGACAGTACCTCGGCATACGTTGTCCGACCACTCCTGTCACAACCTCTCCACTGTAGACACCAATAGTGATCTAATCAGAAAGGACAGAGAGGACATTGATTGAGTGATTAAAGGGTTAGATTCTGAGAGCATTGATAGTGTTACCATGGCATATAGGATGCTCTACAAAACCTGTCACCATTCCAATGTAGATAACCAATAGCGATCTGATCTGGGAGAAAATGGGCATAGATAGATATATTAGATAGACAGATAGATAGATAGATATATTGATTGATAGATAGATTGACTGATTTATTGATTTATGAAAGCACAGTATTACCCTGGCAAACAATGTTATACCACCCCTATTACTACCACTCCCATGTAATTTCCAGTGATGTCTAGATCAGGTGTAGAAAGGATATTGATTCATTAATGACAAGTTGATCTTGCGAAAACAATGTTACGAATCTCCATAACTATTCATAAATATGTTAAATGTGCGCACGCGCAAAAAGGTTTTTTTTAGGGGAATAATGGACGCAAAATAAATTACATTAAGCATGGTAGGCCTAACGTTCTTGTAAATATCCTTTATTTCTCACATTTCGTTTTTTTTTTTCTTCGTCAGGGGTAGATAGAGTGGTACGTGGAACCCCACTGTCCACAACAAAAGACACAGTGGCGGATCCAGGAATTTTTTACCGGGGGCACAAAATCGCATGGGGTGAAATATATGAAAAACGAGCGAGCGAGGCGTCAGCGGCGAGGGAGCGGAGCGACCCAGCGGGGGTGGGTCTGGGAGGGGGTGCTATTTTGAACGCCCGTAAGTGATGTTTTCCTGGCATCTATATACCAACACAATGGAGACCATAAAAAGCAGTGCATGATAACGTCTTTTTAAATCAAGTAACAGTTTAAGGGGGGTTCGACCCAATGACGATGCGGAGCATCGTCCACGAGCCGCGAAGTCCGAGCCGCGTAGCGGCGAGGCGATTTTGGGGGCTATTTTGAACCCCCGTAAGTGATATTTTCCTGGCATCTACTAACACAATGGAGACCATAAACAGTAGTTCATGATAACGTCTTTTTAAATCAAGTAACAGTTTGAGGGGGGTTCGACCCAATGACGAGCATCGTCCACGAGCCTCGAAGTCCGAGCCGCGTAGCGGCGAGGCGTTTTTTTGTTGTTGCTATTTTGAACCCCCGTAAGTGATGTTTTCCTGGCATCTATATAATAACACAATGGAGACCATAAAAAGCAGTGCATGATAACGTCTTTTTAAATCACTTAAGTAACAGTTTAAGGGGTTGACCCAATGACGATGCGGAACATCGTCCACGAGCCGCGAAGTCCGAGCCGGGTAGCGGCGAGGCGATTTTTTGTTGTTGCTATTTTGAACCTTCGTAAGTGATGTTTTCCTGGCATCTACTAACACAATGGAGACCATAAAAAGCAGTGCATGATAACGTCTTTTTAAATCAAGTAACAGTTTGAGGGTGGTTTGACCCGATGACGATGCGGATACTGTGTGGGTCTGGACACACGATGGTGGAAGGGGGAGGGGGGGGGGGTTAAAGCCCCTAACCCCTCCCTATCCCCCCCGTAGATCCGCCACTGGGATCTTTTGCAAACTGGAAGCAATAAGCATTGTCATGTAGGCGATGGAAAAAAGTGCTTGCGAAACGGATAGAAACTTTGTGGTAGGCTCTTCGCGGCCACAGGGATGACAGAAAATAATATGACAATGAAACCAGCAACTGTGGCATGATTAATGGCTTGGACAATCTGCATGCTGAAAGAGCACCTAGAATAGGTATATCGGAAAATTAATTCCAGACTAAGTTATAAGTTAGAAAGTTAGTTATTAAGTTAGTAAGTTATAAAGGAGATAAAATCTTTGGTATTAGTGATGTTCGACTTAAAATTGCATGCCCCCCCCTCCCCCGCCCCTTACCCGGTAAAAAAAACACCTTCTTATAATATCATCCCCTTTCTTTCTTTTCCCTTCTCATTATTCTCCTTTTCCCCCTTTTCTCTCCTCCGTCTTTCCGCCTTTTTTCTTTTTCCGCCTTTTCTCTCCTCTCTCTTCCCCTTTCCCCTCCTTTTTCTCCTCTCCCCTTTTCTTTCCTCCCTCTTTTCTTCTTCTTTCTCTCTTCCTTTTTTTTCTTCTTCTTTTTCCTCTCCTTTTTCTTTCCCCCTCCTTTTTCTCCTTTTCTTATTTTTGGCCGGGGGGTCACGTGCCCCCTGTGCCCCCCTGGATCCGCCACTGAGACATATCGTCCAATTTAACCACGAAATGTATTATGTTCAACTGAACTGTAAATACAAACAGGATGAAAGAATAAAGAGAATTAATGGGATCATAGGGAGAAGGAAGCTTGTTTTAGTATGTGATCTTCCAGATTATAGCCATTGAAGAAACTTTCTATTCAAGCAAAACTAATTTCGTTAGATGAACCCATAATTTAATTCCATCTGTCCCGATGCCAAATACCTTTGACCACTCGGTATATTTCATCCAAGAATAAACTGTATGGTTGGTAGGGTTTGATATTGGAATAGACGAGAAGGTTGAAGCAGTATATCAATAGAATAAATTCACAAAAGAGAAATCTATATGGCTATGACTGAAATTTCCTGAGGCTATCATAATCAACCCCATCCCCAAACATTCCAGATTTTTAATTTTTTTTTATAGAGATAAAGGAAGTGCATTAACCCTAAAGCATTGCAAGAACTATTAAGTTAGATTCGATCCTTTGTGCGTATTATCTCATGAATCTTCTGAAGATTTCATGATAACATTAATTCAAGAGAATGTGAGGGAAATCCATTACACATTGACATATGCATAACAAGGAATTGATCCTGTTTAAAAAAAAGACATACCCTACGTATCATCTAAATGACCTACGTATAACTGCTAACTACAATGGACGAGTAATAAGCTTCATAAAGAAGGGGAAATATATTACGGCCTTTTAATCTTATGTATGTAAACAAGACAAATTATACAAATAATTCTTTTTGGAGTGCTAGGAGCGTCATGGCGTTGTCGGACATGAGCGCCATAAAAGAAGCCACCATTATCTATAATGATTTTTTAAATATAAATCTAACCTATTTATGTATAATTGTTACTTGAGTTATACAAACCAATAGAACTACAAAGGTAGAAGCCCTAGTGCCTATATTACGTTGGAAATAGAGCCAGTATAGAACTTGAGATCAATCCTTAATCCGTTTACAATGGAAACCTCTATATTTCTAATTCGGTAAAGTGGTATAACTAGCAACCAATCGTAAGTTTTGATGCAAACCAGTCTCTTGTATGTTAATGAAACCTACCACTATAGGGTCACCCTCCATGATGACATCTGCAGAGAGTTCTTTCATCTCAAGAGCCATCTTAGCGATACATTTAGCATGATCAGCACACGGTACGGGTAGGCCACTCACTGCCATGTATTTATCACCCACTGTCTCTACCTAAATAAGTCAGAGGGAAATAGTTTGATATACAACGGTTATGAAATATAACAATAATAAAAGTACGCATACAACTACAACACCCAACTGCAACAAACTCTACTACTAATACTGCTGCTACTACTACTGCTACTACTACCACTACTACTACGATTACTAACTTGACTACTACTACTACTACTACTACTACTACTGTATACTCAGAGTCGTACCCTACCTTAAATAACTGCTTCTGTTTTTTTCTTCCCGAATACCATCTTGCCCCTGAACCATTATCAAAGTAAGTATACCTTGATATAGCCAGATATTGGACACGGTGTGGTGTATAGTGTTCCAATCATAATGGTCACAACTGTGAAATCATTCCTTTTTAAACATCTCCCACTTAAACACATTTGCTGGCATTTTTACTAAATCGTAAATTTAAAATAAAAAGGAACTAGTAAGTCGTACCGCTAATATTTCCCATACGGAAAACAAGTTAGTCACTGTATTCCAAAAAATATTGCACACAATTAAATCTTTCCGGCCTTGTTAATTAACTCTTTAAATTAACATTTTTTATAACCGTTTTTATAAAGTGTATATCAGTTTCATTGTATGTGCGTTATGAAGTCTCAATAAAATATGTTTTTGTTTATTGACACGCCGTGTACTATACTACAATTCTAGTCTACAATTTTAATATGAGATACGTTATCTATAGTAGAAGTGTAACTTACCATTCCTTATAAAAATATACCATGGAACATATTTACTGTACAATAGTGGTTTTAGACAATAGTGACAGAAAAAATGTAGATATATTTTTTTTCTGTGTGTAGTAGGCTTAAAAGAGTAGACATATCATTCGTCTGTATATTGCATATAATGGTAACCTTGTATACGTCTGGGTTATTTTCCATAAGGACGTCGAACTTGGTGTAAACACTGTTGAGAAGGCTAACGATCTTCATAGCGTCGTGTGAGTAGCGCCGACAGAAGTCTCCAAACCCAAAGATCCCACTGAACATCAAAGTCACACACTCAAACTTTTTGGCGGGAACAGGTCGATGATGACGTAACTCGTTAGCAACGGATGGAGGGAGGATGGAATAGAGGAGCCTAGAGAGGATGAGTGATAGAACAATGAGAGGTAAGTTGAAGAGGTTGCGCGGGGTTTAATCGAAAACAAAATGTGGAAATCTTCATCTTGCAGCGCTCTGTTACATAATGTGAAACAAACAGGCGGGCATGCACTTTTTTTTAAAAACGATGGTAAATCAACTGTTTTGTAATTCTCTTCACATTTGTTTGACGTTTATGCTTTGATTCCTATGTTTTTATTTTTTGAGATATAGGGGGCTGTGATTAATTATATGATGCTATATATATACAATTCTAGCACACTGAAATTTTACTTTACTTTCTACAGGGACTGTTTATAATGTGGGACATTATATTCAGAAGAAAAAAATCAAAACGGATAATGCATGCATTATTGTAGTTTCCAAAAGGCTCCTGAATGGGTCCAGTGATTACTATTTTGTGCTTATACCTGTCAGTTTTCTTCTTTTCATTCTCGATCTCACGGTAGGTCTGTTGTAGCTTGTCTGTCAGGATCTCTAGCTTCTGGGTTAGTTTGTACTCCTCGTCAAACCTCTCTGAGATCAATACCAGGTCCCTCGTAGCATCATGCAATGGGATATCACTCAGGTACAGTTCACGTTGCCTCAGCTCATCAAGGTTGATGACGTGTGGTGAACACAGATATAGTAGAACATCAGACTCGGGTACGTGAAGCATCTGTCCTTTGAGCTTGAGGGCTGGGATGGAGCCGTTACGGGGGTTGCCAGGATTGACGACACCAGGGTTGGTCTTCAGGACGTAAATGGTGTTGGCATGACTGAGGATAGACTTGAAGGTGAACTCCATGTGAGGGCGCACGATGTGAAATAAGTCCGTCATTTTGCAGTTAGGATTATTGATGTTAGGTACAATCCTTTGAATGGAGTTACCTGCTTGCTCTACGTTTAATTCAGCATTGAACATGATGTGGAAGGGCAAGATCCTGCACAATGTTGATGGACTGATTTTGGGTTCCTTGGAGAAAGCCAGTAAGCTCTGTTGCGCCTGCTTCTCAATCTTCTCTGTCTGCTTCTTCTCGATGATGGCAAACTGAACATGATCACAGTCTTCACCTTTGTTCTTGATGATCTCAACATGGACTTCAGAGCCATGGAGGGTCTTTGCGACACTGCGTACCAACCCGATGACGATATGCTCCAGCCCTGGTCGCTCGGAGTAGTAGTGAAGAACAAGAGCACCATCACTGTCTCGTGTACTGCACCTGAATGAAGGTGCTCGCATTCCTGGGTAGATTGAGGCAAGATGATCATGGAGAGCATCTAAGTTCTGCAAGAAGTGACGTGTGGTTGAGCCAAGGACGTTCAAGATGTTGTCGTAGCCAGACTCGACGCAAAATTCAAAGAACATCCGACCAAATGCCTCCAACAGATCATTGGCACTTATTTCTGAAGACAAAATAAAAGGAAAAAATAGAAATGAGACAAGGAGAGAGAGAAAGGGAGAAGAGTATTAGAAATATTAATTTATGTATAACACATGTCTTATTTGTTTTTTCTTTAAACTCTTTCTCATAGTATAACATTTTTTCCAGCAAGTATGTAGGAATCATTGAAAAACAGCTTGCAGCATAAAGCGGGATTAAAAGAATATATATCATTATCGAATGTATAATAAACCAACCAACCAACCGAGCAATAATAAAAGCGCCTCCGTCGGATTATTTTTCACAAAATAAGGAATCATCGGTCTTCTTCATCCGTCGGCATTATATTCTGTAGAGCAGTAAGATAAATGGTCAGCGAGCCATATTGATTTGCTATGTTCATATGTCAACCACCATGAAGAAGTGGGACATTAGAACAGTGATCAGCCTTGGTTAGTGTGAGGAGGGCATCATAGAGAATTCATCTAGTTGGAGGATGACGGTCAGGCCAACGTCTCCTGCAAGGTAACTTAGTCTAAGCTCCGAGTCTCAAATTCTTGTTATTGTTATGACAGCAGCAGCTATTAAAGGGCTTTCTTTTGGAGCGTCGGATCGTTACAGCGGTCATTGTCATTTCATTTGCACTTCGTTTGTTTTAAGACTAAATCCAGATCCGTCTTTGACTAATGGAAACTATTGTTATTGTTATTGTAACGATGACCTAGTTTGTCATATAACCTCACTATTTAAATTTAGAGTGGTCTATTATACCCTTTCAAAGATGCAAATTGATTTTAAACACTTTGCATCTGTTAAGTAAGCCTACATAAGAATGTTATAATATATTAACACAAATTGTAGAATTAAAGTGGCTTTATCTGTTACAAGATTCGAAATTGCATATTAACTTATATTGCATTGTATATATAATTTTATTCTCGTGTATGATGTTATTTTGTGTAATATTTTGAGATAGATCTGCAAATGATTTGTACAATCGTGCCCCTGTGCCTTATCAATTTACTGAGTGACAACTGCTCCCTCCCCTCCGTAATTCAAGAGTATCACATATTTTTTGATGTGGGCCCTTTGATAAGTTGTGCAATATCATAATCTTGAATTGAACTTAAAAAGATTGTTTTCAACCAAGCTTACCCTAATTATTGCCAAATTTGTTTGAAAATACTTTAAAAAATTATATTTCATGATTCAATGTACTGTACTGTACAATGTACTGTAGTATGTTAAAAGTCTTTTATTGTAATCTTCTGTGCATTGTTCTTTAAAACATATGAATTAGAATTATTCTGTGTTCCCCTTTTTTGCACAATAAAATGCTTCTTTAAACACGAGACTATCGTTGATTGAGCACAGCACGACCCTTGCGATGATATTTAATTGAAAAGCTCTTCCTTGGATTATTAGAAAGCATCTCTCTAGGACATCTCTTGACCTCTTCAATATCTCTCACACCAGCGATCATTATCTGGCTAAGCTGGGTCTTTTCCTTTCTATGCTATTTTCGTCTATATTCAACTCAGATACGTACTGGACAATAAAATGATAATTCATATATGTAAGCTGAAACCTTACATTTGCATAAATTTATATGACTATATTTATGTTATTTTAACTTCTACTTGATATTGTTATATGTAGCCACCATTCATATTTATAATCATTTTTGTTAAGGCCTTGAATTGTTATGTTACCATTTCTTGTATTATTTTGATCTATTCTGTATTTTACTTTGTTATACTTTGTTATTGTTACTACTTTTTATTTTATGCTTTTAATACCAGGTCCAAGATGCAAAACAGATTTATTTCTGATCTTTTGTACCTGTATAAATATGTATAAATAAATACTCAAATCACAAACATGACAGCAAAAAGGATAAAGGAGAGTGGTACAGAGTAAAACAGAAAGAAAACAGAATTTGGATTGAGGGAGTGACTCGGGATGAGGGAATCAAATAATCATTGTTTCCTTAGGGAATAGAGTATAACATTACCCATTCAAGGCATATGTATCTTTAGTTTCTTTTTAAAATTGTATAATTCGTAATTGATACTGTTCAAGTGTGATTACAGAAGGCATGCTCTCATGAAATGGAATACAACATTTACCCCGGGTTATTCATTTGTGAAAACCCCATATTATGTTACCATTTTGATTTATTTTGAGTGGCCAACCAATAGAGCTGTTATGAACATAATTAAAAAGTATGTTTACGTCTTTTAAGTGTTAATGCAAGTTGAAGGAAAATAATAAACAGAACGTTTATTGATTACTCAGCAGAAATTGGGCATAATATGGAAGGGAAACGAGATAATTTATGATTGTTAAAGGGAAACAAACAAATAAATTATCAGGCGTAGAGCTGATATATATATATATATATATATATATACATATAAATATATATGTATATAAGGACGCTTATAAAAATCACGAATTTTAAATCTCCTGATTTCTCAAATCCCCTAAACATATATTAACCCTTCCCAAATGTATTGGGGGATTCTGGCTTACAATTGTGATATGTTACTGAATGGAATGTAGCTTTCAACAATATTCAGTAATTAGAAAGGATACTGGTGTTTTGAAATTTTATTATTCTGGTTAACATTCTTGCTTTCTTCGCAAAATAAGCTTTTTATATACTAAATACATTCGAATATCGCGGCTGAGAATGAGAAGAGCCTTTTAAATCTACAGAAAACATTATACTTAAGGCACTTCTTATTCTGAAAAACCCCGATATGACCTAATCTACAAGTGGTTATAATATTCTTACCGAGTACTTTGACGGCGGCTCCGACTAGATCATAAGATAAGAAATCATCATACACGACTCGGACTAAGAAACTGCCGTCGATCTCCACAGCTGCTTCGCGTCTGGTGGAAGAAAAATGGTATGTACATTGGTTACAACAGGATAAGAAGCACACCAAAATTTTCGAATTATCTAGAAAAAACTACTATATACATGTATACAGAAAACGTTTAGTAAACGTCCGTCGGTGAACATTCACCATAAAAATGACTGGATGGGATTCCGTTTGGAGCCAGAAGGGCTTCAACTCATATACTCTATCACTGAGTTAACGTCCTTCTGGCTCTGAACAGACGTAATGTTTAAAACTTAATAAAGGGAATGTCCTTTGTCTAAAGTGGCAATCTTATAAGAATCTACATTTGAAAGAGTACTGTTCAATTCGAATAACTGTGGACCGTACCAAGTAGTGTCTTTACAGTGGAAACCTTTTTGGTTCTGCGTGTGTGCGTGTGTGCGTGTGTGTATATGAGTGTGGTGTGTGTGTCTTGTGTGTGGGTGCGTGGGTGTGTGTGTAGACTTCATCCATTTCGCAATCAGACATGGTGAAGACAGTGTAATAAGTATTTACTATTGGAATTGTTTTGGAGTTTTACGCGATATGAAATTTATTTTATATGAATGATCTGACCCTTATTTGGGCGGTCATTCAAATCGAAAAGTCTATATATTAACCCATATTAACTCATCCCTTTCTTTCAATTATGAAAAATGGATTCAAGAGAAAAATAGGGAATAAGTTTACCGTTGAGATTGATAGCCCTATTTTTCAAAGCAATATAAAAGTGGGTATTGTTTCTTAAAGCATAATAAATAGAGTACTTTTGATATCCCTACCTCAGTTCTAAATATGATGCTACGTTTTTCTATATGTATAATGGGTAACATGGGAGTAGTAAAATGAGGGTAAGAATTGGGTTATTGAATATCAAGTTTCTGACAGGTTGTATGGCAGAGTTTGCCCTTGTCATTGGCGGTATTTGCTTGTCTCGTACGTGCTTGCCATAAGACGCCGTGATTCTAGCTTCCTCTAATTGCGATCAGACCCTCTTTCATTCCTCCTCGATATAATGAAACCATGGCAAGGGTCCTAGTATGCATCTCTTTATCCTCCTCTCCTCCTCCTCTCTTCCTCTCTCTCCCCTCTCACTCCCCCTCTCTGTATGCTTTTGAATTGTCTTTACATTTTCAATTTGAAGCTAGCAAACATCTTCAGAAATATGCCTGTTCGCTCTTAGGTATAGTACCTACCACCACGTCAAGCTTCGTTCCGAGCTTATCAATGAATTCACTACTAGCAAATGGAAACTATCACCATAAATATACGATCAAATAGTTTGTCACAGATCTTGTATTTTGTTCTGGTTATTTTTCTTTCTATTTTTGGTAATTCCTTTTTTCTATTCCTTTCTTTAAACAAGGGTGGTGTAGTTTACTCCCATGCTGCATAATTCCCGTTAGATTGTGAATTGTTTAATTATTAATCAAACTCTCTTTAATTTCAGATATCAAAACAACTTGCCATGGTTACTTCTGTAGCTCATTATTTTCGGCATCAATGACGTATATCTGGTAATCTTGATTGAAGAAACGACGCTCAACCAATTTTCATGACGTAAACCTGCTTTGTTTTATAGTACACGTATAAATCTCCATACAAACACTCGTGGAAGTTTGCATTGCTTCAAACTTTTCCATGGTAATATATCTAGATGATACCATTTAGGAATTGCTCGATGTTTTAAACCACTGTACATGAAATGTCCACGAGATATCCATCAGTGAGGAGTTGCGGTGACCATAATATCGATTTAAAGATAATGGCATCGGGCTGTATTACTTCTTCATCATGCCAAAGGTAAGTAACCTCGAGTGATCTGTTTATAGATGCTGTTGAATAGCATTCATACTTTATCAGACACTCGAATATGTACACCACATAGTAGGAATGAACTAACACGAATTAAGAGGATTGCTATTTTTGAGGTTGTGACTTATACTGATAATTTTGAAAGGTTGGTATTCTTTCTCAAATAAGAATTAATCACATAAATCTCTGAAACGGGAACATCATCGAGGACTCAATAGCAAATTGCCTCTTTAAAATGGGACGGTATTAACACCAATCACAGAATAGTTTGTAGGACCTACATACACTATATTGAGTATACTCTAAACTTCCCTCCCTCCCAAGCTCTGCCCCTTCCTAGATCCCCTATCTCTCTTGAAGATACACAAACACATACTTAAAAAAATTAATAGCAATTTCGTTTTATTCCTCCACATGTAATACAAGCAAGAACATCATACAATTGAATAAAATAAATAAACATTTTCAATATGAATTGCTTATACATAAACATAATTAAACAACAACTCATGTGCAGTATATATATATCTGAGCAACAAAGTGAATTTAAAGTACATAAACAAAATTTATAAATCAATTGTACATGTTATTCACTCTATAACATAAAAAAACAACAAATCTGGATGTTATTTTATTGGTACACGGAACAAAGCCCTGCTCCTCCCTGCCCCCTCCCTCACACAAACACACCCGCACACACACACACACACACACACTACTCACTCAGTGGATATCTGCTAGCATTCTCAACTCAAGAAATGTACTAAATAAGTAAGTTAACCAGGCTGCAAAATAGAGTTACATTTTAACACATACACACTCATGCGCGCGTACACAGACCCACACCCACACATCATCATCAACCACCTCTTGTTCTCACCTTCTTTCGCAGTCATTTTCAAAACCCCTTTTCACCTAAATCCAAATCGTTATAAATTCAATCCATTTCGGCGTTCACATACTGCATCTCTATTTCTCTCTCTCTCTCTCTCTCTCTCTCCCATACACACACATGCACATATATATTACTTGTACCTTGTCACCCCCTCTCACTTTAAAATGATCGCATCATTCTTTTTGTTTCCTAAATTTTCCTCAATGTCTAGCCTAGCTTCTTTTCTTGCTTTTCTGTATACATTATTCCATTTGAGAGATCTAAATGGTAGATGCTGGGTAACAGCACGCCTGGAGAAAAACGAAACAGGAAAGAGAACGGAAGTTTCTACTTTCTGCTTGCGAAAAAAACAATTTCTTCCATGTGTACGACTGAAGGCCTGTCACTTCTACGACGCCTATCTTCCGTCAGGAGGCCGTGTTCTAACCTTGATTTACAGAGTCGAACATTGCCTCGGACTTGCCTATCATGAATATGGCATGTACGTAGTTAGTATGGGCGGCATGACTGATCAGAGAGAGGGTGCCTTTTAAGTTTCAACACGTTTCCCGTTCGTTTCGTTTATTGGTACTCTAATATTCAACGCATTCCTCCTGATATATTAAAATGAAAAAGATACTATTATACATGTACCTGTTTTCGGAGAACTTCATCCTTTCATTGGAAAAGCTGCATTTGTCTTTTTTTTTATTCCATCAATGAATTTAAGAATCGTACATTAAATGATAAGAAAAAAAAATCATATAGGTAATGTTGAAAAATGATGATTTATATTAAACTGGTTTCATTCCTATTTTGTTTCTTTATTAAGAGTTTCACATCAGGAGCTAATTAAAGATCAGAACTGTGAACAAAAGTTTGATAAAATCATGTTATAAGTCTGCTTGATCTGGAATACGAGGGATTTTTTCTTTTCCTTAAATTTATTAAAAGTCCTGATATTCTATATTTTCTCTGAAACATCCTCTTTGTTGCATTATCCCATTAAATCTTATTACAATAATAAAAACGGTAATGAATTTCAGTGAGAATGATTTAGATTACACATTGAGAATTCTAATAGCTATATTGTAAGGTTAGTGTTGGAGTGTGGATGTAAGTTTACTGAGTTTCCTAAGATGATGTTAGCAGAACAGCATGCAGTTGTTATATTGCAATATTGAGGGTGGGTGTGAACGAAGAGATTAATATGAAATGTCATTTTTGATGAATCTGGTATGCGCTAACGGTTCGGTTGCTTTATCTAATACAAGAAACATCGCTGTGTATTCAAGTGCGATCGTTTCAGCGTTTTTTCCCCTCTTCTCTTTTACACACAATGATTGTGCATGATTTGTAAGATATCAAAAATGCATTTGCCATGATTTATTTTTAATTTCCTTTATTTTTTATGATTATAAAGAGAATGATATACCAAATATAATGAAACTTGTAGTCAGCGCCCTACTTTACCAAATGCATTTTCAACTTATCCTTTTCTGCATTTAAAGGAAGTTCTCGTGTCGGATTTGATCTATACTTAGAAGTAAGCAAGAATTATCATCTCTAAATGAAAATTTTTTTATAATTCCAGCAGAGTCCTAAACGGCTGATGTAATATGCACACCTAGATATATATGTATACAATGACTGTCTGTGATAGTATCAAATACATGATCAAGCAAGTAGTTCAGTTCAGTTTAATTTATTCATTCTTCTCAAGCATAAAAAACATTATTATAATATATACAAAATGGCAAATATACATATAGCAAGAGAAAAACGAAAAATAGAAGAACTAGTAGAACTTATAAATAATTACCTTTGTGGTAGTCAAAAAGAAAACGCATCTTATCCAAGACAGTGTATATTTCTGCAGTATTCCAACGTTCTTAAACATCATTGTCCTAATACTTTATGATTTGTTAGCTATCAACCTAGCATTTTATATAATGATATTCCATTAATGGTTTGATATCAGGGGAAAATGAATGGAATGGAGAGGGGTCAGTGAAAGCCGCTTGATATACGTGCTAAGGTAATCTACTGAACGGCTGACGGTGAGAAATATGAAAGTGCGCCATCGGGGTCGTGTAAACTATATTCGTTACGTATTATGCCACGACGTCATGAGAACACCACTGAATGCTCTGTTTTTAATGTTTATCCCTTCCAGATAAATTGAAAATTCTCAATGCTGGTTTTTGTTGTTCAAGAATTATTATTTTAAATTCAATTCAATAACTGTTTATTAATGCAATCATTTTGAAGCATATTGGTACATTTTACTTGAGAAGCAGCCGAATCCAGATCAATCATGTTTACATATAATGTTGGAATTCAGACATTTATACATTTTATAAAGATGAACATTTTTTACTAAAAACAAGCTGACATTATAAGTAAATGGTTGATTTAAAACATGTCACGCTCAGATAACATGGTAAGAAGGTATATTGCATAGTGATCTGATTAATACTGAATTGCATTTGCACTAGTTTGAAAAATGATCAATACTGACTTAAATTGGCATACAAAACATATATGAAAACAGAAGACTAGTACTTCAGAAAAGTCAGAAAACTTGTTTTCATCCTTTTTATGATACACATAACAGAACTATTCAACTGTGATAAATCATCAAAAACAGAGAAAGAAAAAGCAGAAACAAAGGAAACTTTTTAAAGGGCGAGTGTTTGTATAAACCTGATGGAATATTTATTACATATCTCATTATATCTGCAATTCTTACAAAAATAAAGAACCCAGTAAACTTGAAAAATATCTATTACAATAACTATAATAAAAAGAAAATATTGATAAAAAATAACGGCTTACAAGATTTAGTAAATAGGATCTTAGAAAGAAATATAGAGAGATGGAGACAGAGATAGAGAATGATAGATGGAGAAGGGAGCAGAAAGACAAGAAATTAACGATCACGATAAGCTATGGACTTTGTCGTATGTACAAGTAATTAATTTCTTTTCTCAACACGGTATTGTTCGATATGAAAACAATAGAGACCCGATTTCATCGCTTCCCGAGTACAGAGCTAGAGGCGGGAGAAAAATGATAACAAACCATTCTGCATTTAGAATAGGATCGTCCTAATTCTCCTGTATTAATGAAAGTCATTCATATTCGAGATATGGAACGTTCTGTGTGGCATACATTGAGTAAAAACCCCATCAAAGGTGGGCGCTTGTGTATTTTTTTCTTTCTTTTTCACGGTTTGGATTTTAAAGGGATTACTTTCTTCAAGGCAGTCTGAATGAAGTCACTTATTTTTTGCTATGAGTTAACTGCAATGATGGTGAAGGCTAGTATTTCATCAAGGATTTCCGTCAAAGACTAAATGGACACATTCAGAAATAGACAAATTCAATTAAACATCATACACTAGATCGTAGATATTATCATGATTATCAAATAAACACTGGTATAAAAATCCTATATGGATAACCACTCAGAGTCTTACTATTGTTAATACCCTTGCAATTTTGTTCATTGCCCATATTGAATACTTATTAAAAGCTTATTAATAATTAATAATTAACAATTGATTAAACAAAAAAATTGATAGTTCATCATGACATTCCCATTTTGCAATTGTTAAGAAAATAAATATTTTCTGTGCAATAAAGCAGTTTACAATATACTCACGTTATATAAGATTGTTACTTAAAACACTAAGGAAATTCTTAGCGTGTTTTACATCACCGTGGTAATTGAACATAATGAATCGATATTATTATCGGGCAAATTGCATATTTGCTTAGCTTTTTTTGTTGATTACTCAGGGGAAATCAACATAGGAAAAATGAAAACGTTTCGAACAGCCATGTTTAATTACGGACATTATGCAGAATTTACCTAATTAGGCTGTCTCCCATACAACCGGAATCTACGGGGGACATTGTTAAGTGTATATAATGTTGAACAATTTCGCGGTTTCTTCATGAAGTGGGGATAAACATGTTATTCCCTCATGACTTGCAGAGAAAGCTGTTTCACGGTCGAATTGAGTTGGGTGATATCTTTACTTCACCCACATAAGATACATTACCTGAAGGGATACCAAGAGACCTGTAATAAGACGGATGCTATCACATATACTTGTCTGAGGGTTGTATGTTTTGTACTCACTGTGTATACGTCACCAAGGATATATTGTATGTATTAGCATGATGACTGTATTGCCGTTACATGTAACTCTTAAATATATAGTGCGTCCCAGAAAAAAACGAAACCGAGAAGTATCGATGTTTTATCATAACTTAATAACAACTATAATTAATGAATGACACATATTTGTAAAGCTTAGAGTCTCCTTTTTCATTTGATGCTACTCAAGTGATACATATTTCACGCATGAGTGATTAAAAGCAATTTGAAGGAAGGAAACCAAAAAGTCATTTGGCGGGCGGTATCTGAATTTCGAAGAAAAATTCACATTTCTAGAAATTTCATTTTCTGCCCTTTCATATGACACTTGAATCAGGAAAAATGAGCCAGGAATAACAAAGTTCTGTTCGTTTAAAGTAATGCTTGTATTTCTATAATTTTATCAAACAAATACGTTTTCACCGGCTGCCTATGGCGCGCCGTTTGACCAATAATTCAGATAAACACTGTTTATCGCCGATAAACACTGTTTATCGTCGAAAAACATTGTTTATCGACCGATAAACACTGTTTATCAAGCGATAAACACTGTTTATCGAGAGAAACTATGTTTATCGACTGAAAACACAGTTTCTCTCGATAAACAGTGTTTATCGGCGATAAACATTGTTTATCAAGCGATAAACACTGTTTATCGAGAGAAACTATGTTTTCGACTGATAAACACAGTTTCTCTCGATAAACAGTGTTTTTCGGCGATAAACACTGTTTATCGAGAGAAACTGTGTTTTTCAGTCGATAAACATAGTTTCTCTCGATAAACAGTGTTTATCTCTTGATAAACAGTGTTTATCGGTCGATAAACACTGTTTTTCGACGAAAAACAGTGTTAATCGGCGATAAACAGTGTTTATCGGCGATAAACAGTGTTTATCTGAATTATTGGTCAAACGGCGCGCACTCGTATTCCAGATCAGAGCATATGCATGGCTTATGGCTTAGTGAAATTACCGTTACTTAATTGCCTGATAAAAGCACCATTTTTGGTACAGGGCTTCCTTAGGACCTACTAAACGATATTAGGCTAGGAGCCCCCGGCAAAAATGTCAATTTAAGGCTGTGGGGGCGGGGCGTCTTTTTGGAGCCCCCAAATAATTTCATAACATTGATTTGTTATACAAATATCATTTTTGGTACAGGGCTTCCTTAGGACCTACTGAACGATATTAGGTAGGAGTCCCCGGCAAGAATATCATATAAGGGTGTGGGGCGGGGCGTCGCCTCGTAGCCCACAAATAATTTATAAGGTAATATAACATTGAGTTTTTGTTGTACAAACGCCATTTTTGGTACAGGGCTTCATTTCAATTCAATTCAATTCAAGGTTTATTAAAAAAACATGTGTCGCAGCCCAATGGCTGAATCGGTCATGTGTACAATTAAAGACACTTTACATATTTCAAATATAAAATACAGTTACAATTGATTTGTCAATTTTGAAATATATATAGTTAATATGGTAATATTGCTTGGGCAGCAAAAAAAAAAAAGAAGATAACATGAAGTCTGAAAAACGGAGAGGAGAAACATTAAGAAAAGAAGTAAAAGAGGAAGTTATAAAAGTACAAGTACATCAAAAAATATAAATTGCATACATGTACTTTTAAAGAGTCATTAAGACAATATACGAATATAAAAATAGAAATGAAAATATTCTTTTCATAACATTGTTGACGTTTGATATTGCAAGTATTTGTATTATTGCTTAGAAAATGATATAAAGAACTACAATTATGGTACTTTAAAATTCTTTTCACTTCAGATATAAAGTGGCTATTGAAGGAAAGGGAACAGTGTTTTGTTATATTGGTGTGTTATTATCTTATGGAGAGTAACAATCAGGAAACTTCAACATTTATGAAAGGAGTATAATACAAATAAAAATTAAAAAATTAATTCATCTATGTCGATTAATTGGGTTTGGCTTTATTGAGAAGATCGACAAAGTAAGGTAGGGGCTATTTCGGAAACGATTGGTTTTGCACTTGAATTGTTGATATCTAGATGCATGGCGTAAGGAGATGGGTATGTTTTTCCGAAGAGGTAACCAGGTACTACATGTTGGGTGTTTAGCTAAGGATGTAGTTGAATGATGGTAGGGTAGGAGCCCCGGCATAACTATTCATATAATGTGTGATTGGAGACCCCATGGCGTTTGTACAACAAAAACTCAATGGTATATTACCTTATAAATTATTTGTGGACTACGAGGCGATGCCCCCGCCCCACACCCTTATATGATATTTTTCCGGGGGCTCCTACCCTAATATCGTTCAGTAGGTCCTAAGGAAGCCCTGTACCAAAAATGGCATTTGTATAACAACAAATCAATGTTATATTACCTTATAAATTATTTGGGGCTACGAGGCGACGCCCCGCCCCACACCCTTATATGATATTCTTGCCGGGGCTTCTACCTAATATCGTTCAGTAGTTCCTAAGGAAGCCCTTTACCAAAAATGGCATTTGTACAACAATAAATCAATGTTATGAAATTATTTGGGGGCTCCAAAAAGACGCCCCCGCCCCACACCCTTAAATTGACATTTTTGCCGGGGGCTCCTAGTCTAATATAGTTTAGTAGGTCCTAAGGAAGCCCTGTACCAAAAATGGTGCTTTTATCAGGCAAGTAACGGTAATTTCACTAAGCCACCTGACTAACGTGCAGAGTAGTGCATACGGCTCTGATCTGGAATACGAGTGCGCGCCATTTGCCCAATAAATCAGATAAACAGTGTTTATCGCCGAAAAACACTGTTTATCGCCGAAAAACAGTGTTTATCGAGCGATAAACACTGTTTATCGAGAGAAACTATGTTTATCGACTGAAAAACACAGTTTCTCTCGATAAACAGTGTTTATCGGCGATAAACAGTGTTTATCAAGCGATAAACACTGTTTATCGAGAGAAACTATGTTTTTCGACTGATAAACACAGTTTCTCTCGATAAACAGTGTTTATCGGCGATAAACACTGTTTATCGAGAGAAACTGTGTTTTTCAGTCGATAAACATAGTTTCTCTCGATAAACAGTGTTTATCGCTTGATAAACAGTGTTTATCGCTCGATAAACAGTGTTTTTCGACGATAAACAGTGTTTATCGGCGATAAACAGTGTTTATCTGAATTATTGGTCAAACGGCGCGCCATAGCTGCCTGCCCTAACAACACTGAAAGAAGACAAGGGTTTCGTTGACGATCAGCCATGCATGAAGACTTTTGATAACTCTCTTTGTTGCTACGGCAGGCAGCCATTGAAAACGATTTCGTTTAATCAAATTATGGAAATGCAAGCATTACTTTAAACAAACAGAACTTTGTTATTCCTTTCTCATTTTTCCTGATTCAAGTGTCATATAAAAGGGCAGAAAATGAACTTTTTAGAAATGTAATTTTTTCTTCGAAATTCAGATACCGCCCGCCAAATGATGTTTTGGTTTCTTTCCTTCAAATTGCTTTTAATCACCCATGCGTGAAATGTGCATCACTTGAGTAGCATCAAATGGAAGAGGAGACTATAAGCTTTACAAATATGTGTCATTTATTAATTATAGTTGTGACTAAGTTATGATAAAACATCGATACTTCTCGGTTTCATTTTTTCTGGGACGCACTGTATATATATATATATATATATATTGTCAACGATGAAAAAATGGAAGTGTGAAGCTGGCAGATATCACAAAGGTTTGTTTAAACTTAGATTGGAAGGGAATACAAAAAACCTTAGATTGAAAGGCATAATTATGTATGTGTGTTGATGATGTTGACCTAATCTAATTCATAATCATACGGACGTACATCACAACCCAACCGTACATGTTTGAACATTTACAGTAGTGATATTTACGCCACTCAAAAATTAACGAGCAGATTTTCTGCAAAACTAATCACCAAAAGCAAAAGGCGTGCACAATTTGTGAGTATTAGTTAGACATCGTATATTCTATTCTCTTCATATTCTATAAACTCAGATTTAATTTAGAGGGGAAAAATGAGAATATGAAATCAATAATGGGGGGGGGGGTGTTCTAGGTTCCTGCTCAACTTTGGTCAAGGTCATGGAATTTATGAAAATTGATTTATTACGGGGCTGAAGGCTTTAGGCTACAAGAGTCAATAATTGCATTTTATTCATTTTATTCACTCGTGAAGTCCGCTGAAGGTCAATACGCTCGACCTTTGTCGTTTCCCGCACTTTTTATAAGAATTTTTTTCTCTTTTTTTTTTCTTCTTTTTTCTTCTTCAATTTGTAGAAATATATATATATTTTAAATTACAACTTCAAACTAGAATCTTCTATGAGAACACGGTGAATATATTCTGTGGAATAGCCTACCTATTTTAGGGTTAAATAATCTCTTGTTCACTGACAGTAGTTTATGGTATCTCCACAAACCACACCCACACAATTTATTAATTTGGGGGATTAAACAAAAAGTATAACTGCTTTCTTCATACATGTACATAACAACACTACATGACGAGGTCCGGTTTTCAGTTTATAGAAGGATTTTTTTTCTTCAGGTTCGTTGGCATATTCGCTTTATAAATAAACATGGCACCATTGGGAATTATTTATGTTGGTGGTGGACGTGTAATGTTTTTTTTGCCTGAAAATCAAGGTAATAGTGTTTATGCCCCTAAGTTCTCATATTTTCTCCCAAGCATTGGTTTGCGCTCAACGTGTTTAATCAATGTCTTGGCATACAAAGCTCCCCGGGTGAAATATTTTAAAACTGTCTACGCTATTCATACTAATTTTCTTATAAAATCACATTTTGGTTTTTCCCTTTTCTAATGTTCCTGTATGATGTTACCAACCATCTTCAATCATGTGGTTTTCTATCGAGGTGCCTGCTCGCGCCTTGGGTGCTTCCTCAAAATGTATTCAGCTGGCAATCATATTCTGCGAATACATAGACGGTACATGGTTCTCCAGTTCTTGGATACACTAGAAACTTGCGTTAAAATCATGATGAAAATATGAAATATGAATGGGCATGATTCATTATTCACGCGCACATGAACTCAGTTGGCGTAGAGTGGTGAACTAGAAAGCTATCGAAGCAAGAATAATGATTTCATCATACAAAGCAAAAAAAGAATAATGATTTCATTATAATAAATACAGAGCACGGCTCTGTGATTAGGCTGGTCTAGTAGATATAACGCCACGAAGATGGAAATCACCATTGAACTCCACCAGGTTACTCTCAAGCCTCGTCAGTGCGAACATAGTATGATAGGACAGCCATGTTGTTCTTGATGTTGTTGTTGTTGTTTAATTATTTGGTTTAGTTTGGTGATATTGTTTGAGTCATGTTCGGAGAAGATACGTGTTCCTAAAGTACCATTGGGTTCGGAAATGCCTCCTGAATAATACATCTGCGGTGTTGTTAGTGTAGTAATTGCAGTCAATGATGTTTTCGTAGTTTTCGCTGATATAGCCACGCTCGAGTATGATCGGAGTATAATAATGATTGCCTCTTAAATGAAAATGTAAATGTAATGGAGAAAGGGGCACGATGGCATCTTTTACAACGATTGATGATGGTAAAAAGAACCAGCGCTGTTGGTAGTTATAATAAGGTGTGATGTGTACGTTGATAACCATGACATCTGAATACTTAACGAATTTTGTGTTTTGATCATATATACATGTACTAAGAAGTAAAAGTGCAATTTCGTACGCTAAAACAGTATTTTTAAGGGAGACTTTACTAATAGCGGTCATGTTTTTACCCGTCCCACTGACCCTTCTACGCTCATCAAGCAATCAAATGTATGTTTGATACTCTAACATTTATGATTAACTCTTTGCAGGTTTTCTTGGTGTGTAGGGTTGACTAATGATGACGTAGGTTAAAGGTATATTTCAAAGAGTACAAACTATTACGGAACGTCATTCTTTGTATTTCATGTTAATATAGGTTTGTAAGCATATATTAAAATTAAAATATGAGTAATTCGCTATTGAAAAACGTGCTGACTGTGATAAAGATATGGATCATTGTGGTAACGAGTAAATGAAATTAGAAAAAAACTTGAGAAAGAGCGAAAGTGGGGAAAGAAACGAAGGAGGGGAAGAAACAAAGGAGGGAGAGACAAAATTTCAGCAAAGGTGGATATGGGATAATGGGTTATAAGAGATAGAGAGAGAGAACAAAAAAGAGAGATAGATATACATATATATAAATAGAGAGAGAGAGAGAGAGTGAGTGAGAGAGAGAGAGAACCCCCCAGATATAACTAGAAGGCGAAAAAATATAGGAAAGACAATAACTTACTTGATTTCTTCCCATTTGTCTTGGCCATGTTCTCGAAGGACCAGTAGCTCCAAAGCGTGATTTACGAACCCATACTGCAAAAAACAGGATAAAAACAAACAGGAGAACAAGGATTTAGAAACAAACAAAAGAATAGTAATAAGAGTAAAGAAACAGTACAGGCGACGGCATTCCAATCGGTAATGACCTGTCGATATCCACATTCCCATGGACAAACATGATGCAAATAAAGGATCATTACTATACCGCACCTGCGCTTTACATATTAAAAGTGCAGTCTAGAAAGTAAGCGCGACAGTAATCGCCGCAATTTTTTTTTGCGGAAGGCATGCAATACTATGATCTAACATTAATACATTCACTGACGGTGATGACGTCATTGAACTCTCTGAGGAATAAGAGATTTTCTACACCCCCGTGACCGTGGAAGTACAAATCAATATGAACATGACTGAATGAAGGGTGTAAAGTCAGGTTGGTCTCGTACAAGCAAGATAATGTGTGCAATATGTGAACTGCCTGAGGCACGATCGATGATGCCTCTCACTAATTGCCATGTTTCATGTCCTTCTAACTTACCAGACGACACATGAAAATCATATCAGTGGATCTGGTTAGGATCCATTCTCAAAATACGTATTTGAATTCACCATTAATCTATTTTCCTGATGATTTTCGTCGTCTGCTTTATATCTTTAGGTTCTTACATGATTCATGTTTAGAGATAATATTGGCCATGTAGTACAATACAAAACTTTTGGACAGACATAGATATAACTTCTAGAGATTCATCTACCATGTCCGGCTAAATTACTATCAATTTATGTTTCCGTTGGCCTTACTTTTGAACATTGATAATTTAACGGTAAGATAAGCAAGGAATCACATGAATGAGTGATATGAAAGGGCCCTTTGTGAAACACCCTCCAGGAGATTATTCAATGTATTTAGTCTAATGCATTCGGAAATGGTTTAAAGGCACTTGTTTTTAGAAAGAATATAATAACAAATTCATATTAAATCAACTATAGGTGACAAAATATACACAACTAATGGAGGATGGTAAAATTGGAATGTTCCCGATCTAATGTCTATATTCATCATTGCTATCTTATTGCAGTACATAGGCCCTATAATATTGTTCTCACATGACCAAATGCAAAACACTATTTTTAATGCCAATCCCATAATTATTTAGAAATAAGGGCCATAAGAATATGTTTTGAATATTTGATTGCGAGAAAAGCAAGGCATGAATGCGATCCAGTGAAAAACTATGTCTGGGTCATCAAACCCAGCAACAATAAAGTACAGTGTGTGACGTCACAATTAGATCGTAGAGCTCACCATTCACAACCGCTATTTATTCTCTAATTTAGAGAGGATGAAGATGTGATTGAGGTTTACGATGGAGATCTATGATATTACAGACTATAGTTATGGGCTGAAATCACATTTGATAACAGAAAATTGCTGGTAAGAGCTGTTGAGCGCATGAGAATATTTATTTCATCGTATAAAGCACGTATATAAACGATCTTTATCTACCATTTCATAAATATGTGTATCTAACAAAAAAATCAAGTACGCATTTCGATTGAGATATTCTAATAGGAATATGAACCAAATTAATTAAATCGCCATTGTTCTAAACATCACAATTCCTTTAATATTTAATTAAGAGGATTTGAGACTGACAACGATGCCTATAAGCTTTATTGAATATCCTAATAATTGCAGAAGTTGTATTGGCACGAGCGCCTACGCTATTATTGACAATTTTATTGGCTTTGAATCACGTTGATGAAGGAAAGAATCTGATGTTTTAGATATCTGAAACCTACAATTATTTATAAGAGCATGAAGATAAGAATCATTTGAAAGTACATCATATTTGGATGCGATTCACTTCCGGAATTGTGAGAAAGTCTCGTATTTCCATTATTGTAATGCGGTCAAATAAATGTTAGTTTTGTGTGTAAAAACAAGTTATTTTGAGAAAGGATTTAAAAAAAAAGGAATGGGAGGGACGGGGAGAAGGATGAAAAAAATCGCGTAAAATATATTAATATTTTAAGTGTGTATATTAGAGGGAGAGAGAGAGAGGTAGAGAAGGGGAGGAGTAAGACGGAGATGGAGAGAAAGAACAAAATAATAATTATAGTTTATACAAATTCATAAATATTACGATCGTGCATCGCTTTTTATGATTTCTGTAAGTGGAAGGTAAAAATGGAAGAAAAAGAAACGGGAATGAAAGGAGAGGGAGAGAGGAAGAGACAGGGAGAAAAGAGATAAGAAGAACGAGAGAGGGAGAAAAAAGGAAAATCACCTAAATATTTTCGGAAAATGATGTCAGCTTTTCCATATTCAAATTTGTTGAGCACTAAGCACTTATATACTGCATGAAACGCTTATGCATTATAATTATGAATGAAGTAGTCATGTAATGTTTCTAGGGAATAACATACAATGCTCATGGTGCCGTTTCCCTTCCATGCTAAACACAGCTACTAAATTCATCTCGCACAAGTTTACTCTCTTTTGTCTCTTTTTCACCTTTCTCTCTACTGGATGCACGGTTCGTGATTACTATGCAGAAGACATTGGTATGCCCAGAAGAGATTGATAACAATCTGAATGTAGAAAGCAAAATGGAAATACAACTCTGGGCTTTGTTTGCCATGGTGTACGGCCAAACAGCTTTACAGTGTGGACTCTCGATACAGAGAGTGCATAGCTACCTATCTTATCACTCTAAATAACCCCAAGACTGTGGTATCATTACTTCGTGGCGTATTTACGAAAGCGCGGACCGGTAAAATGGCGCCTGAAGGCAGTTTAATATCGCTTCATCTTTACACAGTGCAAGGACACAAGGGGACTATTCCCACGCATGCACTTGGATTCCGACACAGAGATTTCCACGTTTGGAAAAGTAGGAAAGCTCAAAAGGAAAGGTGCACGGATATAAAAACGGAGAATTTACTGACAAAACTTTACAACGCTTGATACCAACAGCAATGAAAAAGGTTGGCAATGTGAACAGATTAATGGAAAGAGAGGAAGGAGGAAAAAGTCTGCGTGATGCAGGAACTAGGAAATCTCTGATTAGGGCATGAAAACACACGTTTAGAGTGAGGTGTTTCCACCAGTTCCTTTTCTCTTTACTCAATATTTCCACTAGTAGAACCCTTGCGGCAAAATACAAAATATGGGATTGTTGGTTGATAATCGGCTTGTGAAAAATAAAGTAGGAATCCTCAACATCAGGATCGCAGAAGCGTTCACATCTTTTCAGAGTCTCATATGGATTTTTGTGTAATAATGAATTATACGCAGGACAGTCCACAAAGAAAAATACAAACATGTCAAATTGGAATATGGAAGGAGTATGAACTGGAGTATGCGGAGCACAAAGTCCCATGTGGTCGGGCCCCAATGGCTATCTTAAGGGTTCTAAGGTTCTAAGGTTCTTGTATGACCTCTAGGGTAATCAAAGCTATATTTTGAAGCATTTTCAAACACATTTTATGACATAATTTCGGTTGAGAATTAACAATAAGCTGTAGCTGATTTTGAAACCTGTACAATCAAAATTCAAACATGTCGCTGTTACATGTTTAAAGCCCTGTGGACCACCTTGTACAAGTAACCCCCTGAAGACCACCCTATATAAGGAACGTTGCACACCTAAGAGTGGTTTATCTACTTGAAAATATTTTCTTGTCTCCAAGGTAGATAAATGAATTATTTATATCTTATCTTCTACGGGTTCAATTATTCAATCTAAAAGCAGTGATAAATTGAATTCCCCTGAGATATTAGGATTGGACATGCCATATCCTCTACCTGACAATTTCTCACGTATACCAAATTGTGACCGTCTATCACCGGGCGCAGTTGCACACACTCACTCAGCCTCACCCAGGTTAGTATTTACCGAAGAAATGATTGTATATACAAGGTGTAATTTCATATTTCTTGACTGTTATTAGGATTAATAGTTATATTTTTATCGTTATTTGTTTCGTGTGATGGTTATCACACTGTGTACGATCTAAAAGTTGGAAAGAGAGAAACATTTTTTGATATGTTAAATGCAAAAGGCTCGACAGAAAACAAAACTTAAATACTATTCGATGAAAACAAAGTCAGAGAAAAGATAAGAGCTAATCAAAGAAGATTTTGGAGCAACACTGACGACAAACATAGAAGTAAGAAGAAGAAAAAAAGCCAAAGCGATTTGTTTATAAACGTAACGCGTCATCTTTATTTACCGTCATCACTTACCATTGTTGTAATGAAGCGTATCGATATGCCATGAATTATTTCCCCTAACGACTCTTAAAAACCATGCCTCGTTATTCCTCGATACCACCATCACTGAATGTATAGTCATTGGAGAGATGGCTAGATAAGTCAAGATTTTAATGGGACTTTATTTTTGCATGGTAAAAATGTCTATCGGCGCAAAATGTGTCTTTAAAATTACTGGTCACATTCCCTGCGGTACATTTCTAAGCTGACCTAAATACATGGTTCTTTTTGTGTTCTGCTTACGATCCCCTGGGCATTCTAATATAAACCCTTTCCTACTTATTAAAAGCAGGACATTTCTAACGTCTTATATTAAGAGGCTTGGCATTTTCTGTTTCAAAAGCTGTTTCACAGACAATTTGAACATTATTCACAGAGTTGAACTGGGTTGATCGGAACCAGAGGCTAAACAGGTATTTTTAACATGTCTAAAGGTTCCGAAAGGCTCGTTCAGATATGGCGCGGTTATAACCACCGCAAAAAAGCCGCCGCGGTTTTTTTGACACGTAAATGAATGCCGACTGCGTGCAACAAAGGACGTGCGCGTATTCACACTTAGCTCTTTGTTCTTGGATACATAAATGTGACACGTATTACACTTCACGTCATCATAAAAAAAAGACCGCTGCAGTTTTGTCGCGTCATTATGTGTTTTCATAAATATATTTTCTGAAGAGGAACGGGTCTTGAGGAACGGTTTGCGAGGGTTCACAACCCGAGCAGTTTTTTATGGCTCAAACCGCTCCACGAGTCAAAGTGGTCTTGTTGCTATGGCAGCTCAGGTCAGCGGGTAAATTTTTCGCGCGCGGAATACTAAGCGTATGTACCGTACTACATGTTTCGCGTGCAACGTCACTAGACCACTTCCGTTCAAAGTACGCTTCCGTTCACACTCGCACGTTAGAGCGCTCCAAACCGCTCTTAATAAGACCCGTTCCTCAAGACCACCTCTCGAGGTGGTCTTCTGGAGCGGTCCAGAAGTCCACTTCCTGGACCACTTTGACCGTTCTCACTCACCTTAGAACCACTCCTGAGGAACGGGTCTTAGTTAGACCGCTCCAACGAAGTGAATGAGAACGGGTCTAATATTACTTAAAACTACATAAAACTTACAATGTTTCATCGATCTGTATAACTATCCAAATTATGAGCCCCCACCCCCTCATTCAAGGGGTTGGACATATTTTAAATTAGACTGCCACTCCCGCTGCAACTTAGCATGCAGATCTATACGTGACTGATGGCCCTTTTCTCATAGAGATTATAGAGAGAGAGAGTTAGCCCTCTAAATTTAGGCCTACTAAAAAGGCAGAATATTACATAAGCCTGAGAGTGAGAGTCAGGTCAACAGAGGTCAAAACAATATTTTAAAAAGCAGGTGCTTTTTATTTCAACATGAGCAGAGTGGAATGATAAATTTATTACGTTTAATCTGAATAATCAAATGATATAAAAAAATCTAGATAATACTCATGAGGTCAGGGAATGTCACTTTCGATTATCGACCATCTTTTTTTAAATTTTGAAACATGAACTACATCAATTATCAGCAAACCTGTGCTATTCGCGTAATGAATATGCCTTTTTTTTTGGGGGGGGTAGAATGTTGAAAGATATTAATATTGATATATTTAAATATCTGTTATTGTTCAGAATTATTCCGTAATTCCCCCAAAAAAAAAAAAAAAAAAAAACACCGTAATATTGAAAATTCATACAGGCAACGAAATGTGTACTAATATTTAAATAGGTGTCAATGTATTTTAGAGAAACATGAATTTATATAAATTGATCAAATCCGATTACATTATGTTACATCTGACTTAATATCAGTCACATAGTTTTCTTATCTCAAAGAAGGGACATGAAAAATAATCGGACTTTGTGAGTTTACAAGAAGCGTCTAACATACTGTAAAGCTGAGCCTGTCGAATATAAATTATAATGCAATGTCCAGTTTATTCCCTGTGATGGGTTTAGAAAAATTAGGTGCGCAAAGAAATGTTGGGAATGAGAAGGATTACATAGAGAGAGACCGAGACAACGAGGTGGAATAATTAAAGTGAGCGAGAGAGAGAGAGAGAGAGAAAGGGGGAGGTGACAAAGCATGCAGAGTGAGGAAGAAGAAAAGAAGAATAGGGATGTATAGAGGAAGCGAATGGCAGTGCTAATTCAAATGCAAACAAGAGCGCAAATTTGGCATTTAGTTAGATCGAATTGCATTAAGTGAAAACGCTAACAGAAATCCGTCGTTATAATGTCTCCAATGTTTGATGAACGTTTATCGATCATGTACTAAAACGGTGCACTTTTGTTCTCCCATCTCAATGCATACCGAGCAATGTATGAGGGGCATATCAAATATATTGGACTTCGATTTAAAGTATTTTCTACCTCTCAAGGACAACACCAATGTAATCTGGTAATCATTTTCTGATGATGATGCATCTTTTAAGACAAGTACATAATCCTCGAGAGCTAGGTTTTAGCAGAAACGCAAACAAGGGAGAAGAAAGAGAAAAAAGGAGAAAGAGAAAGAGAAAGAGAGAGAGAGAGAGAGGGAAGAGTGTGTGTGAGAGAGAAATAGAGTCTGAGAGAGGGAGAGAAAGAAAGGGAGAGAGGGAAAGAGAAAAAGTGAGAGAGAGAAAGAATGGGAGAGATTGGAGGAGCAAACAAGTTTGCTATCAAAATAGTCACATGTTCTTCAGCACTATCTTTACATAGAGGCATGATTAATAAAATGGTTCTTTTGATACATTTTAAGCATACCCGTAAATCTCCATGTATAAGACGCACCTTTTTGCCGCCGGAAAAAAAAAATCGAAAGTCGGGGGGTGCGTCTTATACACAGGTACAGGATTTTTATTTATTTTTAATATTTTTATTTTTTAATAATTTTTTTTGTTGGTGTGTGTGTGTGTGTGTGTCCACCTGGCACTGTGCCTGGCAATGTCTGTGTTGACTCACCACTCGGAAACCAGAACAACACTACCTGATTGTCCGGATTTCTGTTTGGACTTAAAAGAAAATTTGTCTGTCATCTTTAGTTTTAAAAAAGACATTGTTACTGTTATTTGTGACAAGTTCACAAGCACAAATCGGCGCCTTCAACTGCACTCGCAGTAAAATGAAGGTCCTTCCCGCGTGGGTTTTATAACACGGACCTGGCTTGCTGTCTACGGAGTCGGCAATTTTGTTTTTTCCTTTTTCTCGGCCCCCAAAATAGGGGTGCGTCTTATACACAGGTGCGTCTTATACACGGAGATTTACGGTATTAAATTGGTTTATTTATTAAAAAGTATTAATTTAAAGCCCATCTGCACTAGTTTGGCCAGGAGGGATTAGAGGGATTAGCGTGGTCACTGACAGAGGGTTATCTCATCAACTCAGCTCTCAATTAACATAAGAAAAAGAGGATCATTGAGGACCAACGGGCACCGCTTAGGCATTGTTTTCTATATAGAGGAGCAAGAAGCTACAAGTAGTACAGTGGGGCTTTAAGAGAAAAATTATTCCAGTTGAATTGCACTATAATACTTTGCATTCTTGAATAATCCATATGACATTTACCATCTCTAAGATGGTGACTATCATATTGTCGGGTGTTCGTAATGATAATGATTCCCTCAAATATAGATGTAGAAAACCACAAGTAAACCACTAATTTATGTGGCCATGTCTAGCGTGACTTGAGGGAGACGAGTGAGAATCATTTAATGTCACTTTGCAGAAACCATATCGTGTTTATTTTTGCAGCTTGTCATCTGTATCCTTCCTACTCAAATGGAATCATAGTTTGCATGTATGCAGATGCGCATTTGATCCTGATGATATCTGAAACGCCAATATCATCACAATTAACCTGTATCATTTACAATTTGATAAGGGAACAATAACATGAGTGAGGAGGAGATATGATGAAGAAGTCACCTCAAAATCATCACTCATGTGCTTTTCTTATAGCCATTTTCATCTTGTTCTTTGTTTTTTTTTTATTTATTATTATTATTATTTTTTAAAACAATCTGATAAGTGTTTTAAGAGTCACAACTGTAAACATGTGCTTCCTCCCAAAGTTCACAATCTATATGTGTACTCTATGTTATTATTTTTTTGTGATATGGATCAAACAGAAATAAAAAAACTAGATGCTGTCGATCTAAAATTTGTTACGATTTGAACTCATCTGTTATATTCCATTTCTTCCCCACCACAAAAGTCTTACATTTATTCATTAACATTAATTAAAGAGTTATTTTGTAAATTAAATATATACGGGCCATTGTCACCTCGTATTTGGGCGGCGATGTTGTCCAAAATAAAATACTGCAATCTTATCTGTTATACTTCAAGGCATTGCGACCAGACACCATGTTTTTAAGCGCACACATGGCAATCCAAAAACCTTAACATTCTCACCCTAGGTGGAAAGTGACACAAGTATATTAATGTCTTGCCAAATGACATTAATGCCCCAGTGGGACTCGAACCGCGGACCATGTGAATTACAGTCCGGTTATGTATCTACTAGACCACGAAACGCCCAATATTCCCGTACACCTGCGCTGGTTAGATTAAATTGGAGAGATGTTGTGTATTAAGCATGAGTTCACAAGTGACCTTCTGTATAATCTTACACAGTGAGCGATATCTATTGAGGTGTTGTAACTGCCAGAACGAGTGCCGACGATGAGGTTATTTTACAGACATAGATACATCGCAATCACCCTAACTCACATGTATTTCAAGACAAACAATCTGCAAGGTTAGAAGTTATTTTAAGAAAAAATTATGGCCGTCCCCTTAGGATCACGTGTCATAAAATATGAAATCTAAATGATGCGTCGCTTAAAGGAAACGGTTGATCTCCTGCCTTCGTATGTGCTATCTCTCATTACCCTCATAGGCATCTTCATTGTCGTTGACATGTTTATTATGGTTTCATCATTTCTGTGTCAAATAGCAGATTTTGTAGGGAGAACCATTCGGTATATGATTATATCAACCACATTTAAAGCAAATCATACACATGAAAACAACTTACGAATGTTTTGAATAGAATAATGTTAAATCGATTTTCTGAATTCATTAAAAGTAACATTGAACGATTAATAGACACATAAGTTATCATTGCCTATTCATCATTACGTATTCTAACTTGAAGCGATTGTAATGCCTGTGGAAGGGCAGTATAGCTTGAATATTTTCCTTTTTAAATGTTGACTCGCAGCTAGTCGACCTGATTTAGCTACGTCAGTATGCTATACATCTAGCGTGTCATTAAAAGGTAAGACCATATGTGCACCTCATCAAGGTCAATTATTCCTAGCTCTGTTCAAACCATCTCTCCTCTCCAACCAGGAGATATCGAACGGGTGCTCTATGCCTATCAAAATTAACTCACACACCAGTCCTTATGGCAAGATATCACTTTGATTAGTTTTGCTATCTGCGATGAAACAGAATTGAAAGCAATAAGGAATGTGCGAGATGAAATGAATATTGAGTGTATGGAAAACTAATCAGAATTTTCTTTGATTATAGAAAAATACGAGAGGCACATAGTTGGAATCACGGTTCGTCATTGCTGTCTGATTTTGTGTATTCATTTCTTACGATAGTTGGACATTCATTTATGTGTGAGTGCGTGTGCGTGTGCGTGTGTGTTTATGTCTGGGAAAAATCTCTAACAACCTTGATTTCTGTAAGTGACCCACTTTAAGCCCTAATAGAAGGAGATCATTCTACCATTTTGTCCTTAATATACCTGTAATTGTTTAAGTGGTACATGTCTAATGTATCCTAGAAATGTAAAAGCAATAAGTTAAAAAATGAAAGAGAAAGAAATGAGGACAAATTTATACAACGACAAAAGAAAAATAGATTTGGCATTTCTTAAGATATTTGGTCGGCATTACTCACACTTAAGGGGAGCTCGAAATAGAAAAAACACACCGTATGTCATATTTTTAGCCTAAAGTGCATTTGCACACACATGCTTTTCTTGAGGGAATATGACAGGAAGCTTCTCTAGAGGGTTCGATTTCATTTCCAGACAGTCATTTGAAATTCACCTAATGTTAAAGGGGTTATTCACTTATATAAATAGGTTTCCTATTTGACTTAACTTAAAGATGCTTGTTTATTCAAATTCATTGCGATTTACAGATCCATCTAATTAATGGACAAAGCTTACCTGGTGTATTTTGGTGTCAAATCACGTGATCTATACTCATTAATGATGAAATTATATTTATTTCTCAAAGTGACTGAATAAACTGGATCATGTTTATTATTACTCAGCTTGTTTAAGAATTTGCATTTTTTATAAAGAGAAATAAAATAAATATATAATCATTACAAAAACAATACAAAAAAGAGGACAACTTACACAAGACAATAAAACATTCAATCCATTGATGAAGTGAGAGTATTCATATAACGTACTGATGAAGGAGGCAAACAACGAATACACATAAAATCAGTATCTTTCTTTTAGAAACCTTATCAGCATGGAGACAGCATTGAAATCCATCCAAATTATGGGTCTTTACGATATCTGATTTAAGGATTTTTGAAAATACCACTTTTGTTTAGTATGGTTTTTTAAGGAATCTCATTTTATATGCTGTTCACTAGAAATACCAACGAATGCCGTGCTTTGAACTTCATCTACTTAATTCACATTAACCAATTTGTCGCTCCATCTATTAATTATTATAATTTTTGTTGTTGCTGAGACTATGATCTTCTATGTATTCTTTACATTGTCCATATACTATCGCAAGCTAATTCATAACTAAAGGTTGTTTTTTAATTTAGAAAACGATGTTTGTGGTTCTGAAGTATTGGTCTTATAAACTCACGAATCATTTTCCTTCATTTATTTCAACAATGAGGAGAACAATATTCCATTCAAGATCTAATTCACCATGAGATAAAATTGTATGTGTTATTATTAATATGAAATTAACTATGCTTGAAATGGTCCCTCATTAAGTCATGCATTGCAGCTTCTCTCATCCTCTCTCTCTCTCTCTCTCTCTCAAACACACACATACACACACACACACACACACTCACACTCAAATCATCTCTCTGTGTCCTTTCCCCCTCGCTCTCTCTCTCTCTCCCCATTGCTGTACCAGGTGTCACGAGGCCAGAGCTCATATCCTCCTATTGAGAGGAAAAGAAGGGAGGATATAATAGTCGCTTCGATGACCATCGTAGTTGAGTGTCTCATGTATAAACACACTTTCAATAACACAAATATACATTTCATTTAAAGAAAGAAAAAGAAAAACGTAGATGGACAATTTGAATTTATGCTGATTGTTAAAGCGTCTTCAGCCTCGTTTCATTTTCGAGGCTTAAAGGTACTTGAACACATGCCTATAAAGCATGATAAGTAAGCTGATAACCTTAAAGGGAAATCCAACCCAAATAGACAACTACTCTAAAAGAAAGCAGACAAATCAGAGAAGCAAACTGATGAAAGTTTCAATTAAATCTGACTAAATATATGAAAGTTATGAATTTTTGAAAGTTGTAATCACTATATATGTATGGGCACTTCAAATTGGCTGAAGCGGTAATGTCAATGTGATGTAGTGCCGGACTACTTTCCCATCTGTTCCAACATATAAAATGACTAACAAAACTTCAAAATTCATGGCTCAGGAGGGTCTATTTCTTTAGAGAACCCATAATAATATGCTTTCTATAATATATTTTGAGTAGTGCTCCAAGGGAGAAGGAACTTACGAGAAAAACAGAAATTAATGATATTTGTGTACACGGCAAATGGGAGAGTTATCCACGTCCTACGTCACAATCCACTGACCAAACTGCCAATTTGAGATTCGCATAGACTTAGTGATATCATATTCTAAACATTCATAACTTCCTTACTATTGGTCAGATTCATTTCAAACTTTTGCCATTCTGTTTCTGTTATTTTTTCTGCTTTCATACAAATCAACTTATTACAAGGGTTGGATTGCCCTTTAACACTGTATGCCGTTCATCACATTTTTATCATGTATAATAACAACCTGTACAAATATTCAACGGGGAGGGATATAAAAACGTCAAAAAGAAAAAATAAAGAACGAGAAACAAAAATCCATGCAATATAAATGTTAATCTGCTGATTGCAACCAAAGTCAGTCAAAATGAAGCTTTCTTTGTACGGCTGAGTGAGGTTGTGAGATATCTACACGGAGAATATGAATTAAATGGATCAATAAGATGCTAAGAACGAACACAAAAACACTTTCGTAGATGGAAGCGGCTCTTGCCTTTGGCGTCGTCGTCATGAATGTACTATTCAAAGATAGATATTGCTGATGGAAAATGATTTCCTGAGATGCATAGAGCATGAAAGTAATATGAATCAAGGACGCTAAACGTTGATTTCTTAGAAAATTAGAAATCAAAGTTTACTCGCAATTTCGATCTAGATCTAGAATTAGTTTGATCCTATGTTATTGAAAAAGCAATTTTTCTTTTGGGGCATATGATACTTTATGCTCGGAAACTGATATTCGGGAAGAAACTTCAGCTCCCATCCTGGTCCTGTGTCTGTTTTTCCTCCATTAACATGTTTATTGTTTTCCATGTTTCTTTGCTTTCATGTAATTGGAAAATCTCTCTCACTCTTAAAAGGTATAAAACATGGTGTCTGGCATTTTGCTATGCAGGAGTCCAAACATAAACACAATTTCAATGGCGCTTCATTTGTCACAATAAATATTTCCTTCAACAACATTTCTGATACGTAAACACGCATTTTCATTAAAACGCAATTTTAATGGCGCCTCATTTTAACAAAATTAGCGTTCCCTTTATTAACACTTTTTTTCATTCACATACCATTTTGATGGTACTCCATGTGAGTTCAGTTGGCATTATGTTATAAGAAAATTGTTGAGTTTATGACCTTTATTGCTTCTGAGAGTTCAGCGCGAAAAAGGTACATTGTGACTTCAAGATTGCCATTGATTATGGTAACTATGGTGTAAAAATTGGTATTTCATTTTCGCTCATATCTTCAATTCCTTAGAGTTGAATCATGTTAATGGTAAAAATCATCTTGGAAGAGAATGAAGTGTGAATGTTGTCCACTGGATTCAAAACAACACATAAACGATGAACGTTGATTAGGTTCAATGAATACATATTTTGTTTAAATCGTGAAATCTGGCTTAACGAAGATATTAAACTTATGAAATTCTATTCTTTCTTACTGTTTGATGTTCTTTCAAGCAAACTTTAAAGAAGACAAATTAATTGTGTCTTATTATCTCAAGTTACCATTAAATATTTACGTTTGTAGCGGAGTAGGCCTTTTGACTTTTGTGAATGTCTCTTTCAGTTCCAACAGCAGAAAAAATGACAATATTGCCTTTTGATACAAAATAGTTTTCAGCATATGCCTGTAAAAACAGTGATCTAAAATCAGCTTAAGAATTACAACAACAACAAAAACCAAACCACCTGGAAACACGCGTATTGTTAGAGCGCACTCTGTGGTAAAAGATATTGCATATTGCGCCACCCCAATCTTAATTTTCACGTCTGTACTTTTAACTCCTTTTCTCTCTCTTTTACCATAGTTATAATTACAATATTTCCCCTTTCTTATTCCCTGTGTAAAGCCCTGTCCTTTTCTTCTCTTCCTAACCATCTCTGTAGTTTTCAGCAACCTAGATTTCCTGTTTCTTTGAACCCCTTGCGCTCCATTAGATTTCCTCCGCGCCTCACAAAGAATCCTCTTTACATAAGGATATTTTAGATAGCTTTATGTAAAAAATGAGAAATATTCTTAAGGGAAATGCAGAAGCAAACGATGCATCAAAGTCGACAGCTATGGTTTTAAATTTTGATTTCGTTCGTTTATGGTTGGACACCTTCGCAGTATAGTTAGGGATGGTGATACTATGACAGTTATTGAGCAACCTATAATCATATACACTTTCTCTTCCACGGAGCGAAATAAGAAATACGTTAGTCCAAAACGAAAGTATGATTCTGGATTTCAAAGCATTGAGTTTGGAAAGAGTAAGTGGGAAATAAAATGAGAAAATGATGCGTTTTTATATCATTACTATTACATGTGTAAATGAATCGGTTTATTATAGTAAAGTATAGTATTTATTCCATACTTCATTATGATACCAAACATTGAACATGCAGCCCCAGTGCTGAAAATATTCAATTTACAAAATAAAATAAAAAACACATAAACAACACAAGATGAAAATAAAGATGTATCAATTATCAATAATTTTTGTCGAAATAAAGCCAATATAGTATGTACATCAATCATATAACATTACACTAAATAATTGGTTGAATATCACAAGTAACATTTTAAAAGATTGACATCTATCATCAGAAGTAAGAAGAAAAAGGGAGAGGGTAGAATGACAAAGGATTTGAATAGATAGATGAATAAATGAATATATATATATATATATATATATATATTTATAATATACAAATACACAGATAAAGTGAAATTATAGACCTTTCAGTTTAGACTGAGCGATGAGTTCATACTCTCATTATACCGTGGATATAACTTGATATCTATACTATACTATGGAGAAATGAAATTGTGAACAAAATTGCGATGTCGTATAAATGGAGCTAATTTTGACAGCATCAATGCAGAGGAGATATCAGTATACAATGAGAAAGTTAGGGAGTCAATTTGTGAGAGATGGCGAAGACAAATTGAGAGCATCCGGGCATTACGGCCAAATATCAGGTTGCTAGGTGAAATGTATACTTGAGGGTCTCGAGCTAATTTGGCATCAAATCCCTTAGCTCCGTCCACAAACATGTGCCCTTACATAGTAAAGCAGTTTAGAAGGCGGCAAAGGGAACTTTATCTTAAGGTAATCAAAATGTGGATGCATAATGTTCAAATTATGAAGTACCCGTTGGTTGGGGAGCGCATGAAACAACACAAAAGGCAAAGGAATAATTAGACTCAAGAAAGAAAAAAGGGAGGCAAACAGTAAACATTAACGAAGCAATCTAATCAACAATCGGGGCAATATCACAGATTGGAGTTTAAAGGGCGGTATACTTGAGATTAAAAAAAGAGGGTTATGCTGTGACTATCCACTTGCTGCTATTGTGTGTGTCGGGGTGGGATGCCAACGAGAAATAAAAAGAAATTGAATGGGAAAAAAGAAAACATTGATGTAGAGAAAAATGAAAATGAAGGATTATAGATATTTATCTTTTTATTGCCAATTTTATCCATCTCGATCACTATAGAGATGAGATGAGGAAGAAGCAAGAAAAGGAGAAGTCAGGCAGACAAAGAAAAGCGGTAAGGAAATAACAGAACAGTTTTACATAATAAGGTTGAAGAAAGGAGAAGTCACAGTTTGAAGAATATAAAGTAGATAGAGAGAGAGAGAAATAGAGAGAGAGCGAGAGAGGGGGAAGAGAGAGAGAAATAGAGAGAGAGAAAGAGAGAGAGATAGGGAGAGAGAGAGAGAGAGAGAGAAAGAGAAAGATAAAGGAAGCTCGGATAGACAGGTACAGGAAAAGAGAGAGGAGCAAGATAAAATGGATGTGAAACGCAGTTATACAGGGGAAGCTATTCGATGCATCAAAGTCTGTTCGCACTTTGATCTTACCATAATGTGAACAGATATTTATCTTCGAGTTTTTCCTCTCATATTTCTCTCTCGTGTATAATCATTTTGTCATGTAATAATGAGAAAGAGCCTCATCATGTGACTGACTAACGACCATACATTATAATGTCAGTGTGATGGGTCCAACGCACCATGATCGCTTTGATCATACCCTGAATGAATAATTTTTCTTCCTAAATTGTTCTTCCATGGTGACATTTTCCTCCCATGATGAGGGTTAATATACGTGTTCCGTCACACAGAACACAT
The DNA here is from genome assembly GCA_037976565.1 of Mesocentrotus franciscanus. NCBI lineage: Eukaryota > Metazoa > Echinodermata > Echinoidea > Camarodonta > Strongylocentrotidae > Mesocentrotus > Mesocentrotus franciscanus. The sequence continues at coordinate 30,300,356 of CP137680.1, read as the reverse complement.
TTCAACGGTCTTTAATGCTTGAATTTAACGTTTGGTAATTTGAAAGTATGAAAGTACATCGGGGGAAGCCAACAGTTAACTGCTTATTAAGCTAAAGAAGATCCGTTTAAAAATTTGTTTTAAAAATAGAATAATGCCGTCGGTAAACAGTACAAACTATATTCAGGGAATTAGTTTGATTTAATTGCAGCTATCATCACGATATTCCAAAATCTGGATTGCTTTACATCTAATGGTTTTTAATTAATCAATCGCTCTCTATTCTTCGTAAAAGAGAATATTCAGTATCATATCGACTGCTGATTTAGATAGACATTCATTTGTGACCTATATGGCCTGTATATCGTATAAACAGTCATAGTCCCATGGTAGAGCATTACAGAAGCAATACAATGATTTCTCTTGAAATGCTTAGAAAGTCTTATCAAATCAATAATAATTTTTTCTCTGAATTGGATCAACAAAGTTTGGTCCCATGTTTGAAAACTCTATTACAATTCTGACTATTGTGAAACCTGACAAACACGAAAACACTTTCAAAAATATCCTACTCTATCAACTTTTATAATAGCTAGTACTTCACAGTTTATTTCAAATGTAATTCAACCATAAGCACTCGACATAAGACACAAACGAACACGAAATAAAGGACAAGATTTTGTCTTTCAGAACCAGCTACCAGTCTCCTTTGATACCGCGTAAGCTAGCGCATATTAAACCCCTAGACCTTAGCATCTCACGACACATCTCCTTTAATACCGGGTAAGCATGTACATATTATACCCCTGGACCTTAGCATCTCACGAAACATCTCCTTTAATACCACGTGAGCATGCACATATTATACCCCGGACCTTAGCATCTCACGACACATCTCCTTTAATACCGCGTAAGCATGTACATATTATAGCCCTAGACCTTAGCATGTCACGACACATGGGAATGCTGGACGAATATAATAGAACGGAGCGAGGTCCTATATTGAATTTCACCTGTCCAATCAAATACAGCTCGCTTTAATCAGCCACAAAATATGATTCGGCCTGGCCTTGCATGCTTTTTGATTCCGTACCATACCTCCTGGGCAGTTACCCAATAGACGGGCTTTCCAATAAGACACTCGCCGTAAAATGTCAGTACAGGTCACATATTAGCTGCCAGCCTCAGTTTCATAACGCTAAATCGGTTTTTATGAGAAGCAAAATATGGAATCCAAATTATCCCACTTTCGACCAACATTTTCTGGTGGAAAACAAGTCATGCTGGTAGACTTAAGGGAGAGAGTGCATGAGGTTATTGGTATTATGTGTGCCATGCGTGGTCTATGGGGCAGAGCTTTATTACAGTGAATGTGCGTGTAGCTTATCTGGGTTAATGATCCTAAGAGAAATTCAATCAAAACATGATTTGTGACGTGACTCTTAATGGAACGGTAATACCATGATAACGTTGACATAAACATATGGAAATGATATCAACCTTTCATTATGATTTGTTTATTTCCCATAATAAAGGGAATGACGAATTCTGTGAGTATGTTTTTTCATATCTCAACGTGTTTGATAGGCTCATATTTCTTTTTCACTCAATAATCTTTTTGAAATTGCAAAGATATCCTAAATTGTCTTTTTGGAGCCAGAAGTGCCTTAATTTTGTGTGAAAGAATATGCTTTGAACTCCTTCTGGCTCCAAACAGATTTTTTAAATATTTTTTTTACCAGTGCCGTTCAAAACAAACATTTCATGCCAAATATGTCTCAATATATTTCCTTGAAAGAAAGTAGACATCTAACTTATGATTCCTCGAAAAGCAGTAGTGTACACCAGTTTTAACAAAAGACTAATGTTGAAAAGGCAGAATCTTTCTGCTTTATTTCGCAAAATTATGGAAGGCGTATCCCTGGTAACATTTCGAATTTAATCAAAAGCAACGTTCTCAGTTTTCCGGAGTGTATACCAATCTTAAATACTTTATTCGAATTTTCTGTATTGTTGCCACTCAAGGTCTGTATTTCTCTCTCTCTCTCTCTCGATCACTGCCTCGCCTTCTCTCTCTCTCTCTCTCTCTCTCTATTTTTGTTTCTCTCTTTCTCTGTCCCCCGTCTCCCTCTGTCATCCATCTTCTCACCATTCTCTCTCTTACTTTCCCTCTATCTCTCTAATGAGAAGTGAGAAGAATGCGGACTGGCACATGGGCAAGAGAAAACCCAAAGGAGGGCTGCACGTGAGATGATGGAAGCAAGAATTGACAACAGTATTCAGTGTTTGGCGGGAAGGTGAGAGTAGATGATGAAATGTGGCATGGAAGTGGTTACAACTGATCGATAAGATTGTATCCATTCTAAAAGCTTCGCTAGGCACTCATTCTCTCAGGTAAAAGCCAACTCTCTCATTTGGGAAATCATGTACAATACACTCATCGCTTGTCATCTCACACAAAGGAATGGAGAGAGGAGCTATAATAGAGAAAAACAAAGAAGGACAAAATTAGGGAGGGGAAATAGAAGTATGAAAAAGGGAGAAAGAGAAAGAGCTACAGGGGAAAACTATCAATGCAAATTGAAGGCCAAAAGGGAATAGTGAGAGAGACACACATATACACAAAAAATGCAGGAGAGAAAGAGAGAGAGAGAGAGAGAGAGAGAGAGAGAGAGAGAGAGACGTACGAAGGGGTGAGAGATACAAGAAAATACCGAGAGATAGAGCATGACAACCTTCTTACTCTTAGTGAGGCGGATGTAGAGACAGAACGAAAAGGGTGAAATGGATAGATAGATAGATGGACCGTGTTTGTATGTGCGCGTGTTTAAGTGTATGAAAGAGACAGACAGAGAGAGAGAGAGAAAGAAAGGAAGGAAGAGGGGAGGGATGCACGAGGGTAGAGAGTGAGAGAATTATGAACAAGGAGAGTGACCAAGCTAGCAAACATTTAATCATGAATATTCGTAATAGATACAACATAGCTCGACCAAACCTTCTACCCCAAAGGGAATTAGTAATGAATACTAGCAGATTTTTAAAACATTTTATGGGCACCATATTAACAATTTGCAAATACGGAACGATGGAGAAAGAAAGAGAGAGAGAGAGAGAGAGATAGAGAGAGAGGGAGAGAGAATCAAAGAGAAAGACAGATCAATACTAAATAAGAAAAGGAGAAATAGAGGAAAGAGAAAAAAAGAATGAAAAAAGAAAGAGACATCGGAATCAGAAAAACGGAAAAAAAAACATGTGATAGATATATATTGACCGTCTGTATGTGTTTATGTGTGTGTGTGAGAGAGAGAGAGAGAGAGAGCTCATTATTATATATTTAGTGAAATTCATCATCGATTTTGAAATTTACAAAAACAAAGGACATAACACTGTCCATTTTTCGAGTAATGATCAGGAAAATTAACTTACATTACTTATCTAACAAAAAAACTGTTGATGGTTTCCAGACATTTGATCAAAACATTATAATTCATCATATCTATCTCACTGTGTAACCTGACAGCTGGGTTGGTGATGTTCCGACCTTTTGATAACTGCTAGAGATAGTTGATACATGTAATATTCATATAAAAGAGACTGAACACACCAGAGAATAAAAAAGTCCGTAAATCAACACTTCTTTAAAATGAGGTGAGACCTCAGATACATGGTATTGTAATAAAGCCGGACATATTAGAATGCATATTATGAATTCAAGGTTATTATCTCGTAACCGAACTGACCACCGACAGAATACTACAAATTCAAAGTTATTTATGTCGTAACCGAATTGAAAACCATCAATTTCCACTTTTTACAACCGTGACGCTTCATGACCAGGGAAACCTATATGTGATCAGAATAAAGACAGCCTATAATACCTTCCACTAAATAATCTATAATCTAGTCGGAATGCGGTTATGTGGTAGAATGTAACGAGAGTTATGTTCTAACCGTGAATAAAGAGGTAACTAATAGTACGATTATGCGCTTGCGGTTATTTCCAAGAAATGTCTGTTTGTGTACTGAATGCATTAAGACATGAATAAAATACCGTACAAAACCATCTCATGGGCTGCTAGCGTTAGAGGAATGGAATTTGACATGTTCTTGTTAGATTTTGTACCTTTTTTATGTCAATAATGCAAAGTATTTTGACCCGATGTCTGTTCGTATAACCTTGATGGAAATATTGGCAGCGAATCTGAGTCTTAAATCCTGATATTTGACGATTACGAACTCCAAATCATTACACATTGAGTGTCAATTTATCATTATAGTAAATTTGTCGTTTATAAAGAATGTAACTTTCGAAAATCATCTTGGATATTAAAATTGGAATGTGATATAACAACCCATAGCTGTAACCCTTGCATTGATTTAGACTTACAACCGGGAGGTCGTGGGTTCGAACCCCGGCCGCGTCATACCAAAAGACGTTAAAAGATGGGAGTCGCTGCTACCTTGTTTGGCGTTCAACAATAGAGCAATGTCGATCTGGCGCTGCTCAGTGGCTGCCGGGCTCACGATCAATTGGGCACAAAGAATTTCCATTTCCGGTTTAATAAAATTTGGAGTGGACTATAAAAGATTATTATTATTATTATTATTATTATTATTATTATTATTATAGTACAGTGTATTCGACGGTATGAGTAGAAGGGGGAGGGGAAGGGGCTTGGACTCATTTACAATTTGACATCAATGCAGGTGTTTCATGCGCATCTTGTTCCAACTCTACGTGTATTGTAAGTTTATCACCTAAAGTACTTATAGCATACAGAGGAATATTGCTAGGATATATTCTATTAACAGCTGAAGTCACATGATTGTGTCATTCATGTTCTAACCTGGTGCATCATGTATAGAAATACCTCTCTGCCTTTCTCCTTTTCTCTCTAATAGGTCTATTCTCCATCTCTCTCTCTCTCTTTCTCTCTCTCTCTTTTTACTTCCTTTTCTCGTTTTCGTAATATTTATGTCCTTGCGTATTAAGTTAACTACCAGTCATATTTAACATTCTGTTGGTAACCTTTCAACATCCCAATTCTGTCTTCGTCTGCTACCTTTTTTTGAGCAAAAAAAAATCATATGCATTTCTCTGTAACTTACCATAGATGTACCTCTTCACTCGATCGAAAGACATTCTCCTTGCATATTCATCCTTTCTATTTATCTCTTATACTCTCTCTCTCTATGTCTGTCTTTCTGTCTGTCTATTTCTCTATATGTGTACATACACCATTTATACGTATCTTTCTCTAACTCACTCTCTTTTTGATTCATCGCTCTCTCTCTCTCTCTCTCTGTATATGCGTTATTTATACCTAGACACATATCTCTCTCTTACTAACTTTCTCTTTCTATCCATCGCCCTCTTTCTTTCTCTATCTCTCTCTCTCTCTGTTTGTCACCCCTCTCTGCTGCATACTCCCATTCGTGCAGGTGCTGTGTCTCTAGCCATGGATGGCATGGAAGCAGGATGCGAGCCAGCACACGACGGATCGATAAGACATCAAAGTTACAGGCAGGCCAATTCCCCGAGGTGTGTTTGGAGTGAAACCCAGACCTTATTAGCATGCTAGCTAGAAGGTATGAACCAAGGGGGCTCTCTCCTGGACCCACCCGCTAGTGTGACCCAATTAACAGTCAACATTGATCTAAGGTCCCGTGGCCGCCTCTATTCCCAGCTACATTTACCTTTCTAAAGATCAGCACAGCCATCTAATCCACCATATTAATTATTTTCAAGAGTCGCGTTTTATAAATAGAATCTTTCAAGTTTCAACGGCAAAGTCATACTTGCTTAGGCGTACCTCCTGTAGTCCCTTTCTAAAGTTGAAACACCTACAAGTAAAATTGCAGGTATTATTTCAAATATAAGCGGAGTGCGGCAATTTCGATTTTTACCCCAAACGTCGCTTCTTCGGTGTCCTTTTGATGTGGAGTTAACTTGAAGCGCCCTCATCGAATTAAAGCTGTTTTCATTGGAAGTATTCCACTGTTAGGGTTCTTAAAGGGAGATTCTATTGTCAACATTGGTATATAATACACTATTTATGACCATCACGGCTTGTTCTACTTTGTTTTCATTAATCAACTAATATATCAAGATACCAATATGAATATCAATGTAGATATTATCAATATTGGAGGTCATATGATTGTATTAGGAAATAAATAAATAGAAAGCTTTCAGTAAACAGGTTACAGACAGTCAACAATTATTACCATTGACTTCATTTATAATACTTTTGTGATAATACATAACATATATAATCTGCCTATCAGTGTTTTATTCACATGTCTATATTGCAATCTACTTTATCTATCAGTAGTTTTGTTTCTATCTAGCCCTCTCTAACATCGATAACTAAGTAAGGATATATATATATATATATATATATATATATATATATATATATATATATGATTATCATGTAGTTATGAGTTACGAGGCAGACTACTTTGTGTGTTCTATCATTTTCCACAATAATTAAGAGGCATAAGTAGTCGATGTATCATATACATATCATAGTACATACTACGTTTCCTTGTCGCGGATTTCATCCAATTTCCAAGTGTAATATATTTATCCAGACCCAAAGCCGATGCTGAAATATCGGTCTTCTGGATTTTTGTTTCTCGAGAAGAACCATTAAAGCGTTGTATGAATCAAGGATATACATGTAAAAGACATTAAATTGAGGACATCTTCATTCTCACGCCTGGCCTCTTCTATTACATTACTTACCATTTAATGTGCCTCCTGCCCCACATGCGTGCAGCTAAGACACTGCAAGACAATGGATCGGCGAAGCCTGGGCGCGCACTCTCCTCTCGTGTATTATTATTATCATTATCTAAATCACGTTTGGGAATGTTTTCTTATATACATGAGTTATTTTCTTCCCATTTCAGCCGGACATTAAAGAAATTTACGGGGGGGGGGGCAGTGCCCCCATATCTCCCATACCACCACTATATAGAATTACGCGAATGAATATCTTAAACTCTCTAGAAGATGTAGAAGGTAAACAACGTCTCCTTATTTCCCCCTTTTTTCAAACCCTGAAACGCCTGTCTCAAACTGTACAATCCATATGAAATGGTTGTGTGGGTGTGTATGTGTGTGCATGTTTACATCTACCGGGGGTACTTAATATGAGAGCCAGGTATTTCATTTTTCAACATTTGGAAATGGCTGCATTATCATAATGGAGGAAAATGCATGCCGTAATCTTGAACTAGATTATTTTTTTTTATCGTGGCTTTCACGGAGGGTATCAATCATTTCTCAGTGACAAGGGAAACAGCGTAATTGGTAAATGCCGTCTTTGAAAAACTTATTGCATTCCTAATCTTGTTTGTTTGGTTCGATATTTATGAGTTCAATAATGTATTGTGATCTGTGGAAGCTTTTAATGAATTATGAATTCATGTCGTCCAGGTATTAAATTATGTTTTCGGTCTATACGAAATTGCAGTATTCATGAACTGCCTGAGGGAAAAGGAATTCTTTTATATAAAACCAGACACACGGTATTTCTGCATATCATTTGAAGTGCACTTACAAGCCGAAGTATTACATCGAGGTAAAACCCCTAACACAACTGTATCATCTAACTTACTATCATAGACTTTGATCGATTGGCATCATTTCCATCTCATGGACCGAATTATAGCCATATCTTTATCCGCCATTTAATTGAATTTCATTCACCTTACACGGATATTGTGCAGCCTATCTTCATTGGATATTCATCAGTAGAGGTTGGTTATTCCCGCTCTCTATCGCACCGTCTGCCCGTGTCTCTCCGCCCTTCAATCGAGCTCGCCATGCCGCTTATATACCCTAGACGCGAGATCAGAAATCTCTTGCACTCCTTGCAAACCAGTGAGCTCTTCAAACTTCTACTACTAACCTTTCCCCTTTCGCGCCCTTTTACGTCTGATTAGCATTCTGAACGCCCTCCTGCAATCTCTTTTTCATCCTTCTTAACATCTCTTTTTAGATATGAATGCATCGTCGATGAACGCACCGCTCAACAAAAGGCCTGAAAAAATCATGCAATTTGCCACGTTTTTCACATTTAATAACATGGTTCGACCTTAAGTCAGTATCACGTTTTTATGACACTGCATATATCAAATCAGCAGACGCCTATATTTTACCAGCACTCACGAAAACACACCTCTCTAGTCCACACCAAACACAGTCTAAAGTTCAAATCCCATATTGTTTCACATATCTGGAATCCAATTATCTATAGGGATTCTTATTTAACGTTGCTGTTTCATAATTATGATACACAGCAATGCGCTCAGAACTTGTTCAATGCATTAATGAATATGATGCTTTCCCTTCACTTAATAATAGCTACTATGCACACATCCAAAACAGACAGAAATTCTAAAAAACTATTTGACTATAAGATAGTAGTACTTACCATTTTTGGTTGACTTTTTTGTCTTTCCTTAGCACGCTACTCAAGGTGCCACAATTTCCAAGAAAACAATCAGAATGCACCCCTTTTGTAGAGAGTTTAATAAAACACTGAATTCCAATTTTCTTTTTTGTACTGTTGCAGTGGACAGATGAAATCTCCTTTTTTGCAAAACCGATCGCGCACCTCTCTTCGTCGAGTGGTGACGCTTATACGAGTGTGTGTTATATGCACGGAGTTAGAGAACAGTCGTTGTGAGACAGAATATTCCGTGAGCAAAAGTCAGAAAAAAACAGATGACACTCTGGCAGCTTGCGAACGATGGGGGCTCACTCTTGGAGACCGTTAAGTTTGCGAAAAATCGGTCTTTAGTTTGCACGTCGGTCGGAGACAGTGGAGCAGTGCGGGGGAGCGCGGCGCTTCCTTTCTCGCTTGCTTTGTAGTCTGCCGTGAAAGCTGGTAACCCAGCAATCATGGCGCCAACTCTGGGGAAAATGTAATCATGTAGGTAAGACTCGCTTTCTGAGACGGCTGTTATTATTACACCAGGGATGGGCTATAAATAGGAATAGAGCAAACCTATTTTAGTGGATAGTCAACACAGTAGAGAGTTGTTACAGTGGAGATTGACTTCATCGAGGGATCTGTATAGTTTTAAAGATCTACTGCCATTTCATTATTACTTCATTGTGCATATACATCTTTCATATCACACCTTAGCCCTTCTCTTATACCCCCTGTCTGTCTCTCCTTCCCTCCCTTTTGCCGTTTTTTCTCTCTCTCTGTGTTTTGTTTCTCTCCTATCCTCCACATGTACAAGCTCAATAATTTTCTGTACCACTCTCTCTCTGTTTTACTTTTCACCTCTTCGATCTTCCTCATCATTTTTCTCCCTGATATATTTCTGTCTCTCTACCTCTAACTCTCTTTCATTGTCTGCCTTCCTCTCCTTCTCTCTCCATCTCTCCCCTCTCTTTATCATACTCTATCTTTCTCTTCTTTTTTTTTCTCTCTCTCTCTCTATCAATATCTTTCATCTCGTCTCTTGTTACACCTAGCTCCAATCATCCACACATCCCCTTCCTATCCAGTCATCTACCTATTCAAGCATCATCTTCCTTTTTCAGTTTGTGATATGAATAAATTGCTCATTGATTGCCTTTTCTTCCCTTTCATACCTGACCTCATACCAGCTCCAATAGATTTGATTGTGGGTGTAATTTCATCTAAGCACTACAGATTTTGTCTTCTAGCAATTTTAAACAGTTCCAAGCACTCGTGAAGCGAAACCAAAGCGTATGATTAATTCATGTTCTAGTAGTATCAATGGTTGTCTCTAGGGAACATGAATCTACGAGACGCAATTATAGATCAGGCCTTACTAGAGCCATCTGGTGCATCATGACCATGCGCTCCTCGATTGAATATACTACATACCAAGACTCGTGTTGACTACTACTAATCGACTCTCACTAACATCAGTCGATTGCTGGCTAAAAATATAGTAGACCAAGTCACATGATCCATTATTCTAACATTACTGATTACCTTTATCCCTACATAACATTAATAACTTGTGGTCCGTAATTTTCCCGCTGGATTTAATTCTAGAGAAATGGCTGTTGTCCCTTAAAATAAAATGTCACGCAGCTGTTCAGATAGTATTTATCATTTATTATCCTGTGTGGATGATTGTCCAGCAGAAACTATCAGGCCGTTTTCTTTCTTGTAATTGTCCAGTATGGGGCATGTACAGGAATAGTTTTCCAGATGGTACTTAATGGGTGATTGTCCTGTATTGGTCAATCAGCAGGTTAAGTTGTCCAGGTAAATTAGTAATAGCCCTACACATAGGATATTGTCCGGGAGTAGTAGTCATTGTGGTATCTGTCTAGATGATGTTTGTCCTGTATATGTGATTTTCCACGAGAAAGTGTTCGGATGGTACTGGTCCGAAATAAATTAATATCATGTCCGGGTGGTATCTGTCCTAGACGAAGTATTGTCTTGTAAGGTGATTGTCTGGTGTAGTTGTCCGGGTGGTACCAGTCCTAGTTAAAATATTGTCCTGTATGGTGATTACCCGGTGTAGCAGCCGGGTGGCACTTATCTTAGACGGGTAATTGCCGGATTGAAGAGGAAGGCAATAGTCAGAGGTTTCAGGAGTCATTTTCGTAGATTCGTTGAGATGCTCATGAGTAAGAGGGTCACTGCACTACATCTCCAAGTGTGATGTTCAAAGTACATCCTCTCGATTTTTTCACAAAATATATACATGTAATTAAATCATTGCTTAAAATTCAGAATAGAAAATATATTTTTCGATTGTTTTACTTTTTCATTTGAATAACCTTCTCCACAACACTTAAAGGGCAAGTGATAACAATTCAAAAATACCTTCATTGGCAGACTCTTAAACAGTATGCATTGGAATATTTTGATATATTATTAAATTGTTAATCATATCCTAAAAAATCCACTGTTCGGTGTTTGAGCATAAAGGTTCTTTATCATTATTGATATACAAATCATGATAAAGGTATATCCATAATACTTCGTCAATGTCTTTTTTAGTTTTATTTTATGCACCAATCTAAACTGTATTTCTTTGCTTTGAAATCATTTGATTGAGGGCAGGTTGAAAGGATGTACTCTTCGTTGAATTCAGCATTCATGGTGCATTGGACATCTCAGATGAATCAAGAACTAGAGCAGGTACTGGACGTTATTGGCTTCGAGTTTGTAACGACAACAATAATGTATTCCCATACATACTACATGTACAAAGTAATCAAAATGTTATTAACTGATTAGAAATTTCTCTGACCTTCATCTCTCTCTTTGTTATGAGTCTTGATGAAAAACCCTTCATGAATGACGTGTAATTAACTGCTTCTATTCCTTTCAGTTTGAGAGGAGTATTAATTAGGCTTTCAGTATTCTGAGGAAGGCTTAGTCAAGAAGGAAATGGAGGAAATTGATCCACGCAAAATATTTATACGTTTTCATATATTCTTGAAAAAACAAACGATTTTTTTTTTCATTAAAGTAAAAAAAGCCGAAATTTTATGGCAACAAATTATATAACAAATCATCAAAAGAAACGAATTGAAAGGTTTGAGATGTTGGCTTTGGTGGTTAAGTTTCATTTTAATTTTCAGTTGGCAATAGACAAAGATTTTTTCTTGCATTTTTTCCGTCGCCTCCGTTTTGAGACATCTTACAGTTTCATCTAGAAATGGCGTTAAATTACCAATCATTCTAAATTATATATTTTCAATAATAACAACAACAATAATAATATTACTGATAATAATAATAATAATAATAATGATAATACTAATTATAACCATCATCATCATATTCATCTATAAGACATGATGATAATAATTGAGAAAAAACCTACTTTTCTTTGCGTCTCAGTATTAAGACAGCAACATTTTCGCATGCTAACCACGCGAGATTTGAAATACAAAATTTTGTAGCTGTAACACAAAAATTCTTTAGGTAGACACTCGGTTGCATTTGTGATATGCATGGAGGAAAGTGAGGCCTGTAACTTGACATGGTGAGACACTGTCTGTTCGCCTGGGGTTATCCCAAGGATATACGATTCATTTTACAACCAGATCATATTGCATGTTATTGGCAAGGCGTTAGTCCCAACTGATTTCTGTGTCTCCAGCAAGCAATCCTACAGGATAAGCTTATGTTCACCAATTTGATTAGCATTTTGGAATAAAATTCATCATAGAAATGTCAGATCATATAATATTTTGTAAATCGATATTATATTCATTATGATCAACTGAATAGATGATGTGCTATGTCCACATTTTAGCATTTATCTTTTGCAAAACAATCACAGATGACATTCCACTCAGCCCTACATTTCGACACAGCGTGAAAACACGGCATTTTGTCTTAAAATAAAATGCCATTGCAATCTGAATTTAAGCTAAGCTTGTATTTTAGTCGACCTAAGGTAACCATGATAACGTAGACATCGTTTCAAATACCTACATTCCGAATATTTGTTATGTGTTGTAACAATCCCTACTTTGCATATTTTTAACAACTGAAACCTGCCTTTCAAGGTAAATGCCTTTTATGAGATTTTAAGGTTAACCATTAGACAGCTTATTACTTAGTGTATTTTGAAAAATTCTTGGATGAGTGCTTGTTCTTCGGCTTACACGATAGCAAGAATGGAGAAACGAGTAAAAACTATTGTAGATCCCAAAGGTTTGTCAAATATGGACATAATACCACGAATCCAGCTCTTTTTAAGAGAGTACGTTTGAACCATTAATGTTTATTATGCATACAGAACGATCTGAGAACTATACATATGGATGGAATTGTTATCTTAAATTTAAATCTTGTCATCTTAATGTTTTTTCTTCCACCTGAATATCGTTTCTTCTACATGTACATGTTCTTCAAACGATTATTTTATTCAATTCAATGTGATTTATTAAAAAATACAAAGTAGTCCAGGGACTAATTGCACAATGTTTAAAATGTAAAAATGGTCCTAAACAATTATCATCATGCATCGATTAAAACATAAAAGAAAATTTAAAAACAAATTAAAGGACATAATCTATACAAATCAAAATCACACACTTTCAAACAAGTATAAAGCTTTGGAAACAAAACGTTCATCATTATTCAAAACCGAAGCAAAAGATCACTCGAATAATTGGCTTAAAATTATGTGACGTATCATTATAATGCAGTATAAAATACACAAAATGTGAAGAATATCTATATCGTTTCAAAAAATCTGATTATGATTATTGTTTGAAGTGCAAATGCACAGAAAATTATTATCATTTATTTTATGATTGTGTTTGCTCAAAAATATTTTGGAACAAGGTCTTAATTTTTCTCAGAAAAACAGAAGTATTGTTTGATAATGAACAAATTGATTACAGTGATATAATTGTAGGCAAGCAATGTGATTGTATAAATTCAAAATATGTAGTTTTTAAAAACCTATTAATTAATTTAGCTTCTTATGTTTTATATACACAAAAAAGAAAATGTAATTTTATAAACATATTCGACATTTATGTAAAGGAAATATTATGAAGGGCAAATGTTGAAAAGTTTCACCTCTGGAAAAAAATGTGAACTATGTTAAAAAAAAAGTATAATTATTTTTTGTGATATAAGTATAATTCATGTGTTTTTCTTTGTAATCAATATAATTATGTCAGTATTAATTATTCAATTAATAAATGATGGACAAAAATACACAAATTAATCATTCGAAAATACATAATTATGTGTGAATCAAAGCCCAATGTTGGATTTATAACGAATAAGACAGACACTGTATACTCTCACTTATACAAACATAAATGAAACTTGTGGCATTTTTAGAGCAAATGACCAGTAAGTAGTAAAACAAATTATTTATTTAATTACTTATGTTTTTTCTATTTAGAAATTTATTTCAAATTATATTGATATGTACATTTAATTAATACCAATGTGAGATCGTACAAAAAAGACTTCATGCTCTTTTTGGGGGTATAAAATAGGTAAATTATAGTTATGATTAAAGTTGAATTAAACTCAAACCCAAACTGTGAACTAAACTTTGATAACTCTCTCTCCCGATTTGTGTTTACAATTCCCCCTTATTTTGTCAGAACATACCACATCTTTCCACGTTGCTTTATGTCTTTCACAATTGGTTCTTCCTACTTTAAACTAACTTCCCTTCCCTTGTTGTTATCATCTTTAGGCTATTCAAAAGGAGAAGGGAGGAAGGAGAGAAGATAATGGAGAAAAAATGAACAAATAAGAGAAGAGAGAGAGAGAGAGATGGAGAGGCGGGGGAGGAATGTTGAAGCGAGAGGGGAAATACCAATAAGGAACCCGAAGAAAATTCGGGACAAAAATAATCCTACCAATAAATAGATGGAGAGGGAGAGAAAGGGAGAGAGAGAGAGAGAGAGAGAGAGTAAAGAAGAGAGGGGAGAGGGAGTGGATATATATAAATATATATAGATGGATAGATAAATAAATAGAAAGGGAGACTCGTGACAGGGAAGTGAAATGCATATTTTTTTTGCTTCTTACAAAAAGTTGAACATAGCTATTTATGCGTACACTTGCTAAAGTAGGGGGCTAGCTTTCGGAGCCCCAGGAACAATAAGCCGCTCTACCAATTTCATTATTTATCATGTTTATAGCCGTTTCCTTGCGTAGTAGAATTTAGGATTTTGAAAAGGGAATAGAGAGGGAGAGAGAGAGAGAGAGAGAAAGAGAGAGGATAGACTGTAAATAGACCGAGGAGGGCAGACTCTATTCTTCTGTCACCGAATCCTCATTTAAGCGTATCGGGCTTGGGTAGGATGAGAGTCTTACCCTCACACCTCCCAACCTGTGTCTAGAATGTGTTTGCTGAGCTAAGAGCATGGTGCGAATGATGGGCGAGGAGTCATAGGTGAGGGGGAGGGGGTAGGGTAAAACCTTATACCCCCATTATACACTGATGAACATATTACAAACGCTTAAATAGACGATATAAGTGGCGGATAGAAACGTGGTAGTGGTTGAAAAGAATTGATAACGAAGAGGTATTCTACTTCAGTGTAAAGAATTTGCTTTAATAAAATGTAGAGTAATGGCAAGATGGTAGAAATTGACTTAAAAATATAAGGGGAGCCGAAAGAACAGAGCATTCCTTTATGTAGGAAAGAGAGAGAGAGAGAGATAGAGAGAGAGAGAAAAAAAGAGAGAGACAGAAAGAGAGAGAGACAGAAAGAGAAAGAGAGAGAGAGAGAGAGGAGAGAGAGAGAGAGAGAGAGAGAGAGAGAGAGAGGAGGGAGAGGGAAGAGGGGGAAGAGGGGAGGGGAAGGGGTATAGCAGAAAAGGGAAGGAGGTAACAACATGTTTTTTTCTTTCTCTAGTCTATTTTTATCGTTGGTAAAGAGGTTGAGGAGTTGATGTTGAGGAGATGCAGGGGCTGATTGCTCTTTGGTGAATAGAGGTTGTTTGTTTAGATTAGAAGCAACGTGAAAGCAAGGTAATAGATATTGACGCATATCCCAACCAACCAACCAACCAACCATACGAATGCTGAATGTGTGACTACACCGTCCTGGGAGGCAAATGTACAGTTCTTCAAGGCAATTTTAATTGCAATTAGAACGATAAGTTCAAGCAGTGTTTTGACTAAAGAATGTCGAGTAGATGATTTTCAGGTATGCCTCACATGACATGGTAGGGTTGATATCAAGCTGATCCCGTTAAACACTCATTCCTTCAATATTGTAATCTAGCCTATATAGCATCATGATCATTTAACTATGGGTTGAAATAAAAAATTGTGCTAAATTCATCAGGGACAATCGTTCATCAATATTATCAAAAAAGAGTTTTACAGTACGGTTAGATCCGTTATGCCAATGTGCTTTGTTAGGAATCGTTTCCTATCTATGGAAGATAGACTGCTCTGGCTGCATCTGATTAATCCTTCCTATCTCACTCTCCTACCCCACCCCCACTTATATATCTCACCCACACCATAGTCTTATATATAGACGATTGGTCTGTCTCCATCCGGTTAATCCCCTCTATCTCATTCCCCAACCCCACCCTCACTTCTATATCTCACCCACACCATAGTCTTATATATAGATGATAGGTCTGTCTGCATCTGATTAATCCTTCCTATCTAACTCTCCTACCCCACCCCCATTTATATATCTCACCCACACCATAGTCTTATATATAGATGATTAGTCTGTCTGCATCTGATTAATCCTTTATATCTCACTCTCCTACCCCACCCCCACTTATATATCTCACCCACACCATGGTCTTATATATAGATGATTAGTCTGTCTGCATCTGGTTAATCCTTTCTATCTCACTCCCCTACCCCACCCCCACTTATATATCTCACTCACACCATAGTCTTATATGTAAATGATTTGTCTGTCTGCATCTGGTTAATCCTTTCTATCTCACTCCCCTACCCACCCCACTTCTATATCTCACCCACACCATAGTCTTATATGTAGATGATTTGTCTGTCTGCATCTGGTTAATCCTTTCTATCTCACTCCCCTACCCCCACCCCCACTTATATATCTCACTCACACCATAGTCTGATATATAACTGATAGGTCTGTCTGCATCTGGTTAATCCCATCTATCTCACTCACCTGCCCCACCCCCACTTCTATATCTCACCCACACCATAGTCTTATATATAGATGATTGGTCTGTCTCCATCCGGTTAATCCCCTCTATCTCATTCCCCAACCCCACCCTCACTTCTATATCTCACCCACACCATAGTTTTATATATAGATGATTGGTCTGTCTGCATCTAGTTAATCCTTTCTATCTCACTCTCCTACCCCACTCATACTTCTATATCTTACCCACACTATAATCTTATATATAGATGATTGGTCTGTCTGCATCTAGTTAATCCTTTCTATCTCACTCTCCTACCCCACCCACACTTCTATATCTCACCCACACCATAGTCTTATATATAGATGATAGGTCTGTCTGCATCTAGTTAATCCCCTCTTCCTCACTCACCGGCCCCACCCCCACTTATAGATCTCTCCCTCATCAAGGACCTACCTCTGCGCTCTCCTCTAGTATGAGACTATCATCGTCAGAGCGCGACAAACACGAACGTGAATCCACATATCAAATGACGCTGTTTTCACCACCCTCGGCTACCAGACTCACCCATGCATAACGGTGACGTCATGTCAACCGCCTTCCATCTTTATGCACTGTGATCGATCACACTTCGGAGAATTGACTGACGGATCTCTATGCGATGTCCAGATGGAGGAAGAATCGCCTCATCAAGAATGTGAGAAGAGACTCAGTTGTCTTGCAACATTTAAAGAGCTTGCTCTCACATCCATATTCCTGTATCGATATATCAGCGAAAGTGACTCAAATCTGTTACAGGTCAAAACGCTCAAAACAATTCTGTGCACAGAAACTTGGTTTTATTTGGTTGGGGTTGGTTCGTTTGTTTAACTTGACCGCGATGAAAGCATATGTATGCCTAAAGGTAAGGAAGAAGGGGATCGACGGCTTTAAGTCCTCTTCCATGGACCGACCTGGTAATGAAAATAAATGCCTTACCAAGGGACACTGGCGCATCGACTTGCATGGTTTTGAATCCGGGACTTACCGGTTACGAGACCATTCATGTTCCACTGAACCTCCGCGCTTCCTTAACTCGGGTTGATATTATTTCTATATACACTTTAATCAGGTAAGTAATGATATAACTGGCCTTAGTTAAAGGATAAGGATAACTATCGTTTCATTCCATTCTTTACGTAACAACCACAAAATATAAATGACTGTTGGGTAGGCTTAATTATAATCGTATTTTGCACATTTACCCCCTAAGAACGTTACCAAGGCGTTTCTGTATGGAAAAAAATATAAACTGTTATGTAGATTTATTTGTATCGGTCGCATTTATGAAGGCCTTTTTTCCACGGAAGAACTAAATCAAAGCGCTCCGAGGCTCTCTAGAATCTCCGTTTCCTGAAGAGCTCTTGATGGAATGCATTGAAGCAGGATTTGAAGTAAGACTTGGTTGATACGTCAAGTCCGGTTTGGAGGCTGGAGAGAGAGAGAGAGGGAGTGAGAGTGAGAGAAAGAGAGAGAGAGAGAAAGAGAGAGAGAGAGAGAAAAGGAAAAAAAGACAAAGAAAGAGCGAATGACAGCGAAAGAAGGTATAAAATACATATACATAAATTAGCAGAAAAAGAGAGATAAGGAAAAGAGACAGATGAGAGAGAGAGAGAGAGAAGGGCTGCGCATCATCGAAAATGGTGGAGTAAATCTTAGCGACATGACGGGTTGAGACGAACTAGAGACAGGTGTGAGAAGATCTTATTAGATGGAGCAAGAGGTGACAGCAGGGAGGGATTATGAGAGTCAGAGGGAGAACGAGAAAAAGACAAAAAGATATGGAGAGAAAGAGAGTGAGAGAGAGAGAGAGAAAGAGAGAGAGAGAAGAGGAGAAGGGAGGAAGGAGTACGTTAGATAGATAGATAATTAGATAGATAGAGATAGATAGAGAGAGGGAGAGCGAGAGAAGACAGATCAGGGGGAGGGGGTAGAATTAGAGACGCCCCAAAGATGTTGACATACATTGTGGACGGGAGATTAATGATATATTAAAGTCCTTGGGGGTTACTCATGTTCCCGTTAAACGAGTTTGAAATGAAGAAAGTGGGAATGTGTTTGAATAAAGATTGAGAAGAGTTACATCTTGTAAACGTGGTTAAGAACAAAATAGAGAAGGGTATATTTGGATTAAAAGAGCCTCAGAGAAAAAGAAAGATTTGGAAGGAGAAAACATTAATATGAAAATAGAAAATTAAATGAGAACAAAATGAAAATGGGAATAAAGTAATCTGAGAGTAGAGAGTAAGAACAATGGGAAGGAAAGGGTGAACAAATTGTAATGAGAGTATGTGAAAATGTGAAGAAATAAGGGGAAGAGAGTGAGATTTAGGTTGAAATAAGATAAGAAAATAAGAAAAGAAGGAATAAGGGAAAATTGTGATGGGAGGAGAAAGAAAAAGTGTCATCATCAGATAAGAAGGTGAGGGATAGCCGGAACATAAAAGGGCAACCTAGATTGAGAGGAGACAAAATGGGTAGGTAGAGAGAGAGTGAGAGAAAGAGAGAGAGAGAGAAAGAGAGAAAGAGAGAGAGAGAGAGAGAGAGAGAGAGACAGAGAGAGAGAGAGAGACAGAGAAAGAGAGAGAGAGACAGAGAAAGATAGAGAGAGAGAGAGAAAGAGAGAGAGAGAGACAGAGAAAGAGAGAGAGAGAGACAGAGAAAGAGAGAGAGAGAGACAGAGAAAGAGAGAGAGAGAGAAAGAGAGACAGAGAGAGACAGAGAAAGAAAGAGAGAGAGAGACAGAGAAAGAGAGAGAGATACAGAGAAAGAGAGAGAGAGAGAGAAAGAGAGAGAGAGAGAGAGAGAGAGAGAGAGAGAGAGAGAGAGACAGACAGACAGACAGAGAAAGAGAGAGAGAGAGAGAGAGAAAGGGATCCCACCTAATGACAGAGTAGGAATCTGAGCTATGGATCTGGCATGAGGATACAACTCATCGTCTCTTCAATTCTCTGCATCTGTTTTTTGGCGGGTCAGAATTTATAACGTGTCTCAACAAATAGAAAAAAATGAAACATATCAACTTTCTCGATTATAGTAATCTTCTGACTGAATTACATTCCTTGAGGATCACTCGAATGAAAGCTTAAGTTTGTAATTTCCTTCTTAAGTTAACACGGTCGCACAGACTTTCGAGAAATCACCCTTTATCTGATTTTCGAAAGTCTTTGCGATCGTGATCTTTCATGAATGTTTTCAATCTGCTGATGGGGATGTAGCTTACTTGTCATATGAAGTACCTGGCCATTCCTTAGATATGAGTCATTTCATGCACAACAAAACACACATCACTGTTTTGTATTTGTTTTATGACACACACTGTAGTACCCTGCGTATATCACATTCTTAATTTCACGACGTCGATCATCGCTTTCGATTCGAAGCTTGATCCTTATCTGTCAGTGATTCTACAGAAATCTTTGAAAAATGAAATGTGTCTGGATCATATGGTTAGATGATCAATCTCTAGTCGACTTGTAGTCTGATCTTAGGTAGATGTTAAACTCTTTCTTTGGTAGTATATTGATTTTAAGTGTGAATACTTCCTCTTTTTGTACATTGAATGGCTTAGTATAATTTAAATGCCTCTCGTTAATCTTAAACATATACCTATATTAATTACGCTAACACAGAAATCTCTCTCTCTATCTATCTCTTATACTATCACATTGTATCTCGTTCTCTCTCTCTCTCTCTCTCTCGTTTCCTTCGTTTCCCTACCGTTTTCCTCAGTATTTTTCTCTCCCTATCTCTATCTTTCCCTCTATCCCACTTTCTATCTCACTTTGTCTCCCCTCTCTTTGCCCATCACTTCACCAAAACATTCTCTCCCCTTTTCTCTTGTATCCATCGATCCAACTTTTCCACATCTCTATCCCACTCTTGACCCTCTGTTTCTCCTTCAATTCTTTTTGTTTTACCTTTCGACATATTTTGAATTTTTCAAACCATACCCAAATCCCTATCCCTCTCTCCTAACATGCCGGCATGTTACCATCCTCTAAATGCACGATCCGAGCTTTGTTTGAACTCACTCAGCCATTGCCAGTTTCGTCATAAATATCTGAGCATCTAGTCAGCAAGCGAACCAATTCTCAAGTTCAAAGGTAATGCACTATCGTTTCTTTGTAGCCAAAAGGGCATTAACTTGAATCATTTTACATAAAGCAAATGCCATTTTGGCTCCAAACAGAGGATATATCAAGACTCGAAGATTGTTGGACCGTGCGTGGTTATACTCACAATCTCTTTTCAGTTGGATGAGAAAGTTTGAGGTGGAAGGGATTAAGTTCGGCAATGATCGTGTTAAGAACTGGGTCTTCCTGCGTACAAGGAATGGAAATGGTCGCCATGACTAGTGGATCTCCTCGTCTACAAACAGATACAATAGGAAGCGGATGATATCAAGATTCCAGGCGCAAAGCAGGGCATTTAAAAAGTGGATAACTGATATTCCATAGCAAACACTCGACGAGCTGACCCGTACAAGCCCAGCATGGATTGAGGAGGTGTACTGCCTGACACGTCCACCATGTGTCATTGTACTATTCCAACCAAAGAATTTCAGACACCATTTCACATCCACAATCTAAACCACAACGCCCTACTGTTTTATCTATTAAGTGCATTTGAGATGAAAAATGAATATTTGCATTATTTATGGGATGTTTATAATAATTTCAATATAGTTTGGAAAAGAACTGATGATTAACGTTTGAAATACATGTCAAAAAAGATACTACAATGGTAGTTCGTATAGATCTTAAGAATCATGAAAATGAGAGGAAAAAGAAACGGAATTAAAAGTTACCATGGTTACAAAGCAAGTAACAAACTGCGTTGCTATCACCGTCTTTACTGTGGCTGTACATATATATAATATCATGTGATTCTGAGTATTTAGAAATGTAGCAATCTGCAGCCAACTGTATTGATACATTTTATAGAGCGAATGTTAGAGTAATGTATTAACCATGACCTAGTTATTATCCATCGCTCTTTCCCCGATAAAAAGGGTTTCATAACTATTTCTCCCCTTGAAGAGAAATTAAAGGTGAAAACTCACTCACTCTTTATCAAGTCATTCACTCTTTCTAGAGCTGCTCCTCCTCCTCCTTACGAGTCTAATTCAATTCAGTATTCATTGGAAGCAAATGCCAAGCAAATAGACAGGATACCTACCTTTTATCGTAGTATTACCCGCGTAAAAATGCATCGTCTGAAGATCTCCTCGTGTTCATACGTATATGTCACGTGTCCAACAATCTCTTAATGTAGAAACTCACTCGTTCGGAATGGAAACTTGCTTGCTTGCGTCGCTAGTTTTGCTCGTTATGGATTCTCGCTTTCGTCATGAATATTGCATATCTCTATGGTCTATTGCTTTGGATAATTGAATTATCATAGAGCAAGTCATTACTGTATTCTATCAAAAGAAGAGAGAGAGAGAGAGGAGGGAAATGATATCTTGTGTGAATTATCATCGCGAAACGGGAGCATGTAAACCACATGAGTGCGGTTGTTCGCTAATTTGTCCACGGTTTAGGTTTCAGAGTCAGTCTCGGAAAGTAGCTCAAATTACAGTTCGATCATGTTGTTACTACATGTACTCTGCAAAGGGGCGGAAAAATACTTTGGTTGAAGAAAGGAAAAATTGTCTGTGGAATTTTATTATTGGTTTGAGGGGTTTCTAGCCTCTGAACCTAAAAATAAACTTTAACATTTAACAAAGTATATCAGTACACGAATATTATTTTCCTCATGTAATACTAGTTGTATGTTAATCACTTTTATCTTACCGGTTATCAACATTTATAATCATTTACAAGTATTGTTAATCAATTTGCCCTTTGGCTAATGTAGACGAATTAAAAATAAGTACGAAAGACGAAATAAAGCAATATTGATAGATGATCGAAGAGGAGAGATGTAGGGGACATCAGACAAGGGAGAGACAGAGGGGAGGGGGAGATAGAGATAGATAGATAGAGAGAGAGAGAGAGAGGGAGAGAGAGAGAGAGAGAAAGAAAGAGACAGACAGACAGACAGAGAAGTGGAATGGGACATGATAGTTGAATAACCAAAGTCTATATTTTGAAAGAAGAGACAATATCGTAAATATCGATGGTTTTAGTACGTGTGTTGTTTGAACTATTTTTTGCCAGGTCATATGAATTATATCCGTGTTTAAAGTGATACAAACACGAGGAACGCAAAAGGCAGTTGGAGTATTTGTCAATGGTTTCGCTATATTGAATGTCATACCAAGTAACTTTTGTTAGACCCATAGTAATTATTTTCTTAGGAGTTGGCCGTGTAATTCAAACTTCGTCAATGGAAAAGCAATTTTACATCGTTATATATTAGCTCGCTGGAAGCCTCTGGTTCGTTACGCAATATGGATAATCGCAGCGATGATGGAGAATTAAGTCAAACTCACTTAGACTAATCAACCAGGGATAAAATACATTCCTATCTTTTGAAAAATGTATGTACTACGTTTGAATGGATGTACGGTGAGCCTATGGATGTGGGGTTGGTAAAACCTGAACGAAATATTCACATGAATAGGTGAATATCGCTATAAGTGCTTTCAAGATAAAGTTGAGTTCTGGGCCCCGTATTACAAAGAGTTGATAGCAATCGCAACTATGTACATACGAGATAGGAGACTGCAGACTTGCGATTCATTGGAGAACTTACGATTGATTTGGATCAATCGTAACTCTTTGTAAGACGGGGCCCTGGTCATGCGATTGCATTGTGAAAGGAACGGTGTGGAATCGATCAGAAAAGGTTGATCATCTAGCATATAAGTATTGGTGTGTACTGCAAGGTTCTGGAATCATCAAAATGATAAGAAATTTGGCCCAGTCTTGGTAAAGTTACAAGCAATGTACACAGAAAGATGTATATGGGACTACACGAACATGTGGCATAAAAATCTGTCCCGATTTTTATGCTGTTACATGCCATATTTAGAATATTAAGGCATTTGAAGAGACATGCTTTTCAGGGGAAATTTTTGATTTTTTGACACTTGCATAATAACAATGATAACGCTCACTAATTATTTTTCACCTCTTCCCAGAACTCAACCTTCTCTTTAAAGGAGTTTGGTATTATTATCATCATCGTTATTATTATTAATATTATCATTGTTATTATAATTATTATTATTATAATGATTATTATTGTTACTATTATGATATGAGAACCAATTGGAATTCGATAAATGCGTCATTCCCACAACGCTGAAAAGCTTCTTAAAATTTAATGTTTATGAAAGTTTTGATTCTAAATGCTATACTGTTTTGATTTACTCAGTAGGCCTACCTTCCCCCCACTTTTAATATGCCACTCCTCAATATTATCCTTATAGATTTTATAATCTACCCTTCGTCACACTCTCACTTCTTATATTATCTTGTCTGAGCTGTTGTTTTCTTCCTGTATCTCACTCATCACATCGTCTGACGGCTTATAAGGTATCCTGTTTTGACATTCAATATTGAGTAAAGATTAACTGCGTATTTTGGCGCGCGTGCCCCATAATTTATGTAAAAAAAGCTTGATTAGCCGGTCAGTGCAGGCGTGTATTATGTCACAAAATAAACTTCAATTATAGTGAAAAGCGCGAGATCGTATATGGCACTGCGGCTATTTGCCTTCTTGCATACACTGTTAGTTTTTGCCTAACAATATAAACGTTTGTACAGGGTGACCGAGAAAAACAGGACTTCAATTGCGATACGCAGGAGCGGTTTTTAAATGAACCTTTCCACTTTTCATTAAAGAAATTGTATAACCTAATACGAGATAAAACACTAATTGAGTGCATGTAGTATAATTGTCTATATTTTGAGGAATGAACAAATTCAACTTAATTCATGAGATTAAGAATGAAGTCGTATTTAACTTTAGAGAACTTAAGTTGGGCTCTATCCTATGTTGAATACGACTCCATGTCTTCATATTATTATATAGGACACTACATTGATATATGGATTATAATGAAATAGATGACATATAGTTACTATTCCTGTGAAACGGTCTGAGCATTATAATCTTGCAAAGTAACTAGAAACAAGCTCGATTGAAATTGTCAAATTATGCTAAACACTAGCACGAACTCAAGACGTTTCCATGACTAATCCATTTGATTTTGCGAGGTGTTTTATGATATTTTTTTTAAAGATTGTAATATACACCACTATAGTACTTCACTTGCCACTTGTACATACAACTTCATATAAACGTAGAGTAATATTTAATGGACCTTGCTTATGGAGCACTATACCTCGTGAAATACGTGAATCGAAATCTGTTAATACTTTTAAACGTAAATACAAAAAATAGTTGATGGACCTATATTGATGCTAGCTTAAGATTTCAATGGTTTTTAAGTTCATTATGATATTTTACATGTAATTGTTATTTGTTTTACTTGTTATTATAGCTTAAATTAAATCATAAGACTTTTATATTTGATTATTTGGTCAGCCGCATATAAGGAACCACTCCTTTCTGGCTGCTACCAGCCTAAGCAATTTCCCTTGTGTTACAACGATTTGTATTCATGTTTGTAAATTGATTCTGTGTTTTTCTTTGTTTATCTATGTATATATAGTAATTGTAAATGTGTGATACTTTGTATATTGCTTTCTTTTTGCCCTGTATGTTTCTTTCATTGTTTGGCAAATTAAATTGAATTGAATTGAGATTCCAGATTTATTTAATGTGTAAAGTAAATTTTGTTTTAATATCAACATGTAATCTGTTGAATCTACGTAAATAGTTACGTTGTGCAAGAAGGTGTGGGATGTGTTTAAGATTATAACAATATATTCGCGTTTGTAGTTACCGACCATATGATTTTCAATAAACATCACATTTGCAATGTAAAGATAGATCATTCACACTGCAAGGTAAGGTAGCGCTGATATCAATGAAGCAGCACAAGTTAAGAATTTAGAAAGCTATTTAGAAAAAATGAAATTAGACTAATTAGACTTACTTTTTATCTGGAACAATATTTCAAGCACTTTTTTATATGACACAGGCAGCTTCCGTCTAAGTCAAGACTTAGACTTAGACTACTTTATCGTATTTCTCAACGTCATCTAATATCATTTTATTTGATCATGCTCCCTTTGGATATCATTCAATATTTTTGTCTGTTAATCTCTATACATGTATTAGGCTCTCAATCTATTCTTCGCCCTCATCGCAAATCTTTAATTATAATTGTTTGTATCCGTACATAAGTGTCATACCTCTTTAATGTTCTTTTCAGCAAAGATTAAAGACGAAAGAACTATCGCAGCCTCCTTCCTTCTTTCTTTCCTCCGACCGGCCCCTCATCTCCAAACCATCTGTTACCGTATGTCTTTCAAGATGATTTGATTCTCTTTTTTGAGGCACCTTGTACCCCGTTTTCTAAATTCAAAGTAGATCTGGAAGAATGTAATTAAGGAGCCTAATTCTAACTGGGTGAGAGCTTCAGCTATGCCGGTATCCCGCAGGGTGTGAACACTCTTCATAGTTACCTACGGACGTTAAACTCGCTTTTATCCCACCACACAACGCTGGAGCAATACCGGAGAGGCTTACCGTCAGTGCCGTGCCCAAGGCTGGCTCGAGCTACGTAGCATCTTAGAAAGCACAGCGGGATAATCAATTGTAGCCACTTTCTTGCCTACTACTTTTTTCATGGGTGGCTGAATCAAGGGGGGATAGAGGCATTGACCTCACTACGATTTCCAAAAATAAACATTAAAATGCCCCTGTCTAGATGAAAAGATGACCCGGTAGCAAGAGGAAAGAGCAGCAAACTTGAGAAATTAATTTTCCCGTTTTAAACTTGATCATGGCTCGCTAAAAAAATTCTTAACTTTTTGTCATTTATAATAATGACAGGTGCCCCTATTCTACCCATTAAAACAAATTCTTTATACAGCCCCTTATCGTGTTTCAGTGCTTATATGCAATTACCCGACAAAGGCATCCCTATCGATGCTATGTCTATTTGAGTGTTTTTACAATTCCCGGTTTGGTTTGAAAAAACCCCGATATGCACCACTTTTTATACCACATTTATACAAAATATGAATCTATACCATGTAATTCTTTTTTCTTTTCTCATTACTCACCCGTCTTCTCAGAATAATTTTTGATTACTATTTTTTGATACGTTCAATCGCTTAGAATAATCCAGTCTTTGATACTGTGTTGGCATTGTTAAACTACTTTCAATGATTCCCGGTGATCATATACTTTGATTTACATCTTAATGCCCAAAATCCATTCCATATTAACTTTTCAACTTACCATAGCAACGGTATCGTTCATGACAGCCCAGGCTCTTGACAAACCAAAAAGAGCATTATTAATCACACGTGCGTTTCATCGGTCTACCTAAAACATGGATTTTAATCATATAGTAATTTATTCGAAATTAAATTAAAAAACGTGATTAAAATTTAAATTGCACTGTTTTCTTGGTCTATATGGAAATGAGGAAATAAAAACGTTGAAATATTATTAAAAATAAAATGATATCCGAGAAGAGAGAGGAAGATGGGAAATATATACAGTGTGATGAAAATACAATCCTTTTAATACATCACTCTCCTCTCTTTCCTTTTCTCTTCTCTATCATTTCTCATTTCTCTCTCTCTCTCCCTCTTCAATTAGCTGGTCAATGATCCATCTGCTACCTGATAAAATATGCAGAACTTCAAGCCATTTTCCCATCGGAATAGAGCTCCATTATCACAGTTTAAGATTTCACTTGAAGGTTAAGAACACACCTTGACGGGTATGAATGGTGCTAGCTTATCAAAAAGTACCTCATTGGGTTCATTATTGCATTGTCTGAAGGTGTTGCTATACATTGGATCATCTTAAGATGAACTTGTAGTTTGTTATAGTGTAGTGTGGGGGTTAATGTATGTGTGGGTGTATGTGTGAGCGTGCGTGCGTGTGTGAGAGTATGTGATGTGTAAAGATAGAAAAGACGAGAGAGAGAGAGAGAGAGAGGGAGGAAAGAGGATTCAGTAAAGGGGAAGAGAAGTTGATAAACTGATAAAAAGTTTTATGTTGTTTTTTGTTCTCCATACAAAACATATCTCATTTCAATACTTAGATAAATTGATCATATCATCCAACCTCTGGCATTCAATCATTTACCTAAATCGAGGCATGTAACTTGAAATAAAAAACACAAGAGGTAAATCAATTGATGCAAACAGTAATATAATTTATTTAAGATCCAAACGGGTTCTGACATCAAGAGTGTGTTAGATAAATATGTTATGGTACATTGCATTATTCAATATACATTAATGTACATAATGTTCTACATGCTATTAATCCATACGAACCTTTGAAAAATCATCTATACGCAGAAGAAAAAACAAGATAATGGGAAATAAAAGAAGAAACAAAACTACTGCAAAATATGTTGACAATATATCTCCTTTTGGTGGAGAAGTAGTTATGTTTTCCTAATCACAATATATAGACTATTCAGGGCACACTCTTGAATAATGATGACAGACAGAGAAGAAAAAATATATATTTACAAGACATATTGAGATCATCGATGGTATGTTTCTTTCGCGTAAAACACTATACATTTATCATCGCATACAAGTTATATAATACGAGCAGACTCGTAGCACATTATGAGGTATTTATTATAACACTCTTTTATCAATACTATTGCATCTATATTCCTTTTCCTAGTATGTTCTATGCTAGCACGATGATGCTACGAAATAGACAATGTCTCACAATTTCATTTATTTCATCAACTTTTGAGATCAAACATAGTCCCTTCATTTGAAATGCTTTATTTTTATAGCTGGAAACCAGTAATATGTTTTGATTAAGACCAGGAAAACTTAATGAAATAATGATTTTTGTTGTTTTTGCTGTTTAGGAAGAATTTTAAAAATAACAAAATGTTTGTGTTGATCACTGAATATGTATCTTTTGAAAACGCACCAAAATTTATATCTACATGGTGTATTAAATACATTGTTATGAAATCGGTGTATACTGGACTAGGCCTACTTAGTTTACTAAAAATATTGCTTAATATATCACACATCTTTCAGACCCTTTGCAATATCAGCATTGATACCAGAATATTCCATTTAAAACCAAATCAGGCAAGATATCTGCACTGTCACAGAACATGTAGGTACAATAATGACCACTTGCAACATACATGACCCAAGAATGATAAAGGAATCACTACACTATGGATTCACTAGGTCGATAAGAATATGTACAATCTTGAAACCAGAAATAAATAATTGTCAACAAAATAAGGATTGTGATACATTCATTAACAAAGAGTTCTTTGAGTTTCCTTATGAGCTCTTCCCAAAGTCACCAGAGTAACTATACAGTATGATATCGTATGGTAATGGTCACAGGTATAGATGAAAACACGGAAAAGGAACAATAAAGGATGTATGGTATGAAGCTACGTGAGGAGGTGGGATTGGTAGCAATACGTAATATAATTAATTCATACAACTATTTAAACTACTGTGTAAAAACTACAACTTTAATATTTTTCGTGTTTATTATATGCAGACATCTTGAAACTAGTAATGCGAGAAAGTGAATGTTGAATTTGCTCTACTACTAACATTTTGTAATGTCGTAAGACAACAACGCTTGCTTTAACGGTGGAATAGGCAATAGCGAGTCAGAACGCTGGAGTAAAATAGGGAGAAGAAGAAAAAGAGCCTACACGTATTCTTTTGGGAAACATTGACTATCCACTTTCAGAACTCAACTAAAAACATACCTATTTGAGATTGCTTACAATTAGTCACTGCTTTTTTGTTTTTCCCGGTTTCAGTCTCATCAGGGCCTTTGATTAGGCAACTAGATATTGGCGCTATATAAATACCTGGATTGGATTGGATTGGATATTTTGTAATTCTTGCATTTCAAAGAAATATACCGTGTGTGATGAGAATGAATCATATCCCATTGCGAATATGCATTTTCGTTGTGGAAATAAAAAAATGAAAAGAAAATGGCTATATGAACGAAATACTATACGTCTATATTAAATACCAACTCCCTTGTAACTTTGCGCGCCTGGTGTTACCCTTTCAAATTTCCACGAATTGCCATTTCTAACGAAAAGTGGATATTAGTAACAGTGGTGAGGAAAAGAAGTGAGCATGTTACCGATGGTTGGTGGAGGTGTTCAGCGGTCATCTACTGAAGATGTGAATTTAGACAAGTGTTGAGGAGGAGAAAAGGCAAGTCAAACAGGCCCTATTGGTAGGACTCTTACAATTTAGTAGAGGTCTTCCACCTAAAAGCGGGCGTGTAGGAGAAGGTAGCACGGGAAAGCGATCAGGTTACTCCGATTGCCCTCATTTATTCGCGTATTGCTTGTCGGATTTCAAGCTCTGTCTTGCGTGTCTGTTTGGGAGGCACTGTTCTCTCTTCCTCCTGTTTGCTTGTTTGTTCATGATGTAGGAATGCGATCTGGTCGCCAGCATGCTGCTATTGGATTCATCCCGGGGAACCCCTGAGTGTATGGTGTCATATACCCGCTTCGTATGGGTAAAGAAAGAAAAGCCTGCGTCCGTTCAGCCGCAGCTGGTCACGTACCTTGGTCATATTCAAGTTGACCAGGATCATTTGGGATGGGGTCAAGCTAGACTGCAAGTACATACAACAACTTGACACTTTAGAGGCCGAGACTGGGTCTCGAGCCAAGCCTATGGTTGTATCCGTAGCAGGGTATGCTACAGTAGAGGACCTCATGTTTGGCTTGGTTAATTAATAGACCAGGGGGTGTTTCACAAAGACTAAGATCGATTTTAAGTTGGACTTAAGTATGGCAGGCCGTTCATGCCATTGTTTGCTCTCACCATTATGTTGGCATTATGATCTTCAGATAATATTTTTTTCCCTCAATAAAGAATTATCAAAAAATGTAAATTCTGTAGATTTTTACCATGATGTGTACGTCCCTTGAGAGACCAATGCCAGTAAATGATGAGAGCAAACAATGGCATGAACGGCCTGCTATACTTAAGTCCAACTTAAAGTCGATCTTAGTCTTTGTGAATCACCCCCCAGGACAACGCGTTCCGACTGATAAAAGTTTGTGAATGAAAAAAAAAACCAAAATGACGATTCGTGTTTCGTCTGGGGCAGGTTTCGATAAATCTTTAGAAGCTTTGGCATTCTATGATTTATGTACTTTCTTGCGATTTCATTAGAAAAAATGGCATATAATGAAAGTACATTTAGAAAAATTCAGTAAAAGAGTCGTTGCAGTGCCACTTCATAGATTGTCGTTTTTGCAGAGCTTTTTGCAAATTATGGAGAAGTTTGTACTGAACTTGCGCTGACTGGATTTAATCGGTTAACCAGAATGTTATACAACTGTCCCTTCGTTCGTGTAAACATGTCTCCGAAATGGAAAAATTCGGGCTTAAGGTCGCTATGAAAGCATTAGATTGACTGTTTAAGGCTAAAAATAAGATTTGCTTGCTTTCACGCCACTTTCTCAAATGACCTCTTTCTCAAAAGAGAGTGATATAAAACGCTGCTCGGTACCGTGCGAAATTTCCACTCGCTACAGACGAGCGCAGATCCGTCGTGTCATTCCAAACCCGATGTAGTCTGGAATCGATACGCTGCTTATTGGTGGATCGATAAGCTAAAGGGGGCTTGGAATTGGAACTCGTCGACTCTAGTAGCAGAGCCTGACACGGTACACGATGCTGCTACTTGCAGTACCTAACCCTGTTCGAGTTACGAGTGGAGATAGAGACACGCCCGAAGGATGTCGGTACTTGACTTTCAACTCATTGGGTGGGTGGGTGGGTGTCAAACCCACCGCGCACTATATACGATCCGATTTTGTAAGAATTTGTAATAGCATTCCACATGAACATTATTTAGATCTTAATATTCGAGGTTTAGAATATCTATGTGAATAGTAGAACAACATTGTTGGGGGACTGCAGGCTTCCTTGAAGGAGAAAAACCCATAGTGGCTCAGAGTCGTATTGATGTAATTTCAGTTATGCAATCGTCTACGATTTGAAGCCCATTTCGCTTTTACCCTGACTAGAAGGCACAAACGTACCAGAATTTCCATTGTCAGTATTCCCATCACTAATCAGAAACTCAATTAGGAAAATGATATTCTTTAAACTTTCATATCCAATGCAACTGCCATTTCTTGAACGTCAGATCGAAAAAGGATCGTGTAGTGTGCGGTGGGCTTTAATAAATACATCCGCCTCAGATAAAATTTGGCAATATAGCTTCCTTTTTAATTCATATACTTTCCTTTTATTTTTCTCATCACTATCATCATTACAGCCTTTGCACAAGAAATGTCATGTTATTAAGTTTACTCTAAAAGCTTTTGATCACTACGGCAATGCCACAAAATGAATCGAAATTTTTAGGAAATCTGTCTTGGATTATAAAATAAGGACACTAAGAAGCCTGAGTAAGAGCGAAAAAAGTAACGATTATGTAAGTTTTCTTTATGCTGATTTGACATCATTTTAAAACCACTCGTCGTTGACGTACAAGCTTACGTAGCGTTTCGCTGACAATAATATGATGTAAAATGAATATTATTGGTATATCGAAGCTGGCATATCCTGAAATATCTATTCATTGCGATACAGCTAAGCCCATAGAGATTTTCTTTAGAAATCATAGTGTAAGAAAGAGTGGTGCAAGTTTTCAGTGCGTTCAGTGCAGGTTTTCCCTTGTGCTAATTGCTACACTTAAGATGATTAGCTGTGTTCGGGAACCTCTCCGACCATTAAGATTTATTTCCGTACCCATACACAGGGGATGTTCCTGTAGCATGTATGGGATTATGCCAGGTAATAAACAGAGATCCACTTCACAATTATTTCTATTTCCTTTGTATTCATTTTTGTTTTTGATATATAGATTTCTTCATTTGATAGGTGTCTTTTAATCATCCTCATGGAAATATCTTAAAGAATCAATGACTGTTTCAAGATTTATCATGATTCAATCTTTTGTAATTCTCGTGCGTATACGATGGAAATAACTTGGGATGGAATTACATGAATACAGCATACCAGTGTCCCATTAATCTCTAACCTATCTACGTAACAATGACGCAACAGGAAGAAGAAAAAAAATCGTACACTTCTGTAGCACGATTCCGTTTTGTCTTTATGGACTGATTATTTGTTTGACTGTTGTGTAACTAAGTTTGAATTTGGCATCTGCGCCTTATAGATCTGAACAAATCATTAATTGGTCTCGTTTTTGGTGTTACCTCCTAAATTACATTTCAATCTCTGACGAGAGGCATCCGGTGTTCGAAAGTGTCGCCTTTCAAAATGTACGTCTTCTCTGCCAATATAAGATATGACAAATTTGCCTTCCAAACGCCTTATTCACTATATTTCACGATAGGGTTTCTTACGACGGTTAGGATCATAGATGCAAGTCTTTACCTCGAGAGATCAAAACAATGTGTCTTGTCACGTGCTTGTTGGAACTCCATTAATTAGAACATTCATGAAACCGGATTTTTGACAAAGATTGAAATCGTTCTTGAATCAATGATACTTTGAATCGTCTAATCGTTCTTTGAATACACTAAATACATTGCCTCAGACATCATATTTCGCCTTTCGAGAAACGATGAACCTCGAAACAGATTTAAGAAACAAACACGATGAAAGCGATCCTAGATAGAATCACATTTAAGCGGGTGAATGGCTCTGAACAAAGATTTTCAACCCATAGAAATTCATTGATATATAAAGGGATGAAGGAACAGAACGTGAGAATCATATTTACCTACAAGCTTTGTACAGTCCTATTGAAAAAAAAAACAAACATGGAGTGGTGTAAACTATTATGTTAACTTTTGTGATACATCCCCCAATCATGAAACCATACATTACCATTATCTCGATGATAATGCACATTAAACAACTACATATACACATTTACCCACATTTCTTGCTTCACTTCTTCAACTGTAAGTAATGAAATGTATTTCAAATGATACGACGTATTCTGAATAAGTATCATATCCGTAAAAATACCATGTATAATAACTTTTTTTAAATGAATACAAATCGAAAAGATTTCTTTATTACAATAGCTATATCTCACATGAGGGAGTTCATCTTGACGTCTCAAGTTTGTATTATATACATTGTTCTTTTTATGATTGAATTTTTCTTCGAACTACCACATGAAAATTAGAAAATACCCCGATAATATCACTCATTTCGTCTATAAAAGTTATTTCATATTTGTCAATCGTTAATGGATGTAACACAGAGTAATGATGATAACAGAGATAGTTTTTGATCCACCACTTTAAATGCACCACGTCTCTCCTAATTACATGACACTTACCAAAGAGAAAAATACACGTAAAAAAGAACCTCATGAAAATGATATAAAAACAGATATCATACAATACGCAAAATGTATAGATTCGTAATAATATTCTCTGTAAGTGACGATATATAGTGATGTGCAGATGATAGGAAACAGGCTTTTCAGATGTTAGCTATTGTACTTTTGTGGAAAATAAACTACAGGGGACCAGTCACATAAAATTAATTGCTCCGAATGCTTAAGTTCCATAGCGTTATGATTTTATTAATCTATTAAAGCATTATCTTCAAATACAACTTCCTTAGATGAAACATTTCATTTCCGAATTCTCTTTAAATAAATTTAAAAGCGAAATTGCATTTGACTAATCGACGCGCCCTTACACGTTCGCATGCGCAAGGATTCCAGGTAGGAGTTGGGTTTCGTGCTAATTAGAGGTGTATGTGATTTTTATGTCATCCTTTACTTTTTCATACTTTTGATCGTTTATCCATAATTTATTTTCAAATTTATTTATTCATTTGTTATTATTATTATTATTATTATTATTATTATTATCATTATCATTATTATTATTATTATTATTATTATTATTATTATTATTATTATTTTTATCATCATTAATATCAAAGTATCATTATTATTATTATTATTTATTATTTATTATGCACAGGTTTAGGTGAATGGTCCCAAACGCAAAAAAAAAACATTTATTCACAGTACAACACGATATCTATTCCCAGGTAAGATACCTAAATCTATTTTTAAGAGATAGTTATAAGAATTACATCCAGTCTGTATTCATAATGTTCAATAAAACAATAATTGAAGCCCATTTAATATTTTAGGAAAATAAACCAAAATATACGAGTAGACTTACTAATATTGCCTGCACAATAGATATCAGATCTCATGTATAAGAAAGTAAAATGATAACAGTGTTAGATAAAATACGAACTCGCCTTATTGAGCTTATTCTTTTATGATTGTGTTTAATCAACGGATTCTTTGATCATTCGGCATATTCTATCAACTGTTTGTTTTAAGTTCATGCAATAGCTATAACATTCATAACGACAGCACCCTTTTCCCGATTGTTTGACACAGTATATAAGCATAACCCAACGAACTTACCAACAGTGGATGATTACTTTCACCTTTTAAAACTAATTGTAATAAAATATTGCGTAAATAAAGTTGTCCTGGTCACCTGTTGGTGGATTTAAAGACCACCTTAAAGAAAAATCTTCTTCTCCAATGTAAAATCACGTATTGTAGAAACCCTTAAGAGATATGTGTCTTAGTGGCTATCATTACTGCTTTAGTTCTTTGTATTGTTAGATCTGTCCAAATAGGCCACTTGCCTATAGTGCTAACTTTAACTCCTTGGTGGCTGTTATATCCAGTTTTGTCTGTATGTCATCACATAACATTTATTGAAGTCCATCCCCAAATAATGACTGTCAAAAAGGGAAGGATAAAGGTTATTTCATTATAATTATATACTGAAACGTATCGTTACAGTATTGGACTACATAAATAGGTATTCAGCCTAGAACGACCCCCTCATTTGAAGAACCACAGGGAGTAAGGCAATAACATTTGTTACGCAGACACATTACATCCCTGCCCGTCTGGAAGTATCCACATTTGTTATGAGTCTCTGGATACGCCGTTTTAAATTAAATTGAATATTTCTTAGCATGTATGGCATTCAACACGTCGAGGAGATCACATCCCATCCATTTAAAACAGGGAACAACGTGCTTATCAGCCTTCTTTGAATTGAATACATACACGTAAGTCCCAACAAACCTTTATTGCATTTATAACGAAAAACATGCAGACTTCTTACTACATTTCAATCGTTTCGGTGTTTAAGATTCATGAACATATCTTCATGATCTAAGTCACCACATCATTTAACCATCAGTGGAAAAATAAGTAATTACAGTTGGTGGGAGACGTGATCTTCTATCTTCCCATTACCGTAGTCAATATTTGATCGAATAAGAACAAATGCTGGTCATGTAAAAATTAACCATCTCTTACCAGCTCAAAATGACACTTCATTTATACAAAGAATTCAAATGCAATATTGATTCATTCTATATCGCACCATGTGCGAGAGCACTCTCTTAACTCTTACTGTAGGAAACGAGAATACATTATTAGTCAAACTCCTTCAAGCCGGGTAAGGAAATAATAAGCTTATACAGTTGTCCACTTTCTTTGGTTTTACTTGGTTAAATAGCGAGAAATCTTAATGACAGTCTCAATTATTAGGTCAATCAGGAATTGAAAGTGATAGCAATTATCATTTACACTTGACCATCATATACTCTACTTTTTGTTTGTCATTATAAAATATTTCACTGTGGATTTTCAAATTGTATGCTGTGATCAACTTGGTCACCATGATCGTAATTACGATATTTCCCTCGCCATATTGACATTTGCCAATACCAGACATGACTTTTAACAAATGAACGGATCCATATAAGGACATATCTCTTTTAACTTTCATTTGAATTTGGGATCAGCTGGTAGCTAAATTAAGTTCCCAATTGATCCTTAATTAACAAAAGCTTAGTTCTACAAGTCAGCCATTACATAAAAAAACGAGGAAAATTTTCAGATGAAGAAATATCTCCATGACGCATCTAAAGTCCAAATTTTCTAAACACAATTGTATAAATGAACTGTCGAATTGAATCCTCAAGATGAGTGCATGATCTACCTTGTTCTGATGAGATCAAATCTTGACATGGGGACGGGATTAGATTCTTCTTGATTACGTGGGTATCTCAACATGTGTACTGTCTCCAAAGAGTTCTGCATCAACGGGTTCTTCAGGATTAGTATCGTAGCCATAGAGAAAGTAAGGATTGCCTAAGATGGTAGCTGGAAAGGCGGCGGGAAGGGTTTCTCGAGAGCGCTCTTCAAAGTGATAACGATCAGATTTAACCAGAAGGCTGCGGAAACAGAGAAAACAGAAAGAACGATGATTAATATTATACTATTGATAATTATTTCTGCTGTGATAATGACATCAGGACATAGTTGTAATGATGAACAGCTTTTTTCCCTTTAATATCCTATTTTTAACACATTATTTTCATTCTATATGTTGTACAAAATATAAACAATGTAACAGTAAATTCGTATATTTGTATATCTGTAATACTATTAGGGGCCTATACATAATAATTTACCCAGTATTACACTCTTCATTGTATGCTAATATAACATATGTGTTATAATTCACCTATAACTATTCGTAATAAGTAAAGTATGACAAGAATGGCTGTCAGATTCATAGTTTGTTTTATTTAATGGTATATATATTAGAAATCTGCCTCGCAGCCTAGGCTGCAGTGTACGTTTTTGAAACAAATAAAAACATATAACAATAAATACTACATCAACATATTATTATGAAATAAAAAATTCACGCAATTTGACATGGTGAATGTGAATCATAATGACTATTCACCTTTACAATAAAAACTAATCACTTCGATGGCAGTATCCTAAAGAAGTATATTACCTGCCGTCATGGCATTTTAATTCACCTACCAGTGGTAGAGACAGACTAGAAAGTACACTTGTCATGTTCCTTTGGAAGATAACGATAGTCCAATGATAGTCAAAATTCCCATAATTACTTAGATAAACGAATCTTTAGAGAAACGTGACCATTTCCCAAATAGGGGTTGAGTTACAAGCTTTGTAAAAACACGTGCTTACACCGACGAGAAGACTACTATTCAAGCATCGTTCCTTTGTGAAGTCACGCACAATAATTCACTAAAACGTCAATTACACCATGTCTACATACGGGTTCATGACGAGTGCATTTCTATCACAATTCAAAGTACATGTGGATTACGTTTGACCAACAAAGTATCACACAGATATAATACTGCAAAGGATGAATCGCTACAACTTGTATCAATATTAAGTAATTAAAAGCATCAATAACCCAAATATAACACAACAATTTAAAGATTATACACACAAAAAATGTAAACGTGGTTATGAATATTCAAGATTCTTCGTGATATTTCGAAATTCAAATCATAAGTTACAATGCTGAAATAACGTATTGAGGTTTGAATGTTAATAATTCCCTGAATATAATTGAAGCCGACATGTAATAACACAGAAATTTAACTATATATTTCTAAAGCCAATAAGTCTTATATTTTTCATATAGGAATACACTTGCGCCTTTAAACGGTTAGTTCTATTGTATTTGTTAAATTATGATTATACGTTATGCTGTTAATGGGTAGATATCCCATGATACAACAAATGCAGCAGTTTCTAGTCATATCAGTTACAGCGAAATCGATGTGGTACCCATGTGGATTTCATTTAAATATTTCTTTCATTTGTGGTAACGTTATGAAAACTGTGTGGTTCTCTTTTCTCTTTTCTAATAAAACCGCTGATTGTTTAAAATATACAAATTAAAGGTGAGTGGTCGGTGAGACATGTCTTGGTCTATGATTGATATCCAGCCACGATTATTAAAACTGAGGACTGGAAAATTCTGGCTACCCTATCAGAAATGTATAATTATAATATAATATAAACTTCAGCGTTTCATACTAGTTAAAAAAGTAGACTTGCGGATATGTATTGCGACACGAAATAAATCCTGTAGGCCCATATAATGTTATGATAGAAAGAGTGATGGTCAAAGTCATCAAGTAGACGTTAGGCCTAAAAAAAAATTA
Organism: Mesocentrotus franciscanus; assembly: GCA_037976565.1. Classification (NCBI taxonomy): domain Eukaryota; kingdom Metazoa; phylum Echinodermata; class Echinoidea; order Camarodonta; family Strongylocentrotidae; genus Mesocentrotus; species Mesocentrotus franciscanus. Next base: position 30,261,568 of record CP137680.1, on the reverse strand, counting down.
AATTTAAATTAGGTAAGGCGTTGTGGTTCAATGGACAAGTGTCCGGACTGTGAGGCACAAGGCAAGGGGTTCGAGTCCCTGTCGCAGCACTAACGTCCTTTGGCTAAACATTAATCTACATTCGCCACACTCCACCCAGGTGAGGTAAATGGACACCTGGCAGAAATTAACTCCTTGATATGCTCGAGCGCTGTAATGGAAGCCGTGCTACAGCCGGGGTTATAAATAATGGAGCGCCAGGAGTGGCAATGTTTCAGGCATGAGCAATAAACAAGACTCCACTATAATCATTACTATAATAAATATATGATTATTATTATCATTATCATATTATTGTTATCGTTATCATCATTATTATGATCCTGATGACTATTGTTAGTGTTATTATTATTATATTACCATTTTCATTACTATTGTTATCATTATTATTATTATAATTATTATCATTATCATTATTATCTGATTCATGGTTGTCCTATTATAGGATTCTAAATAAATTATTCTTCATTTTGATCTACGTATGTGGAAGAAAACGTGTTTTGGGAGGAAAATCATAGGTGAATTTGTCATCTACGATTGAATAAAGATACTTATCAGTTTCAGGTAAATCCTTAAATTAACTTTCAACACGTGATTTTATTAAAAAAAGAATCCAAGCTTCCAAGTTCGAACCTTTCAATGACGGGTTATCTGTTTTACATCCACGAGACGGTGTATTCAAGTTGTATTGGCAAATCAAAGATTTTTTCGTCAGCACTCTAAATTCAAATAAATTACATACTAATACAGATGTCACCCACAATTCCTTGTGATGTAAAATCTCATCACACAAGTATTGGTAAATAGCTTATTCATAAAAACATAATTTTCTTTCTACAAAGCCACCTTAGTGACATGATTGTACGAGGTTCTACAGACGATATGCCTAAAAATGAAACTTCTGGGTACAATTCAAACATAGAAATCATGGGCATGTCTCAATTCAATACAGACGAGTTTATGCAATCAGGATAAAGGGATCCACTTCTTTGATACAGAGTTCAATAGCTCGCCTTACCTCCACATACATTTAATTCACAAAATTGAAATTCCATTTCCCCCGGTCGTAAAAGCACGAGTTTCCATCGTACGCCACACCGTGCGTTCAATACGGAGAAGACAAAACCCAAACACCCTTATATATCTAAATACGGATTAAAGTAAGTAGATTTCACTTACAAAGCCCGCTTCCAATCTTTATTTGATAATAATTCGTACGTTTTCTCGCATTCTTCACCGCTCTTTGCAATTCCACTGATGGCTAGGAATTTCATTAGAATAAATAGTTTCAGCGCAGAGGGACCATCAGGAGCTTTCTTTTCCCGCCACGGATACACGGCTGCAACTTGACGTGTGCTCGGATGAAGTGATATCTGTTTACCTACAAACACCACAGAGTGTTTGAAGGTAGAAGAATGACGACCCCTTCCTAAGTTCCTACGCACCATATATCTGCCAGGTTTGATAGAAATGCGCCGTGATACTGCTTTGCTTCATTTGGAGAGGAAATCCATGCTCGGAATCGTGAAATCCACTCTCAAAAAGTTATTCGGCCACCTCTATATAGTGGATTCCACTATAATTGAAGTGGAATCAACTCTAACGGATGTAATCCCTAATTATGACAATGTGAAGAGAGTTGTTGGATTTTTACAATGGTTTCTTTCTCTCCTTATATCCTAATCGGGTTCTATTGACAAGTTTATCTTTCCAATTACTATGCTGATAAATGTGTTCTTGGAATTCCTGAACCTATGAATTGTAATAAAGAAATTCGCTGTCACAAGTATTGGTTTCTTAACTCGAAACCACATTACATACAATGGAAAAATAAAAATGGGGATAATAGTTTAAGAATAATTAGCTCAAAATGTTATCTTTCAAATTTGACTGAAACATTACCAAAGATGGTCGGTCAAATGATCATAAAAGCGCGATATGTCTGAGCAAGTTATTGTTGGCGATTCAACGAGATATTGTGAGATAATTATTATCAAAAGCATACATTAAATATTCTTGAGAAAAATTATGTATATTCTTTTCCTAAGGCACATTTCTGATTAAAGATCAGTTGCCAGAGAGATTTTGATTTGTTCGACCCAAACAAACAAGGAAAAAAAAAAGATTTAACAAAAAGTCCACACAGACGTGGCATAATGTAAGAGGAAAAGAGTTAACAATAACAATTAGCCACTTCGTAGATTCAATCTGCGCATGGGCAGACAAAGGTCATTTGAACAAAATGGTAAAACTCAACGTGACAGATACTGGATACGTGCTCATGAAAGTTATGTAATCACAATTCATTTATGCACCAACGATACATTCTACGATACACAGGTGGAAGTATTCTTCTCAAGAGGGCTTACAAAAGGTATTCATGAAACGCATCCATGACTTTGACAGTGACTTATTCTAAAAATCAAAAATGAGACTTCTCCGTCTGTAAAATATCTGTGGATATATATTGTGATCATTTGTACTATTATGTGCTAACTACGAACTGGTGTATTACATAGTACCAGGGGGATTACTCTTGTTATGGAGTGTATAATCATACATTTTCTTTTCAATAATTTCAAATATGTATATCTGTAAAAGGAGTGTGATACTTACACGTGTGTAGTAGGACTAACGTTGATTTTGAGTGCCTCACTATGTGATTCCATCTTGTTAGCCAGGGTGACATTGTTACCAAACAGACAATACCTGGGCATTTTCTGACCGACAATTCCTGCCACAATCTCTCCTGTGTGCAGTCCAATACGCATCTGTATACAGCAGAAACAGAAAAGATATACACAAAATAGTAAACCGCGTGCTTGACAATGAGGCATGACAGTGAATGAAATTTAGAAAATTAAGAAGAAAAAACAAAATTTTTGATAAAAACAGCCATTACTAGGATAATCCTTGGCCCCATTTCACAAAAACTTGTCATCAGTGACAAATGACCGTTTTTGTTATAAGCTAGTGAAATACTTGCTTCTGATTGGTTAACAACAGATTTGTCACTGATTTTTGTAATTTGTCATTGAAAAAAGGCTTTGTGAAACAGGACCTGATCTTTAGTAATGATACTGGATTTTTAGATAAATATTGTCTAATATGATAGGTTATTCACAATGGTTGGTTGTGCAGATTATAATTGTTTTTCTTCAAACTACATGATAAAGATAGGAAACTGTGTTGAAGATTACATAGAACCAACATGAATGTGTAATGAACATCGTAGCTTTTTCAAACTTTATCGTAATCTAGATATACCTAATGTTATCTTATCACCTTGGCGTATTCTTCAACTAGCATATATGTTACATTATTATGGCACAGATTCGCCAAGTACATTCTATTTGTACTCTAAACAGATCCTGTGCCATTATTGAATGTCAAAATATATGAGATGGAATATGTCTTTCCTTTTTGTTTTAATCATTATGACACTTTGATGAATAAGAACAAGAATTAATATGCTGGAGTATTTCAATCAACGCGTGATGTTTAGAAATACTAGACGGTTATAAAGACTCAATAATTCCTGAAAGTCTTTACATCTATGGAGATTTAAACAAACAAAAACATTAATGAAACAGCTCTCGTCAGGCATGGCTGTACGGAAGTGACCTGATCTAAACTTTAAATGATAAGTATCCAGGAACAGTTTCGGTATATGTAATCACTTGATAACGATGGAGATAACACAGGCTGCAGGAATGGCTCAACATACAAAGGAATGTTTAGGTAAACATAAAGGGCCATTACATACGAATTCATTGAGTCATTTTATCTGTAATCAACCATGGCAGATTCTACGCAGTTTCAAGACCGTATGCATTCGGTAGGAATAGGATAAAACGGCATAAAAGCATCTGCCAAATCTAATATGTCATATTCAGAGTCATAGACATACGTTTTAGCATTAGGGAGGATTAAGGTCATCATGATTTGAAATAGATGAATCATTTTGAGTTTGTCCCGAGATGTCATGTTAATCCAAGTGAACCTTTTGATTTCTAGATTGCGCTACTAACACACTATAGGATCTGACTTTCATTTCATTTCATTGCGAAAAGAGAGCTTTTGAAATTAATTAATTGTTAAAGAGTTATAATGTAGAAACATATTTTAATCAATACAAATTAAGCGGAGTCACAATAACATGGTGTGCATTTATCAATACATGATCGGCATTGAAATTGTTATTTTCTAGGTTTACTTATTTTTCAGATAATTGACGACGACTTATCTTACTAACATTATCTTCACATTATCTGTCATTTTCGGAATGACGAACCTTCAGAAACCGTCGGAATAATAAACCTTCGAAATGACGAACCGTCGGAATTATAAACCTTCGGATAAAGTGACCGTCGGAATAACGAACCTTCGGAAAAATGAACCGTCGGAATTATGAACCTTCGGAAAAACGAACCGTCGGAATAATGAACCTTCAGAAAAACGAACCGTCGGAATTTTGTACCTTCGGAATAACGAACCGTCGGAATTATGAACCTTCGGAAAAATGAACCGTCGGAATTATGGACCTTCGGAAAAAACGAACCGTCGGAATAATGAAACTTCGGAAAAAACGACATGTAACCGTTAATGGAATGTTCCTTGGTCAAACCCAGGAAAGAATAGGTTCCTGTGAGGATTCCCGAAAGCATATGTGGGTTAATAATTGCCCTGCATGCATGAAAAGGAACGATGCCAATTATTACAGGTAGAGATGGGGTACATTTGACAGTGGTCTTGAAATCCAGGGGCCAAGGGTAATGTATAATCACTTTTTAAAAAACCGCATTAAGTATTAAATTTATGTGCTATACAGATGTAAAATATTTCATTGGTACCGTATAATTTGATTTTAAAAAACATCAATAATTTTGAAAATAATACAATTTTCCTCGAAAAAATGGATTGTCTTCACATAACAACATTACTATATGTATAAAGGACAATATAAGTATTAATCACATTTTAGGTCCTTATTGCTTCCCTTATGCCTCTGGGCAAAAGATTTAACACCGTGAATTTATATAACAATTCAACCAAAATGGAACCAACAATAATATTTAAATTGGTCATAAATGTCATTGAATTTATCCGATTGGCAATTTCTCGGAATACTTCCTCCATTACTATAGGGAAAGGAAACAAAAAACTGACTTCGATTAAAGTTTTGTTTCGTTAAATTGGACAGCCTTTTTTCTTACACAAGTGACATTTTCATAAATGATCGACAAATTATAATTTGCAAGCAATAATCCAGGGGATGCTTTAAGAATGGCGACTGAAGTCTGAGAAGCATAGAAGAGGCAATAACGCACCGCACACTCAGCTCAGGTAGAGTAATGGCCAGGGATACAGAGCCTGTGTACAGGATTAAAGTAAGCCGATATTAAATCTACCGCAATAACGCATCTTCACACGTTGCCAATTTAATCCCATCCCTTATCTCTTCACGCTAGGTAGAATCCATAATTAAAAGATGGCATTCTTCACATGCTGAGATGGAATGGTTGCCGTAGGCATGGTGGGAATGGGCGGTAAAAGTCTCATAATGAATTATTCAATATTTGTGTATCTGTGGGGAGAACAGTGTTTACTAGAAAGAAATTGATTTAGAAGGCACCTGCAGAGCTATGCTAGGTTGTTACATTTTCCTTCTTTGTTCATGACTAAATTCATTTTGGTAAAAAAAAAAATGAAACCAGTACCCATCCATCTCTATTCCTCCCAATAAATAGAGAAGAGGAATGAAAGAGGAAGGATAAAGAGGGAAGGGAAGGAGATGGTGGTGAGAGACAGTGGCAGAGAGAGGAAGTAAAGGTGTGAGAGGGTTAGAGAGTTAGAGAGAGAGGGGGTGGAGTGAAAGAGAAAGGATAAAGAGGGAAGGGAAGGAGATGGTGGTGAGAGACAGTGGCAGAGAGAGAGGAAGTAAAGGTGTGAGAGGGTTAGAGAGTTAGAGAGAGAGAGAGGGGGTGGAGTGAAAGAGGAAGGATAAAGAGGGAAGGGAAGGAGATGGTGGTGAGAGACAGTGGCAGAGAGAGAGGAAGTAAAGGTGTGAGGGTGAGAGGGTTAGAGAGTTAGAGAGAGAGAGAGGGGGTGGAGGGAAAGAGAAAGAGAAGTGAAGGGGAGCGGGAGAAAGGGATAGTGATGGGCTTTTACTACTTACAACCATGTAAAATAATGGCAAGAAAGACGTTAAATTGGTGAGTATCGAAACACTGATAATGTTCGTCCTTTGGATATACCAAAAGATATTTCAAAAAGTCGATGCTTGAAATCTACTGCGCTTGGATTTAGAAGGAAATATAAAAAAAAGGAAAGGAAAATCCAATGTTTACCAAGAAAGTTGAATCAAATTATTTCTCACATGTAATCAATGAGGTACTTACAAATTTTAAAGAAAATATTGAAGTGTAAACACCATCCCGCTCTTCGATTTGTTTCTTCCTGTGTCTTCTTGATAGTTTTGCTAACCATCAAACTTTTTGTGAGATGCTATCTCAAATGTTGCAAAGTAATTGAAAGTACTTTTGCTAATCACGTGTTTGATTTAACACAGCCCTGCATGTCTTATGGTTCTCATTAAAACAAGTTTCGAATTTACACCAGAATGTAAGGAGGAACGATGGCTCAGTGGTAGAGCAGTGGCTTCGTAACCGGGAGGACCCGGGTTCGAAACCAAGTCGATGCGCTATTGTCCTTTGGTAAAGTATTATCCTCTTTATCAAGTCCCTCGGAAAGGACTTAAATCCGTCGGTCATATGGTTTCTACTTTAAGGCATACACATACTTTCTTAGCAGTCAGGTAAATTAAAGATAATCATCATTCACCAATGGATGGTAGGAATATGGCAATGCCAGAATAATGGGATGTGTTACGAAGTTCAAGAAGATGCCAAACTTTCTTCCAAGAAATATACCCATATTGATGAAGAGTTTCTCGCGTTTATATTCGGGACAGCACGATTTGCAATTTTAGATCTGATGATTGTTTGCGGCGAAGGAGGCGAGTAATGAGGTAAAACAAATGAAATGGAGTGGACACGTGATGAAGCATTAATCAAGGCTTCCATTTTGACACAGGGATTCATTCCTTGTCACGATCTTACGCATGGGCTATACTTACGCTTCATTTAAGATGGATACTTATTTCTTACAGGCCAGGATCTGTCTAAGATTACGAAACCAAGAAGTAATGTCATGTCATAGAGATTACACAGTACCTACAAACCATTACACCACAGACAAGAAAGGCGTGACAGGACGCGTAAGGAATCCTCACCGCAGCTTTCATTTTGTGTAGTAGGACGACAGTCGACCTTTTATTACTTTATCCGGAAAACCGCTCATTTTTATCATCTTTTGCGACGGTGTAAGCATCAAAATGATTATTATGAAACCAATAGGTATTAACAAGACTTGGTCTACGTTAGATAGAGAATGGTTCAGAGTCGGTGCAGCCATTTCGACCAGACGAAGAGTGTCCCATACAGAGACATTACCTTATCGCCTCTAGGAAGGCCATTTAGGTTTGGAGGAAACAGGATTATCTGTCTGATACTAGCTCAACATTCGTTTTTCAAAGCTTTTTATTCTTCTAAGTCAGAGGTTTTATGGAGGTGTTTTCAGTAAACCATAGTACAATGCGATTATCTTTTAGGATCTGGTAAGTTTTACATAGATTTCTGAGTAATAACATAAACAAATACTATTAAGGTTCTCGTAATGAAATTCTCTTTTCAACATTCATTTTACAAAACTGGCACATCAATCGGAAATAAGGGCTTATACAGTAAAAATTATCATCATCAGCACCATCTTCATCATCATCATCACCATCATCACAATCATCATCATCATCATCATCATCATTATCACGATCGTCGTCGTCATCATCATCATCATTATTATCATCACAATCATAGTCACCGTCAACAATACTAACATCATCAGATATTATCATTTATACGTCGTTTATGATGATTCGCCAATCAATCTCCTTATCATTTTATTTCGATACTTAAAAAACCTTCTGTTGTTATAGTTTAAATTTGATTGGAAACCAATGAACGGCAATGGTATAAACAAAACATGCTTTTCAACGCGGGAAGTACGGTAGCCAGGTTACGAGTGTAAGGTTTGATCTTTACATAACCCAGAGTGAAAAATTATAGTTTGATGATCACGGTACTTCCCACAATAAAAAAAGTCCAGGTTGTTGTTATCTATCAATATATTTAGTGGGGTATTTTTAATATTAGTTTATTATTTATTTATTTATATAAAAAATTGTGTTTGTTATAAATGCATGGTTTTGTTTCTACTGACCCCTGACAGATCCATCAGCTAAGATTTCAGTCAGAAAACAGTTGATACTCAAGTGTCCACTAGACCTGGACACCTAACATAAACCAAAAAACAAACACATACGTACGCACACACAACACACAAACACACAGACGAGCATCTGCCTTTTCCCCTGCAAATAGAATACTAAATACAAATTCCCCTATAAATTTTCAACAATTTTACAGGGCTCTCGAAAATATTTTAGAGTTAATGATAAACTGCTTACCCTGAGTGCGTTTCCCTGATGTGACTTTACAGCCGCTGCAGCCTCCATCATTTTAATCGCCATCTTTGCAGCTAATTGCGCGTGCGTGTTGGAAGATTTGTGAAGTCCTGAGGCAACGCAGTACGCGTCACCAATCGTTTCCACCTACGAGAGAGAGAAAGAGAGAAGAGTGACAGAGAGAGAGAGAGAGAGACAGAGGGGAGAAAGAGAGAGAGATGTTCAATATAATTGTTATATCATATATTTATAGTCACATCGATATTTTCGGTATTTTCAACTCTAAATTTATTTATGATTGTACTTAGATCCATTCAACTCGCCAGAGAGAGGCTCATATTTGCGGGGTCAGTGGAGAATGTTATTTTTTTTAAATTCCTCTTTAAAAGGTGGCTAACTTTCACTGGGCCTTATTCCTAACCGCCTCCACAATGCAACAATGGTGACGTCAATAACTGCTTTACTTTCTACTTTCTAGTTTTTACTTAAGCCGTTAACAATAATAATTTTGTTTCCCCAGGGAAGCCTCATCAGCTTCACTGCTTTTATTCATGAGGGTTCTGCAATCATTATGTTGGGCTAGGATTCGATCCCTCAACCCTAGAGTTGAGAGTCACGTGAATGAACCACTATGTCACGACACCTCCAAACAATCATTCACAAATTCTGGATTGGATAACCTACTTTTAGAATGGAATTCTATTACAAAATGAAAGAAAGGATAAAAAGATTACTACAAAAAACTTTTCATCCTATAAACAATGATCGACGAGTATGAGGATGAGTGTATGCCTGTAATGATGATTAGTGTGTTTTCATAATGACTTCAATCCTTCAATATATTGTAGATCATCATTTTCCCCAGGCACTGCTCATTTCTCTGGTAAGTTCCAACAGTTATTGTGCATACTTTTCTATGGAGACAAACTGAGCTCAGACTTAACCTCATTCTTCTGACTGAAATATTACCACGAAAAAGGGCACGGATTGCCCGAAGACCGGAAAAATGATCGATTGGAACATTGTAATATATGTCATTTCTCAGCAATGATCATGGTAATGAACGTTGATAGGTGAATCTCCAGCATGGTAATGTCTCAAGTAGGTCTCCAGGAGACAATAGTGGAATTAGACCATGAGGCCTTACTTTGGTAACCTAGCTAACGGCTACTGTCAAGAATCTTCAAATATATTTCATGAATAATCGAAAGTCAGTGAACAGGAATTAGGGCAGAAGGCAGAAGATCACAGAGAGGGTGACGATTGAGAGGCTCGTGATCAGTATATCGATTGAAGGACGAAAATTGACGAGCCCATTGCGCTTGTAAATCAAACTCTTGTAAGGGAGAAAGTCTCGCATACAATGACTGGTATTAAGGAATGTCATATCACAAAAGTTTGAACGAATATCCTCGCATATCTGTGGACAGGTAACAAATAAAAATCAATTGTTTGAATACTTCAATAATATCCACTATTTTAGACTTATTTTCTTAGAATTTGTTATTCTTTTCATCAGAGAATGAATAGGAACATTTTACATAAACTTATGGAAGAGCATTTTCTTCTTGCCGGACATCGAGTTTGAGAACACTTCCAGGTAAGCCTATTGATGTGACGTAAAAGGTGAAAATATTAATAGTAACGATTGGTTTCATGTCAGTACTACATGAAACAAAATACGCAGGAAAACTAAGGTTGTATTGATCAGTGTTAGTCATAAAATTATACAAGACTATGACTATTATTTACTTAAACTATTCTAAGGTACATGATAACTCCTGATCAGGGAGCGTAGCAATAGAGCAAGATTTCCATTTAAGGAAATTACAAATTTTCCACACTATGTTCGGCAGTTCAGAAACCTACAGTTTGCATTAACCCGTCAAACTATCAAGGACAACGCCTCCATGTTCTTCGATATCGCGTCGCCTGAAACTTGGATTAGCTTCCATGAACCGAGGCGCTCATTAAGCATTCCAGGAAATATCTTCTTCCCAAGTAAAGAGTGTCAGTGTAGATTTATGTCTTGCTAGAGGACATTACTGAAGTGCCGCAGCAGGAATTTGAACTATACCCAACTGACCCAAATTCAGGGAATGGCATCCATCAGACTAGACACTTTGCATAATTAACAACATATGCATTAAAAATACATGGAAACAATTAATAATGTAGCATAGGTATAACAAATACGTGCCACCTAAGATATTCCTTTGGGATTGAATGATTCTTCTACAACTTTGTTCTGCGGACATGTTATCTGACAGAAACATGTTAGTTGCGGCTGTGAAGAGATTATATGACGCCAGAGGGCTTTAGGATGGACTTAAGCTGGGCAGTGTCATAATGATTAATCAATGACTGTAACTGATTACATTTCAATCATAATATGGTTCATTAATTCCTGTTTAAAATGTCTAATTAAAGTGGTTATGCTTCAAAGACAAAAGCATGATGGTGTGTTTGGATTGCATGGTAAAATGTTAACTGTCTATGGGGCTTACCGGGTCTTTTTCTTCTTAAAGAAGACTTCGTGAAATTTAAATTACCGCTTTATTGTAAGCCTACTCTTCAAAGAATTTTTTTTATATCTCAGTCTCCAGTTGTTCCCCTTCTCTCACTGTCTTTTTCTCTTTTGTCTCTCGTTCTCCCTTTTCCATTCCCAGTCTTTATTCTATATCACCTGTTAGTGATAAGATAATTATTAATTCAGAGAGAGAGAGAGAAAGACGAAAGTATTCAACTTTAAACATTAAGAGAGTGGCGATATCAGTACCTTTGCGAGACAATCATGCGTGCAATAAGACAAATTAGATCATTTTGCGCGGTACATTTTTAATCCAAAGAGAAAGTGATTAAATTATGACATCGTGACTTCAAAATCCGTCACTATTACATATCTTCCCCGCTCCTCGGCGTTCCCATTTTAATCACATTAATACATTGTACATAATGATAAGTCCTTCGTGTGTAATGCAAAATGCATTTTATGCATTTAATTGATCATTTTTATACCTCTGTCACTTTGCCGAAGTAATAATGTAATTGTTTGGAATGTTTTGTTGTCAGTCTCGCGTCGGTAAAGTTTGTGTGACCGGAGTATGACCAATGAGAGGGCTAGAATTGGAAACCCCTCGATCGAACCAGGCACCCACATACCTAAATTATTCAGGAAATGGGACGATCGAAGACGACTTACACAACATCTTCCATAAATGTTTGGGTTTCGTGTTGAGGCGGAAGGTTGATACTCACTCTCTGATTGGTCAATTTGTTTTGAGGTGATTAGATAAAAAGAATTCGTTTCATTTTATCTGATCTGTATGGCATTGACTGCCTGCCATATAGAGCTGAACTTGATGTTTATTTACATTTAAATTGGCAACACGTTAAGACGCTCAAAATCATTGTTTTTTTGATCAAATTTTGTTTTTCCTTTCCTTTTCGACAACATTCTTGCCCACGTATATTATTTACAGGGACATTACATTTTACATGTAGCAATAAAAGAAAACATTTCTGTTAAGTGTTGACAATTTGAAGAACAATAATTATGTGATCAATTAAGCCCTAAAATAAATTCTGTCTTGGAAGGGTCAAGACAAATCGTGATTAGCAGCCAATGGCAAATATAATTATTTAATTATAATGTTTTGATCTAGTAGTTTGTTATAACGTGATCTACAAACCAACCAATGTAAAATGGTTAATTTTTTTTTTCAAGTGTGATGACGCCACGAATACGTGTAAAATACTATACAAAAAAGGGTAAAGGCTATTTTGAAAAGATGCCCTTTAATAATAAACACTGCATGAAGACGTCACAGTGGCTGTATGTAAATTTCTACAGTTTCCCTGTTTGTCCTTAGGTTTTGAGGCGGTTGACCCTATCCTGACTCTTATTCTTGCCCCAAGTCGGCAAGGGGCGAAGGCAAATCAGTAACGGTTCAACGGTAGTCCACAAGACATTTTCTTCACAGTTCACCAGCTCAGCCTGTATATTGATATCCGTCTTCTGTAGGCAACGTTCATCTACTTAAACAGATGGGGAACATTGGGAAGTTCTTTAAGTCTTGTATTATTTTGTCTCTAGATAAACAAAAGTAAAATCTCTTTCAGAAGAATTTCGTGACAATAGCAAAATTGCATAATTATTGACTTCACTAGAAATCAGATAGTTATGATTATGCGACAAACTTCTGATATTTATCCTGAAATACGGCGATTTTTTTTTTCTTAATCAGCAGATCAGCGCCATCCGATGTTGAAGCATTTCATAAATCTCTAGTATCTCGCTGCCGCTGTATACCTACTTAATATATATTTGGAAAAAGGCAGATTTTGTTTTGTTCTAAAGCGACTTTAAGCTTGCATGTGAGCATCTGCGGATAGTTACAAAGAGTTTCTTTACTTTCGTAGAACAACAAACAAGCCTTACGCCATTAAAGCATAAGCCTATTTGAGGCAGAAAGCCGACATCCTGTATATCGTCGTTCTGCTTTGGCGCTCTTTTAGGAAAGGAAGCGATTTTTTGTTTGTTACTCTTCCTACCCTAAGGTGGTGCTGTCAACCTGTCAATCAATCTCAGGCTGAATAAATACATTTATCGCATCTAAAAAGCCTTGAAGAAAGACTTTGAATAGGGACCGATGGCTGGCTTCTCTGAATATAGTCTTGCCTACCCTTTGCACACTGCCTTTGAATGTGGCTACTAATTTGCATTTTCTATCCTTTGTGGTTTGTGCCCTTTCAGACCTTATACTACGAAGATACATTGACAGACTACGAGTGGACCTAAGGGCTTGTAGCGTCAGTCATCGGTTTACAGAGTGGGGGCCAAGCGGCCGAAAAAGAATTAACTTTACGATGAAGTGGACGACGTCGCCGCTTCTACGTTACCCAGACCATTCATGTTTGAAAAGTTGTGACGTCAGAATTTTCTATAAATCAATTTCTATTGATGTTAGATAATGTGTAAATACTCTATCTAATGTTTGGCAAGGAAGACATTCTCAAGTAACCATCAACGAATAAGCAATGATCAATTTCATGTGAGGCCATCAATGCAATGGTTGAATCTTTTTGGTCGATAGATGCTCCCACTCCTATTCTAATGTTATATTGCGAATATCATTGCGATTGCGTTTCCGTGTGGTTTATTAGGCTTTTTAATTGGTTGAATAGGCCTGTAGGGTAACATTGTGTACTACTGGAAATTTATTTAAGCTGTGTAATTCATGAAGTGCATGGCATTAATAATACAATCAAATCTTGTATTTTTTCTTCATTCCACTGCATCTGACGATGGATGTGTAGGTTAACAAATTTACTAGCGAAATACGTCTACAGAGACTGTTCATCATAGTTTGACAAGACATGTATTGTTGGTCTAGCCACCTTGGGGGCAATACTTCACGATATACGTCATTTGAAATGAAAATAATTGCGAGACACAGACAATGTTAACAAAATTAGTGAAGGAATTCTAGAGATGCTTGCAAAGAATTCCCAGCCGGAGTTGAGAACAGATTGGAAGGTGACAATGAGTCAAGGATAATTATGAGTGTTGAATGACATCATCGTCTCCCGTATGACCCGCCAATATCTACTAAACCCAATCTACAAAATTATTGGTAGTGTGTCCTTCAGGCATCTTGGTCATCGAGTTGCGACCTGTCTCTGGTTGGTTTTTGTGAGCTCTGTGAAACCTCTCCTGTGGCTTGTCACTTCTACCCACTTCATTTCAACATGCCATGGCGTTGTTCTTCAACCAGTAGATCACAACGGGGTCTTCAGGCTGTCTGATACACTAAATCAAACTGAGCAAAATGTCGCTGGCAGAGTTTTTGCGTGGCGCCAAGTTCCCGCGTATTTTGCATCAGAATGACGGTTTCGATCACGTGACATTGTTTTCTCAAATGGCTCAAAAGGGCGGGAGAGTAAACAAGGCACAATGAAATGACGGGAAAGATTTGAAGACATGACCCACATCATTCGGTCTGAATAAGAAATCCATGTCAAATTAGATAGGGTAGAAGATAGGGCAGGAAGACGACAACTGAAAATACAAACAATATTTGCTACAAAATTGAATCCAAGGATGACCTATTTCTATCAGAGCATAGATAACGTTATAAAAAGCCTACTTCTCCTCACATATCAATAACAAAATCATGCTGGGAGATATTTTAGAACTGTACCTTTAATAACTTTAAAAGGTTAAACTTAGGAAGATAAATCTATTCATGATAGGCGGTAGAATGTGATGTAGGGTCGAGTATGAATAAATCAATAATCGGATTTTGTTTAGGGTAATAGGAGGTAGGCTGAGAGAGAATGTATCGAATTAAGTATTGAATTTCTCACTTGCTATGCTTTAATAAAACTATATAGATATTCGGCACCTAGCTCTTGTCATTTAATCGATTAACGTGCAGTCGAAAGCCTATGGCATTTTTCATGATCTAACTACCATAACTAAAAGAAAAATAGCATCGTAGGCGGATGATGATGTATTAGAATTAGAGTAATGCCCATCTACCGACTCGAGAATTCTCATATAATATTCAAACTAGAAAAACAGCGGGAAATTTTACCCCCTACGACACATTTTTGGAGATAAAATGACCAATCGGCTGCAAATCGGACAATATTGTGCACATTGCTGTCTTCTATATTTCAGGCCAATTTGAGACGTGTCTCCGATTCAAGGACCTTCAAAAAACCCATGGTTTTGTTTTATATTCGAACAGAACCTCAAAAAATATGGTGATGTCCATCATTTATACATATGTAACCTGAAATACAGATTTCTTTTCATAATTATAGTCTGATCATAAGTTTGCAGTAAAGGCTAAATTGGCCATTTTATTTGTTTTGATGAAGTTATCAGATTGCAGACTGTTCCTTGTTGTAGTGTATCTGCGTCAACAATGTAACACGATTAGGTTACATCGTGTTAGTAAGTAGTTAAAACTAAACATGCCAGTAAGTATAACAGGGGAGACCTGACAAGCCTCAAGGACAATCAAACTGTCGCCATGGTTCATAACGTCAAGTTGTACGATGCATTGTGGCTAGGTAGAGCAGCTGACGACACAATCAACTAATTAGCTCTAATTCTACTTCTGTACCACCATGTCAGTAAAAACAAAAAAACATCATCGCATTCCTAAGGCAATTGATATTTTCTTGATTTATTACACAAATGAAAGCCCCTCTGCACTATTTTGGTCAGGAGGGATTAGAGGGATTAGCGTGGTCACTGACAGGTGGTTATAGAAAAAGAGGATCATGGAGGACCAACAGGCACCACTTAGGCATTGTTTTCTATATAGAGGGAGCAAGTAGCTACAAGTAGTACAGTGGGGCTTTAAAACATCATTGCATAATCGGAATCCGTCTTTAAATCATTCTGGCGATTATGTTCAGCAACATTTCTCTAAAGCATTCGAGAAAATGATCCACGACATCAGAACCATAAAGAGAACCATGATAGCGCCTACCCCCCACCGTTTTGTAAATAAACACAAACACAACAACACTAAGAAAAATAAGTAGATCGCATTAGATTACTGGGGAATGAAGTATACGTTTTAAGGGATCTTTTAAAGAGGAGAGAGAAGTGGGATATTGTTGTACTAAAGCTGTTCCACAATCTCTAAAGTAAATCCATATCAAGACACTTACATGGAAATACATTACAAATGTATTTCCTGCTTCTACACTCGTAAGTTATCTTCATTTATTTATACAAAAAATTCGGTGCCTCTCCATTCAAAGGGGAAAATTGCACCTGCTCGGCATTTCTGGTCCATTGCTCTCTCTTCACATGATTCTTCAGTATACTTTAGAAAAAAAACCGCATCAGATTCTCTCTTTTTACATCTTTAAAGTAAAAGGTCTTGGCATTGCAACTGTGTTACATTTAGAACATTTTGACTCAACCAATTCATAATGTATGTCCCTTATTATTACTCGTTTCCTAAAATATTTTCGCAAATTACAAAAGAAACATGATTATTAAAAAATGAAGGGGAAAAAGGTGCACAATTGTCGTTTGTGTTTGGTGTTAAGTTGTTTTTGATCAAAAACATTAAGCATACATTGACTTAAATTGGTAGTTCATTACCAAATCGAACATTTCTATTTTCCCTGAAAGATTGGCTCATGTGATATTAAAGAAAGCATTTTCATTTTAGATATATAGTATGATGTTAGATGATGAAAAATATAATACTATTATTTTTCACTTTCAGAAGGACACTGATTCATTTTCAGTAATCTGGAAATTGGTTCCTTGAATGATTAAAATCATTTAAAGCTAATACTGATTGTCATCAAAAGCTAAAATAATTGGTTTTGAAGGTTGCTTCCAGTTCATACTATAATTATTTCGCTTATATGTTTTATACAAACAAAAATGATAGGACAGTATACAGTAGCAATGTAATTTAACACAACATATATTATTCTGTAGTATAATTTGTATTTCTCCTTTCTTACTTTCTTCATTTCATAGCGGCCCTCGGAATGGCTGTCCTATATAGAAAGCGCAATATAGGCTAAGTGCATTATGTTGGCTTTTGAATCGAAATGATGGTTTAAAGGCTTACGTCCTATAACGTTTTTAACTGATTTCATTTATTTTATAATATCAACCCATGTAAAAAGGGCACTTTTAACAGACTATTCAAAACCAATGATAAGCCTCTTTTATAAATTGTCAGTCATCAATCCAGTCACTTAGGAAGTAGTGTTCAATCCTATAATACGTTGTATAAAGCTATGTCTTTTGGATTGGCATCGCATTTCTAAAAATATTCTTAGCTATCATGTATATATTACAGATATCCCTATAGGTAAAATAAAGTAGTTCAATCCGAGCAAAGGGAGATCTATTGCATGACACCTGTTATAACATCTTGTCATAATATGCGTTACTAAAAAAGAACAATGTAGGAAACGATTCTAAGAGT
Source organism: Mesocentrotus franciscanus (assembly GCA_037976565.1). Taxonomy (NCBI): domain Eukaryota; kingdom Metazoa; phylum Echinodermata; class Echinoidea; order Camarodonta; family Strongylocentrotidae; genus Mesocentrotus; species Mesocentrotus franciscanus. Next base: position 30,243,964 of record CP137680.1, on the reverse strand, counting down.
GGATTTATTTCTGTAACTATGTAATATTTAGAAGGTATATAAAGATTGAGTTTTGAATTGATATTAAGTGGAATTTACTCCATATATAGACCTATTTGATGAGAATCTAACTTTGTGTCCTAAATTTTAACCAAACTCAATGAAAATCGCCCTTCAGGCATTCAGTTTGAGGATTTACCTATATATCGAAATAATCCTTCATGAATACTGCAAACGAGACCACAAAGAAAAAAATAAAAATCAAGGAAAAGAAAAAAGAAAAAGAAGAAGAATACTGAGGGATGAAAAGATAGTGAGGGAAGAAGAAGATAGAGAAAACGGAAAGAGAGAGAGAGAGAGAGAGCAGGAGGGAAAGGCTTACAGAAAAGTGAGAACCATGGAGCGACAGAAAGAGGGGGACGGGGGTGGAATCATGCCACAAAGAGGGGAAAACAAGAGGGGTAGTACAAAAAGAACTATTGCTTTATCTATGCGAGCCAAAGCTAGAAATAGATAAATAGTTGGTTGGGTTGGCGTATTCGGCTCACTGAGTAGCACAGTAATTCTGGGATTGCATATTATGATATGGAAAAGGAGTTTACTGTAAACACCATCACATCAAATCATATCAAGAGATTTTTTCTGTAGATTCATCGACCCCCTAAAAAAAAAAAAAAATCCAGCACAGATACAGAAACACAGAACATTGATCATTTATTTATATGAAATTAGGTAGGTTTTGTATTTTAATTCTTAATAGATGATACTAACCTAGTTGGATAATCTGGAAGACAAAAAGTCACACATCCATTTGTAGCGTTTTGGGAGGGTTAATTTGACCCAATATCACACTCAAGACTTGTTCCGATATGGCAGGGTTAAACCTCCCAAAAAGCCGCCGCCGTTTTATTTTCACGTCTAAATGAATAGAAAGTGCGCGCAACAAATGACTTGCGCGTATTCACTGTGCTCTATGCATAATTATGTTATAAGATACGGAAATGTGAAGCGTATTACACTTTACGTCATCAATGAAAATATGACCGCCGCGGTTTTGCCGCGTCATATCTGAACGAGCCTTAACACGTCTCTTGTCCTAGTTCACCGCGACAGATGCAACGCATTACAGAACCTCAGTAAAACATGGTGAATTGTGATTGATGTTTCGATCCCGATCGAAGCCGGCTATTCCTGATCTATGGCCTAATAGATGATTTGACCATGTTCGAAAATGGAATCAAAACAGGTAGGTGTAACATTAGATGTATAAAGTGCATTCAATTGCGTGAGGGGTATTGATTACAGTGAAGCTCTTCGCGTAATACGTGTCAAGAATAAATTGGTTTAATCTCTCCGTAAGTGCTCCCACTCGATTTCTCAATGACTCACCCACGTGTAATCAATACAATGACTTAACTAAATTGTTAGACAAAGGGATAAACATAACGCGTCGCAGATTTTGTTACCAAATATTTTCCCCTGATAGTATGAGAGAGAAACGTAGTAATAATAGCAGAAGGAGATGTAGATGCGATGACAACACTAGAACTAAAGGTGGTATTAATAGCAATGGGGAATGTGGGAGGTTGAGCAGAAGTATCATCAGTTATACGAATGAAATTTAGTCACCTCAGCTCCATCTAAGAGGCGGGCTGGTATAATGTCACTATTATAATCTCAAAACAAAGAATCAAAGAAAATGTTCAACTACGTAAAACCGACTCAAATAGAACGTTGGTAGGAGTCTAATTATATGGATATTGAACGACCCCTAATGGCTCCACCACTACATTTTGACGGAGACATTCGTAAAGAAAAAGGAGAAAAAAGACGAAGAGAAGAGAGGAAGAAGAAAAAAAGAAGAAGAAGAAAGAGAAGGATATGAAGAAGAGGAAGAAGAAGAATAAGAATCAAAAGAAAAAGAGAAGAGAGGAAGTATAGAGAGTAAGAGAAAGAAAGAGAGTACTGACAATGTTTAACATTTTGCGTAGAGAATCGCACCATAAAGAAATTGACGATCTATTAGGGAACATTAAAAACTCACCTTATAGACATCAAGGATTCCGCAGAAAGAATCAAACTCGGTGTAGAGAGAATTCAGCATGTTAACCACCATGAAGGGTGTAGCGGTTGAGCAGATAGCAGTGAAGCCGACGATATCAGAGAACAACATGGATACACCTTCGACGGTCTGAGCCGGTACGGGTTCTCCCCTCCAAAGTTTCTTGGCAACAGCCTCAGGGAAGATAAGATTCAGAAGATCGACGTTCTTCTGTCTCTCTGAGTCCAGGTTACCACTTGCTTCCTCCACCTGGGATTTCAGCTTGTCCATCCGCTGCTTGAGACCATCTTGAGCCCTGCTTTCCTCTCCTACCAGGATCAGATCCCTGGTAGCATCATGGATAGGGATATCAGCAAGGTAAAGACCTCGTCCAGTCAATTCCTCGAGCTTACCAACCCTTGGTGAGCCAAGGAAAAGGATGCAGTCACTCTCTGGGACATAGATCATCTGACCTGTGACCTCTATCGTCTACAGAAGATAAGTATAGAAGAAAAGAGAAGGAAAATTTTATGAATGAATGAATAAACGAATTCGCTGTACAGTTCTGTGCTGCTAGAACACCATTAAATAGTTAATCTTCTATCAGAAACTCTCTACCCAAAATACCACTTATTATATAGATATACAATGTATTATGATATTAAAAACAAAATATTCACATCGTTTAAACAAAATCTCACACTGTGCTCTTTACAAATTAAAGAAAAGTAACAAAAAGACACAAATAAGTTTTGTTCTTGCTTTCAAATTCACTCCTATGATACGACACCTTTCTACGGATATAGGATGTAAATAGGCTTTTGAATCGTGCTTATTGCTAGTGAAAATAACGAAGTTTGTTTTTCTCTTTAAAATAAATCGTTTCAATATATTTTACAGTTCAGGTAGATGTAGGTAACAATTAAATTCATCTCTCTTTAGGTTACATTTAAGAAAAACAGAGTATGCTCATACAATATCTTAACGAACTGCACAGATGTTTCTCCAAACCATACCTAAAGCATGAAACATGATGACGATCAGAATAAGTAGGGATAGATTGATTTGGTATCAGTTTAGAAATATGATGTAAATGATTGATCCTGATTACACTTCGGTAACACCTAACGCTTTATCCAGGGGCAGTTCTTGTTTATTCTACAAACCAGCAGCTGTCAATGCTTACTCTCTGTCACATAATAATTACAGGAAATATAGAACAAAGAACAAAAGTATCATTTGTTTTTCATAGGAACTAAGGAGTCAATGAACCTAATTGTAAAGGTGTCAGACAAAGTGATTCGTAATTGCGACTTGATTGCGAGACATGAGAAACACTAACAATCGGGTATGCCAAGGTGAAGGACCATTCTTCTTCTCTTCACTTTTACTTGACTTTCCCTTTACTATTATTATCATCCTCATTATTGTTATCATAATTATTATTATTGTTATCATTATTAATACCATTATTATATTATTAGTATTATTAACATTATTATTATTATAATTGTCATTATCATAAGTATTAATCTTATTATTATTATTATTATTATTATTATTATCATGACTATTATTTTTTACAATCGTCATCATCATTATTATTCCCGATTCCATTATTACTGCATTATTATTATTATCGGTAATTGTAGAAGTAGTAGTAGTAGTAGTAGTAGAAGGAGAAGTAGTGGAAGTAGAATAGTAGTAGTAGTCGTATTAGTAGCAGCAGCAGCAGCAGCAGTAGTAGTAGTAGTAGTAGTAGAAGTAGTAGTAATAGTAAAAGTCCTTTTGACGACTGAATACAATGTAATACTTAAGCTACCACTAATCATATTAACACATCATCGTGCATATAACATCTATAGACGGATGGAAGGATGCCAACACACCACTTAAAAAGTACCATTACTCACATTCCGTGGGATACCATACACACCAGAATGCGACTAAGCTGTCAATTCCAAATCTTGCCTGATTTAAAAAATTTAAGTAAACTTAGGAAACAAGAGAGTTTCAATGATATTGGAAGTGAACACCGTACATGAAAACCTAACTGCTGAGACGCATTCCCCATTTCTCACGTTCATTCGACACGAAAATAAATTGGGATGGATAAAAAGACGTTTAGAGAGGTGTTTCCTTTGCTAAATTGAGGTCCACGGGAAAGACAAATTGATCTGACATCGACTAAGGTCCCTAAACCCAAACGGTCCCTGGAGAACTCCGCACTGCTTCAGGAGCTAGCCCATGGATTGCATTACGTTAGTCTCTTCCTAAGCTACACCCTTGCTACATTCTACTGGCTCATACCAAAACTTTATATTTACGCAGGTTTGTAAAAATTAGTAAAGATATTGTAGTAAGATCGTGCGACATAGGAAACTCAAAAGAAAGATGAAAATGCTATTGTTGATGTTATCATTGCATTCTATATATTGCTGTTCTCATTGCATTCTATATATTGCTGTTCTCATTGAATAGATTTTTCATCAAGAAATACGCGATCCTCGGTCATTTTCGGTACTGACGAATAAACATTGTGGTTCCATAATAAATTCACAAACTTTAGACATCATCATATTAAAGTGAAAACACTTCAGTATAATCGGAAACATTTATTAAAACATTTATTAAAACACTCATTCAGAAATAACTATCTAAACCAGTTTTATAATGCGATGAAAGAGCAATGATATCTTTACAAATCCCAACTTCAAAGAAAATCTAAATATCAAAACTTAAAAAGCAATGATCCATAATCACAGCCGTTGCGGAAAGCAAAACTACAAAATCTGGCGCAAAACAAAACTTGCTTCCATCCAGTTATCAAAACAAACAAAAGTAGAAAAGACCGTAGATCCGGGCCGTTTGGGTCTCGGCTCTTCTTATTTTTCTCTCCCTAGTGCATCGTGGAAAATTAGAGGGAAAAAAAAAATCGTAATTGGCAAATTGACACTTGGAAACCTCTTTAGATGCAAATTGGTGTCGATTGTAGGCCATCGACCGATCAATGTCGCTTGGGATTATTGCTCGCTTTAGCCCACGTGTCTTTTGACAGACGACACATCGATAAGCATTCCCGCCAAAATGTCCAGGTCATTTACACCTCAGACCTTGTCCAATTCTTGAGAGCCTCCTGACTGGGAGGTTAGCCTAGTGATTGCAGATCAGGCACGTGATGCCAGGGGAATAATTGGTAACCCAGGTAAAGCGATGGATCAAAACAAACATCATGCGTCAACCTACACAATATACATTATTCTTGCAGGTGTTTTGGCGGGATAAACTTTAATGTATTTTCTAACGCGTGAACCAAAGTTTTGATTCATCTAAATAAATTACAAATACAATATTTACAAAGAAGAAGGTTGTTTGCACCCGGAAATGATAAATAAGGCTCAAATTGCCTGACAGTGTATTTACAGTACTTTTTCTAAAAGAAGGGTTTAGTAGATGTTAAGGAAACATAATACAGTTTTAATTAACAGACGCTGTAAATGCCTTCGTTAATTTGCTTAAAATGAGAAAATGAGTAAAGAGTTAAGTTTCTTGACATTCATAAAATGATGTTAAATCACCTCTCTCAAAATCGACTTTTAAAGGTGGAAGTGTGGTGGTATAGTAGTTCATTCACTTGTCCTTAATCTAAGTCTTGAGGTTTCCACATATGACACTCTTCACACAGGTGTAGATGGGTATCTGGGGTGTCAGATGTTTTTTTTTATAGTTCGCATAGCTCTACGTTTAACCTCATCTTTTTTTCATGCATTCTGTGCATTGTCGAGATTCAATTTTTAATGCCAGTTTACAAGTCTACATGTCGGTTCTGTTACATGTATTTATATTATTGCTGTTATTATTATTGTTGTATTTTCTTTGTATCATTGAATGTATTTATATATCGTCTATGTTGCTGTTTATGTATGTCACTCGCCAGTGGAGGACAAATTTCTGTATGTTTTAAATCAGACAATAAATTATCTTGAATCTTGAATCTTGAATCTTGAATCTTTAACAATACCGTTTACTAAACCAATCTGACATGGCTATGCTTGCTATATGAATATTTATGCTAAGTCTTTCTAAATTCTCATCGATTTAATTGATTTCACGTAAGAGTAGAAACTCTGTTTTTTTCTATACAAGGAAATAGTACCCGCTGTGAAATATATGACATAAAAACAAGAACCATTTAGACGTCATATCTTGTACGGAAAGTGGCATCAAGATCTAACACAGCTGCTACCGTGTGTGGTCATTTTGATTTCAAGCTCGCTTGGACAGAATAATGGACCAAACGTAAAAAAGGAAACGACAGAAATTTGAAAGCATCTGCTCTATTACTGTCGACTGTGGATGGGTTGAAAAGCAGACGAAACAGTTTAGATTACTGGCCGGTAAATGTCAAACATTGGGGTTATTTAAGAGCGCCAAGTTCGATCACAATGTTTACGTATAAACGGAGTAGATTTGGAAAGAGGAAATGGCAGCTCGGCACGTGTGCAGGCCAAGCCACAGGCATTTACCACAATACATCACAAAATTCTAGGGCATAAATCTCAAAGCATAAAGGGACCTCGTCTTGTCAATGATTAACAAGAAAGAAAAAAGAATAGAGGACGTTTCGATGTGACTTCAGCTTGCCTCTGCGGGCAAACATCTGGCCTAATGACTGATATTTAAGCAAATTGTGTCGAATTTCAGGATAAAAAAGAACCTTATCCCTTTAAAAGACTGTGATTAATCTAATTAGAGGTAGATTTTGAGGAGGTATGTCGTCATAAGACCCTGGAGATGAGACGGGACAGTACCTCACATGTCATCGGGCCTAACATGATGGTCACTCGTAATTGCAGATGCACCCTTCTTCAAATCGAAAGAAAAAAATCTGTAGCGTCAATTTAACTCGTCTCGAGTGCTTGAAGCTGAAAAGAGCACATCACAGGTCGAGGGAGCGGATAGGGTGTTAAACCGAATCAAAATTGGCTAGATGAAATGCCAAGTGTTGGGAGTATGATCCTCCTCAGGGGTCCACTTGGTTGTTCACCTTCTAACCAATATCCAACCACTACGGATCGCTTGATCATGGCTCCATTAACCGCTCAGCTCACACACGTTTACTTAGGTGATGAGACCAAGATAATTTGATTGTCATTGAATATCCAATTAACATCGGACGTGGCGTATCGTTTTCAAAACTCCTCACCAAATTTCATTACAATATTTGGTTGCAAGAAATACTGAGAAAAGAAGCAAAATTTCGAGTGCTAACTCAAGATGACAGAGAGAGAGATTATTGTTGCTTATAAGCAAATCAATTCCAATAAAATAATTTGTCTGGCGCCTAATGTATTGAATTACTTTGAGCCACGTGCATGTACACGTTTTATAAAGTTAGAATATTGATGTGTTGCAATGTTGGGATAAAAGAAACACGCCCGTTCTTTAATAGTTGACGATATCAAAATCATCACAGTCACGAACATTTTTTATTTTATTTTTTAAAGAAATTTAAAAAAAAAATCATCTTATCTATTCAAAGAGAGAAAATAAGATGGAAAAAAGCTAACTGTGCTCAAAGATAAATCATCGGGTTAGGAGTGAAATCAACTTCATTTTGATTCATTGCTGTTAAGCTCAATAGCTGACTCGCATCCAAATGGCAGTGAAAGCTGTTAGATATCAAAGAAAGTAAAAATAAAGAAATATATCATGATATAAAATGCGTACACAAAGTCTCGAACCAGTAATACGAGATGAAAAGTACAACCTCCAAAAGGTCCTGGTTGACACTCGTAGACAGCCTGTATGATGAATCACTGCTCTTGTATTTATGGTGTGGAATACAGATGAGCATCCTCCTCCATGAAAACATGTTTCTGTCTCCTGAGAGTCAAGCTGAGAACATACAGCATCAATCTTATACTCCTCTCATCTATCTAGTTCACAATAGAACCATGACATTCCTGCAAATTTGAATTCACTTCAAAGATTCCCCTTCTACGCGTCACGATTCAAATCATTGAGGCCTTGGTAAAGTAACCTATTTCTAATAGACTTTCATGGATTTCCTAAAAAATATGAGATAGATAATTGGACCTTGGTTACAAATTGATACGAATATCTCCATAATCCCTACCAAAATATACATCCATATCTTATTCATTCAAATATCACCACATCCCGTGATCCTCCCACTCGATCACTGTTAGGGGTCGTTTTCCTTTCTGGTATGCTTACACCCTATAGTTGTAACACCTGCAAATGTCACCTTATAAACATGGACATATATTAATCTACGGTAGATATAGACTGACCGGAGGGAAAAGAGGAAATAATTGCACACGGAAATAATCATATATATGGCGGGTTAAAGGGGACCCTTAAAGGCGAGAAATGATATTGCGCGGATTAAGAGATCGGTTGATATGACAAGATATTTAATCTAGTGATAATGACAGATGGCAACAAATATACCACCTGTCAACGTTTCCGGTTTTATAATCAAAATATTTATCCTATTTCTAAAAGTATTCCACATAATCGTTGACGAGCAGATTGACCAAAATTCACTATCAATTTACGGAAGGATGAATTCTTAAAACTCTAAAAAGAATGCGAATATAGTGATAAGATAAGATATTTCGTGGTTTGGCGATCGGTTGATGAGAAAAAACTTAATATAGTGAAAAATAAAGAAATATGTTAAACAAATATGTCATCTGTCAACTTTTCTAGTTTTAATCAAAACATCTAACTTATCCGAAAACATATTTATTAGGATCGCTGACAAGCAGAATGACCCAATTTTCATGAACAATCTACAACAGAACGAATGACCTGAATTTCAGAATCAATCTAAAAAAGGATGGATACATAAAACCTTCACAAGGATGTGACGATAGTGACTGTACAAACTGGAAACATATATTAACTGAACCTACATTTACAAAAACCAGGGCTATATCATAAATTTATTTCCAAGAACCATTATTATATGAAACGGCAAAAAAAAAATATCAATGAAAAGTGATCAAATCTGTAATATTTCATGAAGTTTGAAATCAAATTGAAGAAGTTGAATGATGAAAAGGCATTTTATTCAGTGTATTTACGAAAATATTCTCCAAGAAATTGTACTTGAGGTATTATTTAATAGTCTACATTGATCCTTTTGAATCCTAATTTCTTGTTTGCATTAAACATTCTTTTTGTGAAATAAAATTCAAATTTCTATGTGATTCAACGTGTTTTCAAAATACCAGTTTCACGCGACTGATCTACATGCAGTGACTGGTACTTTATATTCGAAATCTTCTTAATACATAATGTATTATTTCATCCAAACTGAAAACCTATTAATTACTCTTTTAAAATTAATCGGACTAGGAGAATCCATTGATTCAAGATAAAATGCTATTATGACTATGCAGCGATCTGTTGTAAACGTAAGACTTTTTGAATCTAGAAATTTATTTATGATATTTCACCGAATGCCATGAAGCTCCAATTTTACCATTTAAGGTGATTTGACTTTTCAAGAAATCATTATGAGAATGTGCAGCGTCGAGATGCAAAGCCCAAGCTTCTGTATAAGCGAAGGTATTTGAGCAAAGCTGCTGTGTCCATTGATGAGTTCACCCCGTGTGATCTCTAGCCAGGTACCTGAATGATGAAACTGTCATAAAAAAGGACAATGCCATCGCAGTGAGAGGCATTCACCCGAGGCATTGAATGAAAATAAATGACTTCAGGATAATCAGAGACTTTAGCGCATGAGTTGTTCGAAAGTTCTCTCACATTCTAAATTTAGAGGATTAGCGGCTGTCCTGTACGTCGCGCTGCTGTAACTGGACGGGTCCGTCGCATATGCTTTGCGCCTATCTCTGAATATATCTTTCTACTTGACTAGTCTTGTCCTTGAACGCTGGGTAAGACCTCATCATCAGTAGATTTCTCATCCTATACAGCTACCCCTTCTGCTTGGCGGCATCCTCAACATCTCATATTAGTCTCTTCTACTAAACTCATCATAACAAACACTTCAGGAAGGTATTTAACTGACTAATATGCTCAAAGCCTATTGATTATTAATTCTTAATGCACCACTTGTGTCTTCCCAATAGATCAACTGTTTAATAAGAGGTGGTCAAGAGAAAATAAAATTCTCATTAATGTTCATACTATCTAGGGTTTTATTTACAATTTTTCTCCAAGAGGTTACCAAAGTCAGAATAAAGAAGAGCTGCTAAGAGCAACAAAGGTACGAAAGTTGATAGTTAATGGAAAAATGAGAAGATGGGGAAAAGAGAGAACAACTACGGTAGAATTTAATACAGTAACGACAAGAAATGATCGGGAAAAAACCCTATACTCTAAGAAAAATATACATGAATAATCACAAGAGTAAGCGTCGAATTTAGGCCATATGAAACGAGAGAAAAAAACTTTGGTATTAGGAATATTAAAAAAAAAACTGTAAAAAACAACATTACATTCATTTTTAAATAACTTGAATAGGTTATATCGGCTTGACAGCTACATCAGTAAAACGGTGATCAATATAGGGAAGGAGTCGTGGAATCTTAATTACGAAAAGACAGAAGTGATGGAAGAAGGAAACGCTCAAGGTCTGAGAGCAGGTAGACTATAGTTAAGGAGGAGTAAGGGTGATTGGTTGGATGGTCTCATTACAAAGAGTAATAAGGCACGAAGCCAACCAGTTAAACTACTCATGACATGTTCGAATCAGTTCACTCAACCGTATTGTCCTACAAACGCATGCAAGCATATGCTTCCAAATATGTTTATATCGAGGCCACAATTATGACCTAAACGCCGATTTCTCTAAGACGCTTTCTGGATGTTTATGATTTGAGTCATCACGACCGCCAAGCTGAATTCAAAGTCTTATAAATTGTTTTAATCCTTTAACTTATAGACTACAGTCCCAAACCTGCGAAGTGAGCGTCATGTTGGTGAGGCAACTTTCATCTGGGATATAGAAACAAGTTTTTTGCGTTTGTTTATACTTCTTCATATGAAACATTAGGATAGATTATGTATTGCTTGAGGCTTGCTGAAAGATTGACACGAACAAAACCTTGCTGACAAAACAGTTGGTCTCACGTTAAGTTGGCTTTCAAGGTTGGTTACGTCTAAGATGAGCAAATGATAAAGCTTTTATTCATTTAATTTTTAGTTTTGACCTTTCAAAATTGTATTGTAGATTAGAGGAAGACATGGTTCAGCTGACTGTAAAGCATGTCTGTCATCGTGTTCTTCACGATCAGTTAGTAGACACATTAACACTTAAAACTTATCTCTCATCATAACATGGCAGTGACTGGATATAGTCCGTAAACGTTCACACATTCCTAAGCTCCCTTTAACGTCTTGTGTTTAATGACAGGGACTCGTCTTGCATCTCAAGAATTATTCTGTCAAATAACAACGTATTGGAAAGGCATTAGACACGGCCAGTGCGTGCTTCTTGTGCCCCCTCGTACACTTGAAGAGCCGGAATGCTAGAAGACAACCGTTAATAATTTGTGTAGGTAATGTGGGAGGATTTTACGCTACTCATCCTCCTGTTATCAGAAGCATATTACCGTGTTCACTTCCACGATACGACGACTTTGACACAAGACCTCAAGAGTCAACAGTCAAAGAAGACAAACACGACTTTCAAACTTTGGATAATGTAAGACGTATATATGTTTCTCCCTCTCATTTTATTGCAGAGATTTTTGTCCCTCATCCTGTTACTACTAGGTCCCTATCAAATATGAATGGTCGAATGCGGTTCCGTACGATCCATTTACCAATATTCCATGTATTACGCCTTTTAAAATGTGTTATCAGAAGAGTGCAGCTTCTCGTGCTACCAAGCGATTTCACTTACGCGAAGCACATTATACTATGTCTGACAACACTTTACTTTTTGCCATCGATACTAATCTTTTAAAGTGTTTGCATCTTCAAAGTCAAGTAACGGTTTATAGGAGATTATATGACATAAACGATGCACACAATCACGCATTTGTAAAACGATCTATTTAATCTTAATAGCTCTCAATGAGCCCGTGTGAATCTATCATTCTTCATCTATCGAAATTAGTGATACCTGTAGTAATTGTTTCTCCTGGCACACTGAGTACCATTTTGTAAAATTATGATCACACAAATTTGGCATTTCTATTTTCGAATTACCTTAAAGAAACTAGCCATCTAAGTTTTACCTAATACTTCCAGGAGTGCAATGCAGTTACTTTCGTATGTCATACTTAACATGCTTGATGTATACTCAAGACCCCAAATCAAATACCGTAGTTTGAAAACACATAGTGAATAAATGAAAGGAAAATTAAACAGGAAAGCACTTAAGTGTCCATTATGACTGATAGTCTGATGGGGAAAGAACGAATCGCATTCAGAATATGTGGAGCTTCTTTAAAAAAAACAAGTAGAACACCGAATGGAACAAAAATTCTGGGAAATCGCACCTGAGTGCTGTCGAGTGTTTCTAATGACCGACTTGTAGACATTGGATCGATGTTTCGAAATCGAATCGACCGTTACTTTCCCCCAAAGAGGAGCATTAAGAATGATTAATGATTATGAGTTTGCTGTTTAAGTGCCAACATTAGCATATGACAGAGATGCGTCTACTTCTCTACCACCGATATGTCTAAGACAGGTTTAGGGAATAGGATAAATGTCCTTTCCTCATTTTTGTCAACCAAAAAGTTGCCAACGAAAGTAATATCGATAGATCTTGAAGAGTATCAAACAATAAGCGTACAAATATGCAAGGGTAAATGGGGTGCTGGGAGCTGCAGTCCTAATTTGGGGGATGTGAGGTGCCCGAAAACGTAATTTTGATATATTATCTAGTACATTTTAAAGATGAAATAAAGTTTGATCATATTGAAAACTATTTTTGCTCGCACGCTTCGTCCGCTCGCAAAATTTAGAAACTGAATAGTTGATATCTGGCCAGGTGACGCAACCCCCTTAGAAAAATGTGCCACTTCACCAATGTAGGCAAAGGTAAATCTTCTTCAATAATAAAACAGAACGAGTCGCACAATTCATGCTTGAGTTAGTATCTTGTTTTTTCACTCAAATTATTAAGAATTGTGTATATCTGCATAGGATTCGAAATTTTCCCGACATGTCAGTTACAGACAATCACTTCGAAAGAGAGCAAACCGTTCACTTTACAGAAAACCTCTACAAAACTCGACAGTATAGTGCTTTCTTTCATTTTCCTTAGGTTTTAGAAATGTCTTCCTTTACAATGGCAGCCATTACCATGACCATAGAGTGGTATGACCTATATACAAAACTATTCACAATGTACATTACTGCATACTGCTGGAACATTTTTCTTTGAAAGGTTCTGTCGCGAGTTGAGACTGGAGCTCACTTCTAATTAAAAAAGACACTTTACTGCACCATAACATCCAATATCTACCGTAGGAAACCCATAGAAATTCTTGACGCGCTATCAGTGTTAAAGTCCAATGAGTTACCAACGCTTAATACCACTCCACTGTTTAGCTGGAATGGTTTCCAATTTCATTTATTTGTTGTCAATGTATATAATGGCGTACAGGGCGGTTGAAAGAGCGGTTGACGCCACACCAAGGGTTTGGTTGAATTCAAAACCCGAGAGCAAAGGAAATAAGAAGCTTCCTGAGTTCGGGAATGTTTTTCAATTCTTCTTGGCAGTAGCCAATATGTCAGCGACACAAGCCAATTTTACGCATGGAGGCACCGGTGACCGCGCCAGAGCCCTGGGCCCTAATAACATTTGCCCCTGACTAGAAAACCGGTTTTACTGCTCGCCAGAATTTAATGTCCTACTGTGCGCGTTTTATTCCTTGTGCTATTTTTGGTTCTAGTTGCCCCCAGTGATTAATATAAAAATGCTGCAATGCTGACAGAACCTTAGTCCGTTCATTCAGTTTCCTTCCTTTGCTTTCAACCTGAGAATTTCAGCTAATTGATTTGGCTAAGCCCAAAGCCGACACCGAATATGGCGTTGATTTGTGTCCCAGACAATTGCTCCTGTCTAAGTCTGTCTGGTAAACTTTCGTTCTTGTTAACACGTATCATCGAAACACGTTCCTACTTAAACTCCTTGTTTTGCCCCAGTTTGAGTACAATGGAAGAAAGATTAATTTCTTTTCAAGGTTTTGGTTACTTTTTGCGACGTTTATTTCAGGAAATGTTATGTTTGCTGTCTTGTACGTAGCTTTATTTGATGTGGGCCGTTTGGGCTCAGGACTATAACTTTTGCATGTGTGTAATATATATCCCCCTATTGGCTCTGTAATCATTCAAATTCCTGTTTTTACAAAAACAACTGATAATGTTTGGCTTCGATACAGATTCAACGAGGTTTAACCGTGCCTAATCAATTACCAAAAGTATTCTATAGATTGTGAATCAATTATTTTCAGGAACTCTTTTTTTCTTCTTCATTTAGTATAGTTGCTTGTTATCCTATAAAGTTTACTACTGGAAATCGTATAATAAATTGTCATGATAATGTGGACTTTGTTTATAATCATGTTAATACATCCAATAGAAATATAGGATTACATGTTATTAAATATTAACCTTTCAATTAAATACGATATATCACCTTGCAATTTTAACTTCTAAATCTAAACTACTAAGGGATTTTAACCCACAGCATCCAGACAGCGAATATACTATTGTGGCTTTTTGGTCTATGCCGTAGACGTGATGCATTAGACAATATCGCAGTCTAATTCATTTGTGGTCTACATGACAGGGGCTATAAATGTTAGAAAGCTTCATGGGTATTCTTATGAAATAATTTAGCTGCTACTCCCAGTGCCCTATTATCATGAGTACCATTTGAAATAAGTTAATTATTAGCTTCCATGGATGATCCTGTCAAAGTATATATTTTCTATTTCTTCTCTCTCTCTCTCTCTCTTGAGGCCGTATGTACGATCCGCGTGTGAGTAGTTCTTCATCTGATAGAACGGTCTATACAAGACTACACGCTAATCAAACCGCGATGTTAAGTTGCCGGCCAAAAGTGGGCTAACATATGTTGGTATTTCCAAGGTCAAGGACACAATTGATTTAATAACATCAATCTGTCATGCTTTAGAATCACAATTCGATGACTACTTGGAGAGTTACAACTAAATCATCCAAAAGGTAGCATTACTTTGTGGTTATACACCGAAAACGCGCTTATTCGTTGTTGCAATATCATCAGCAATACCGTTTGAAGAAAATGATCAGTCGATGCGAAGAGTGGCATGCCACAGTCGCACTGCTCTAAGATTACTCGCTCACAAATTTTACTATTTGTGTAGACAATACCTTTCACTGACTTCACAATTTCATCGGTTGATATGGGTGGGATCTAGGAGGGTGCATAAGATGACCGCGCAACCTCCATTTTGGGGCAACTCCTTTCAGAAGATACAAGTGTATGTTTATTTCGGTCATACTCCCCTCTATTTTGATATCCTGGATTCAGGAGTGAAATGGAATCTAGTTTGATATGGAAGGAAGAGAGAGAGAGAACTCCCTAATCGTTTTGTATTTCGATGATATGAAACACCATTGCAAATACAAGTACCTTTTCTATTCAACGTGTTTCAAAACAGTAAACAGTCCAAGTCCTTCGCCGGTAAATAACGAAGTCGCCTTCTGACACTCACTTTCGTGGTTAACAAAGCGTATATTTGGCATACTATTATTTACGTAGCGTAGGACTGGTGTGCCTTTCCGGGGTTTTCAGGACATCGCCATGAGCTATTCTTTCACTTTGAATATAGTGTTATAAAAAGAAGAAAAAAGCAAATTCCAATACAAATCACATTATGAGGAAAAAGTGGATATAACAGCGCACATTATGATAAACGATATCCTAAGCCTTTAAGGTATTTCCCAGCATCAATCGATCTAAGACATTTTGCTGTACGCTGAAGTCGTCTTCAAAATTGATTTTAATCGGACACAAAAGACAGTGCATTAGAGTTTTTCTGACAAATGTATTGTATTTTGTGTATTTACGGCTGTTTTCAATTGAGAACACTTGCGTTATACACCCATGCGAATGGATTAAGAGCTTAGTTATTTCTCCATCTAGAATGCAACGGCTATGGTGTAGAACTCATAAATGTATTTAAAAAATGCGCTAATGTCATTTTGGGAGGAAAAAAGCCCCATATGCTTTGTCATTTGTGTGAGGATAAATGTCGTTTCAGACAATAAAATATTTATAAATGAACCTACTCCGACACCAGCATGTACTCAAAAGGTTGTTTTCATTGCTTTAAATTCACTTTGTTGAGACGAACCCTAAATTACTGAGCAATGTAATCCATGCGAGGCCGAGTGACAATTAATGTATCACTTCTGTTTCATTAGCGTGAATATGAGCCAGATTAAGGCCTATTAGGTTTGTGTGAGTCTATACGGTTGTTCTAATGCCTCGCGATAGATGCATACCATTTAAAGGGCTTATGCTTCCTGGTATTGCTATTAAATCCATTTCCCTCGAATAGATTGATCTGTTATACAATAAATCGCAGAAACGACATTCGATGTAGAAACATACTTTGAGAATGGACTATTTGATAGATTGATATTGAACGCTGACCTAAATGGCCACCATGATTTTTCTAGATTGTCCCTAAACACACAAACACGTGTCACATGGCAAAAGTATATATAGCAACTTAGATTGATGGTACTGCTTTATCAATCTCCACGGAGACACATTTCTTAGTCGTACTGAGAAGCCATGTAGAGAAGGAGATGGGATTAATGGAGAAGAGAACCTATCCTTTCACACTGGAGGAAAGGTTTGGTAGACCGCATGCAATCCAGCTTATGTTAGAGAGAGGGGAGAGAAAGAGAAAGAGAGACAAATATGAGGATGTGATGTTTGATGCGGCCCTTGCTATTGGTATGTCTCTGTGATGTTTGATGCGGCCCTTGCTATTGGTATGTCTCTGTGATGTTTGATGCGGCCCTTGCTATTGGTATGTCTCTGTTCACTTGTAAATCGTCTCTCAGTCAGAAATTATTGATTGAATTAACCCTCGCCTCGCAACACCTGCGATAGCAATGAGAGAGCGGATTCTTGCATTCCTTCTGACATAACTTACCAGCACATAATCGAGTAAATTAACGCTTAATACAATCTCAAGGATGGGTGTTCTATTGCCCTCCTTCCCGTTTCCCCTAGTCTGCCTGCCCGGGATCTTTTCAGATGACTACACTAATGTGTCCCTCCACAAGGCGGGCTACCAAACAAATTTCAAACATTCTCTCGTTGAAAATGAGGGAATATTTATCGATCAGTCCGACCCGACTTTCCAGGTACTTTCTATCTCTCTTCATTGCACAAATCAGTGCAGACAAGCAGAAGTCATTCAGCTAGTCTGCCTCAACATTCACAGAATAAGTTCATATCTACTGTTGATAGTAAGGTATTGATTCGAGAGATAGTTCAGCACGATCACAACTACTTTCTAAAAATCAACCTAAGACCATTTCGATAGCTCTGTGAGTTACCTGTTATTGTGCGAACATGACAATGACGTATTAAGTAGTCTAATAATGATTTTTTGGAGATATAATTACAATAGGGTATTAAAATTGGTCTTGAGTTGAAATCCGAAAATATTTGCGATCATGTTTCTCTTTAAAAGGTCGTTCGAAAAGCTATTATGAGATCCTCTTAAACTATTAAACAAATCCTGAGCGGTATTAAAGTTCTAGATTGTATGGAATATAAAAGTACGTCGCCTGGACTTGTGTGCAAGGGACAGTAATAGGAAAAATCGTCTATTATGCAATAAAATAAAGTTTTAAAATATAACCTCTGTTTCCATAGGAGCTTTTGAATACTTAATAACATAATACTCTCAAGGCAAGAACATCAAACCTAATGTTAATGTGTTTCGATGTATATATCAGATAATCTTGACAGCTTGATACATTTGTTTCATTTGTCATTATAAAAAGAGTTCCTGCATCTGTACCGAAGTGAAAGGGGAAGCTTAAATCAGTGCTTCTATAAGCCTTTATCATTGTACCCTTACCAAATACCCATTTTCAATTTGGAGCTAGAAATGCCAACACTCTCATGCTTACACTTGACTTTCGAAGAATAAATAAATAAAGTAACTAAATCAAATCTGATATTATTTGAAGAGCATCCACTTTAGCTCACTCTAGCAATTATCTGGAAAATTATTTCATCTCTAGGCCTAAGGACATATCCATTTTCCTCCATTCTTTTGAAATGCACTTATAAATGGTGGTTATGATTTCAATAAATATTTCCGTCTCATTAATTCTATGTTATACAAGTTATTTTTTATTAAAAAGTGTTTTTTAAATGGCTCGGGGAATACTTTTAAAACTTGCCACAATCTGAATTTAAACGTCAAAGGCAACTTGGAGTAGTATCAATCAGAGTACGAATCAAATTTATCAAATTAATTAATACATTTGATAACATTGGATAAATAACAAGAAAAGGGACTCACTACAAAAATTTGTGATGTTATCTTCTGACCACTAAATATGATATTTGGATGCAAAACCATAAACACATGTTCAACCATTAAAATATCTGTGACCCTGTTAACAGCTCATCATCATCTAAATCAATACCAGGTATTTCAACCATTAAAAGAACATATGCTAGCAATGCTAATTATTATAATCGTATAACTCCAAATTATACCCAAATATAGGAGAAAAAGGAAAGAAGATTCGGTTAACTACCCTGCTAAGCTCTACCTTAACTTTTCTTTGATTGTGAAAGCACATTTCAAGACAGAAATATGTTATCTTTCCTATACACATGAACGCTGTCCTACGAATGCGTGCGCATCACGGGATTTAATTTCTAGCACAGATGGTCTGCATATAATGAACATGATGACTTCATATCATGATAACCTTCATGCATGACTTAACCACACCAATGTGGAAGGATCGGAAGTAAAATCAAGCCATGATTAGGTCATGTGTGTCTAAATCAATTGATTGAGATCAATAACATACTTAGCAGTTAAGAGGAGCTCATTAAGACCATGTCACGTCTGCCATTTTGTTTGATTTGATGCGACTTTCGTGATTGTCCTGAAGGACTGGATTAAAACGAGGTCATTATATTCTTTAAGAAACACAATAAATGATGATTTTAATAAAGGAGTAGAGGTAATGACGTTTCATTCGATAGATCTAATTCCCAAACAGACTAGAGGGGACAGTGTCTTGAATACGATAGATTAATGTGACTGCGGCATGACATTTAAACATGTACAAAAAGCCAGCTGTTAATCTAAAAAAGAGTACCCCTAGGATAACTCGCCACTTGGAATGTCTCCTTAATTCCAATGAATAAAGATAAACAAATTGAGCTTAAATGGAGTGGTCTGACAAAACATTTGCAAAACAAATTAGAGGCCCTGCAAAGGACCAGAGGATATACTACATTATGACCGTTGTAACCTCAAATTGACATGTACATTCTTCAACCTTTACAAGTATCCTCATGGCTTCCGATGTGTTACTAGCTTATTTTCTGGTACTATTTAGACTTATTTCCCTTCGATTTGTTTCTCTGCTTTTCCATCTCGCTCTTCAGCCAGACATATTGATTCTTAAGGCATTAAGAGGATGGGAAAAAAGACATGCATACAGGCAAAAAAAAATTTGTAATGACGTAGAAGCATACATAGAGGGTCCGTCTACAACCTTGTGCCTCATACCACCCACGCCCTTTAATGTTTCAGAAAGGCTAGAGAAATAGCCCCCAATAGAGCCCTAGAGTAATATTTGTAGGGTATGTAAGTTATTACGCATATCAAGCATAGTCTAAGTTTCGTCTTACCTGATATCAAAATACGTATCATGCAATGAACGATTTTAAAAGGACAGATGTTAAACAAGTGCCTTTCTTTAATGCTAAATCAGTGAAAACTTTGTAGGTATTAGACAATATTAGAACATTATCTCACAAGATAACATTTGTAAAACACTCACACAGTAACATTTAATCTGAGAGGCTCAATTATTCACCGTAATTATAATTTGCAGGAGGAAGCACCACACCTACCATGATATGTGGAAGCCTAATAACCACCATGATGGGTGAAAGCACCACACGCACCATGGTAGGTGGAAGCACCACACGCACCATGGCAGGTGAAAGCACCACACGCACCGTGGTTAATGAAAGCACCGCACGCACCGTGGTAGGTGGAAGCACCGCACTCACCATGATCGATGGATGCACCACACGCACCATAGTAGGGGGAAGCACCATGACAGGTGGAAGCACCACACGCACCATGGTAACCCTTTTTTGTCCAAATTACCATCCACCATGGTATCAAACAATGAAATTCATTGTTTGATGACCCTATGTTTATCATTTTGTGATACCATGGTTACCATGGTGGATGGTAATTTGGACAAAAACCATGGTTACCATGGTACTCTTTTGTAATGGAAATGAAAGCACCGCATGCACCATGGTAGGTGGAAGCAGCACACGCACCATGGCAGGTGAAAGCACCACACGCACCGTGGTTAATGAAAGCACCGCACGCACCGTGGTAGGTGGAAGCACCGCATGCACCATGACAGGTGAAAGCACTACACGCACCATGGCAGGAGGAAGCACCGCACTCACCATGATCGATGGATGCACCACACGCACCATAGTAGGGGGAAGCACCATGACAGGTGGAAGCACCACACGCACCATGGTAACCCTTTTTTGTCCAAATTACCATCCACCATGGTATCAAACAATGAAATTCATTGTTTGATGACACTATGTTTATCATTTTGTGATACCATGGTTACCATGGTTACCATGGTGGATGGTAATTTCGACAAAAAACCATGGTTACCATGGTACTCTTTTGTAATGGAAATGAAAGCATCTCATGCACCATGGTAGGTGGAAGCAGCACACGCACCATGGTAAATGAAAACACCACACGCACTATGGCAGGTGGAGACACACCACACGAACCATGGCAGGCGAAAGCACTACACGCACAATGGTAGGGGAAGCACCGCACGCACGCACCATGGCAGGTGGAAGAACCATGTTGCAGTAAAGAAACTTTAAGAAATTCCAAAGTTCAAATGGTATATTAACGATTAAATGAAACTTACCGAATACTTGCTTTCCGTGCTGGAGAGTCCTGACAGAACACACGTGGTAGTGATTACATAACACAAATTAATGTTTGCAAGAATACTCTCAAATGTGACCCGTTCCAATGGTGGAGACAGCACCTTGAAGTAAGAGCTAAAATTGAGTCCATCAGCAGCCAGGGCTGTAGCCATCATCCTCACAATGGTATCACCAAGTTGCTTTATCAACAGCTGTCTGTTGAACATGACATGGAAGGGAAAGGCTGAGCTGAAGGTATCGACCGAAAGTTTGGCGTCTTTTCTCCTGGTTGACATGTTTGAAATTGACTGGACAGGATGTCCAAGCCTCTCTTTATCACAATTTGGATGGGCTTCATCCAGGAGTGGTTGGATTATGTACACTGAATGGTTCCCAACACGTTCACCCATTTGAACGTCGACGAAAGAATTGAACAAAAGAATGGACGCCATTTTGATCTGTCCCGCCATGCTTTGCGAGATGCATGTGCTCTCTGTGTACATATGAAGTAGAATGTGTCGGTCATCGTCCCTCGTGGAGCAGCGAAACGATGGTGGCTATGGCAACAGAAATAAAGGATTAGAAATGAAAATGAGTGGATTACAATAAATCAAATCAATATAGGACCACATTCAATATACTTGTATACAACATTGATACCATGAGTAAATATGAATGGATCAAATGTTCCTTAGATATTTCATAAGCGCAGGGGTGATATATGTGCCCTTGATGTTCTCTTACATTTTGCTAGTTCATTCAAGATACATCAAATTTAGTTTACTATTCAGACTATACTTCTATTGCATTTAAAACAAAATAGAAACATACAAACAATATCTTGTGAGATATTTACAATTTATCTTGTCGATAGGATAACGTTAAAGATAAAAAGCAGATTCATAGTGGGCGAGAGACCAGTTTGTCAAAACTCTGGAAGACAGAACAGGCTCAAAACACAGCAGGTCCATGAGATATAAAAAGGTAAATCAACAAAGATTTTTTTTTCTTGTAACTTTTTTCTCTTGATCTCCTTCTTCTTCTTTCACTTTGTACCTCGGGGACCTTTGACTTGCCATCTGAAATATCCCCCTTCAAATAACACTACGTTTATACTCACATGAAATATTGAATATAGATATTGAATATTTATTGTGATATGTTGCATTCTATGGGAAGACATTAACTGGTGATCAATTATAAATGAAGATGTTGTTTTGATTCATCTGCTTTATCACAATATGACAGAATCGCGCTAGATTGAGTTATTAAGGTTTACTGATTATACAATCACAGTTTAATACGAATTCATCAATTACATAATGAAGACATTTTATAACAATGGGTGCTTATCGGAGTAGCATGTATTGAATGATCAAACACACGCCTATACACATGCATGTGTTCAATACAGGCACATATGCCATGAATAATTGGGAGCTACACCGACCAAAGCTTGCCATTTAAATGGCATATCAGGGGCAGTCATACCGACACGCTCAAAGCTTTTTATCCTCTCAAAAGGGACCCTTTTCCAACCTAATCAATTCCTAATCAAATTTCATGCTTCACTAGGGCTCATTCTACCCACTGCAGCAAAAATATTTTGACAGAAAAATCGGTTTCTCCCTGCTCCCTCGTATGAAAACATTGGAGGGAAGTCGGCTCCTGAGCTTCCAGAACACGGTTATCAAATCAGCTTATCGAAAAGGAGCAAAATTGACTGGTCGGGGGATTACAATCTTATTCTCATACGTTTTCAATCTTCCCAGCAAATTCGTTCCACAAGTATTTGATTTGATTTTTTTCGTAACAAAACTAGAATAAATAAGATAGAATTTATAAAAGATCATATCTTGTAGTCAAGAATACCGGCATATACATAATTTCTCTTTAAATTTCGCGATAATCCTTTTTCTTTTTTTCTTTTATTCGAAATGCACGGAGGAAGGATTGATTTCCATTCCAATTGTTTTGATTAGATACTTGGATAAAAGCTCCCCTAATGGATTAAAATCGGACATGCATTAACAGAGCACTGTGCAAAGACCTAGTTTGCACTAAGATAAACAGCGACAAGGTCAAACCTTTCTTTTGATAGAAACTTCATCAAGATGAATAAATATTATTACTGACAAATCTGTGAGAAATGCTTTATCGAATATTTAGAATTTTACTAAACCACAGGTCATATTTTTAACATAAAAAATGGCCTAACTTATAACAAAAAACAATTTAAAGTGAATTTGTATTCTAAGTGCCAATGAAATGTCCATCCAAATTTTTTTCTTTATATTGTTTTTCTGCTCACTTATATCATAACTCAATCTTAAATTGTGTATGTTGGTATCCTATGTTATGTATAATCTAGGATCCATATCATTCATATATTTCAGCGAAAAGTTTGATTTACGAAGTTATTATATGCCTTTTCCTAAGTTTCCTACACAGTATTATATATTATAATCTGAAACATTTATTTCTTTATACATTGCCAATGATGAGGATAAGTTTAAATTAAGGTATCTCATTTCATCGGCCGCAGTATGGATATTACGTTTATTTGCTTTTAAAATATTTACAATAACAAAATTGAATAAATGACTGATTGATAGACTGACGAACTGAATGAATGAATGAATAATATGTGTAAAGTTAATGGCCCGAATTCACAAAGGAGGTTTACATTTAACCCATGGTTTAAACCCTCATTTACATAACCCATGGTTTAAAATAAGCGCAAAATAAGCGCGACACAAGTCAGAGGTCCAATATTAGACGCGCGCAAGGCAAGGTACGCTTAATTTGCGCTAATTTTAAACCATGGGTTATGTAAATGAGGGTTTAAACCATGGGTTAAATTTAAACCTCCTTTGTGAATTCGGGCCAAAAAATATTAATGCGATTAATTACAAACAACATAGTGCCTACGAACCTGCCTTGATACATAATACATCAATTTAGATTTCATCTTCAGAAAGAAATTATAAAGGCTCGTTCAGATATGACGCGGTAAAACCGCGGGGGTTTTCTTTATGATGACATAAATCATGTAAAGTTTAATACGCTTCACATTTTCGTATCTTATGACACATAGCTCAGTGATTACACGCAAGTCCTTTGTTGCCGTTCATTTACACGTAAAATAAACCCGTTATTTTGCGGCGGTTTACCGCGCCATATCTGACCAACCCTGAAAGATATACTCGTTAATCAATGATATATGATGATATATACTTGTAGACAAGCATGCAGAAAAGTTTTGTCTATAAGTACTATACAAAGCATATTATAATACTAATTGAAGATGAGGGTAAGCGTTAGCCCTACCCAATGATAAAATGTCTTGTTATCGAACCCGATACCTTCCGGCTCAAATATCAGATGGGCGATTGACAACTGGACATGACATCGTTCCATTAGGATCAACTGGTCCGAATTAAAATCCCACGTGCGAAACTAACATCCTTTGGCGAGACATTAACCTACATTTGTCACTCTTACACAGTGATAGAAAATGGGTACCTGCTAGTAATACATTTCTTGATTGCTTTTAGCACCCTGTATAGAAGCCGTACAAAATCTAGGGTAATAGCATAAAGCTTTAAACACGCCCTGAGCTTCCCTCGAGATGGATATAAGCGCATGAATATCAAACACCATCGAAACATTACCATTGATATATACAATACGTTTTGTTTTATCGATTGAAAAAGACGGGATCTTTCCCGTATAATAGAACAATAACAAATATTATTCTCAATCCTGATATTAGTTTGTTTTATTGCTCCCATTATGTCAATTTGTATGTAACCCGTGTCATTAAATCAAATCAGAGCTGAGATACGACACTTATTACTGCTGTGAAATTTACATCCAATTAGGATAGCCTCGGGGCTTATACAAAAAGAAAGAAAACAGAAAAACAAGCTGTGTATCTCTTTCAAAAAGTATGATAAAGGAAAAACGTAGGGGGGATGAAAATAAAAGATCAAATAGGTCAGATAAGATTTACGGTGAGTGTCAATTTTCCGACAAGGCTAAGAACACGTCATATTTTCCGACAGAAATAATCAACGTTGTAGTTACATCCTCCCTACACCCTCTTATTAGCCATACCTCAAGGTGGGTATCATACAATAAACTACTGGCTGTAGGAACAGTAAATAAACATTCAAGTTTACAACTGCACAATTGACATTCATGTTTAACTAAATCAGCATTTGAAACAAAGATGAGAAGAAATATTACCCTGTGATTACTGGTAAGCTTTAATGATGCGATGTGTTGCTGAAGGCCATCAATGTTGCTATAGAATTCGACTAGGGACCCGCCTAAAGCTTGTAGAAATGTGCCATATTGCTCGAAACACAGACAGAAAAACTCCTCTCCGAACCTCTCCATAAATACTGTGTACTCTAAACCTGTTTAGGAAACGTAAAAGAATGAAAGTCTAGTTACATGGTTGTCATGAACTGTCGGTATTCATCAACAAATACTCAATAAATGTTCATGAATATAATTATATGTGAAAAAGGTTCATACTATACAAAGTACACATTTCAACAACATATATATGTTAAAGTGTTTTAAATTGGTGATGACTTTAGAAATCGAGGATCACTTTAACCTGAAAACCATGGGTATTTTTTCCCGACAGACCACAGTATACTTCTGGTCCGTTTAAAGCTCTTTAACAGAAACACTCTTTGTCTTAAGCCTTCTCTTTTGACCTTGTTTTATATCGTCTGTCATGGGGTATACAAGGAGCATGTATTTTTTTTTACTGCGTTCTCCACTTTGATTTATCTTTTTTTCCTTCAAAGTCAGGCATTGTTTATGTCCTACTTTTTATTCAATCAAATTAATTTCCATTTTTGTTGGTCGCTTTGATTAAACTGACACCCAATCGCCGACATTCTGTATAAACCTGAAGAAAATTATTTTCATGTTTACGGATACATTATAACAGAGGTAGGCGTTGCATTTTTACATGTCAATTCGTTTCGCGTTCGTTCTTGAAAGATCTCTAAAAAAGATATGGCCCTTTAATGAAGAAATGAAAATGTAATTTATTCTAATCTCAATCACGAGCTTTTTTAAACAAACAATGTTTTGTAACCCACCTTTATATTAACCATGATACGTATGCTAGATCTTTCACAAAAGGTTATTCTCCTCAACGACTTAGGACGATCACAGAAATCAATGAGAGCATATAAATCCTGGCATATTTGAGTATATGTTGTTTAAATAAAGTGATTCTCCCGTGGAAAGTTTTGTAATGCTTAATTTAATCCGAGGGTACAGTGAAACTCTCATTTCCTTATGTCAATTACAGCTCGCCAATCAAGATCCAAATGAAACGTAAGTGATCGGTTCTTGTGAACCTCACTTTGATAAGGGTTTAGGTCGTTTTATCTTGCACACGGATGCATTTCCTCGACTTGAATTTGAGTAATAAAAAACATTATTTCGGATGGCAATTGGGTGTAGCGCTGAATGGATCAGTAAATAGATTCTGACAATGAACATTGAATGAGATCTCATTCTATTGACGGATAAATCCCGCGGTGTTTATCAAAACACTTCAACTGCCAATCATAATTTCCATGTGCTTGTTTTCATCAATGAATTCCACTAGATCGTATTTCAAGGGGAAGGTTGAACGCTTATGGCACCATTTTGAGGAGGTTTGAAGTGTTTTCCAGTCATACAAACTCTTGAAGGCAATCTCATCATCATCATCAGACTTCAAAGGCTTGTCGTCCTGATGCCCCTTCTCTCTCTTTTTTCATATTACCCCTCTCTGTTCCTCTGTTCATCGTGGCAGACTTTAAAGATATTGCTCTTTATAATATGGTATGTTTAAATTTTATCGGTTGATTTTAAAATGCATTAAACCACATTGATGATGATCCCTTTTTTTTGTAAGAGTCTGAGTCAATTGCTTAAAAATCTATGTTACTCTCTTATATGTGTCCATCTAATTTCTTTAAAAGAAACCTTTAAAAAATCTTTGCGGGGGTGGGCTACTTTAATATGAATTAAGGCACGTTTATGATAAACCTTTTTTAAGAGTTTAAGAATATGCTTGGATTTTTATTTTGTTATTCTCTCTTGTATGCATCCTGTTCTTACTCATAAAGATCAAGAAAATTATGAAATAAGATCATTGAAACAGTTATTAGAACATATTCTCATTTCTTGAACTAGATTCATCGACTGATCAAATGGTTGAACTCGTTTCTCCCAGGAAAGGGCACGACAACCGTGCGTCGCAAGAAATAACTGATGACGGGATGAAAATTGTTACTGTCGAGAACAGAAGTGACATGCAAACAAGCAAAGGGTCTTCCTTTCTAAAACTGTTGCGGTTATGACAGTGAAGGAGCAGCTGAACAATTATTGCTCCCCGCCTGCCCGCGTGAAATTTCTTGCTCCAGCTTTTTAAACAATTCTGTTTTGATGGGTAGTATGATCGACATATGACAATTGTTTGTCAAATGCCTCCAGGATTTCTGGCGACTAAACGTCATGTGAAAGAAGGAGGCTCGCCATATCGGAAAGTTTAAAGGCTAATTTTACGACTGGTGGATTTAAATGAGCCCTATAAGAAATAGTTACCGGGGAAAGGGGTGATCAACTAATGGATCAGTTTCTTTAACTTTGTGCACATTATTTCTACCATTGTTATCTATCTTTTAGTTTTTTCATTTGTATTTGATATCCAACCTCAAGTTTTGGTTGCAATATATAAATAAGAAAGTTAATACCTGCTGTATCAAACTGATCGCTTTTTGAACGGAAACATAAAAATAATATGAACATTTCAAAATCACTTTAACACCCACAACCTTGGCCCCGTTGCATAAAACTTACCATTGATGGTAACTTTGCCATCAATGGTAACTACCATGGAAACCTTGATTTTGATTGGTTGTTGAGCCCTGTTACCATAGTAGTTGCCATTGATGGCAAAGTCACCATCGATGGTAAGTTTTATGCAACGGGGCCCAGGGTCTAACTTTTTTGTATTCATAACATTAAAGACAACAACTATAGTTTGAGCTGTTGATCTTGAGTTTGTAAATTAGCCACGCTTGTATACCTTGTTTTAGCGTTAGCGCGTAATTCCCCGTCAAGTGATCATAGCATGGTTGTCAGCATGTTCAGATTGGGTGTATATCTTAATGAATATAAACCCTCTTGAGTCACGAAGTCACGTCAAGTCGTGAATGACACCTATACCCTGTACACTTGAAATTACAGCCTGCAATATTACGAGTCCTCTATCAATTCACGAATAACGCTTTTATGTAAGAACAACATACAGTACAGATGTTTATACTACCAAATAGGCCTTTTTTTGTTGAACATTTTGTCCTTGCGATTGGGTTATTTGGTTTTAAAAAAATGATAAAATGACCATCAATCAGAAAGAATGTGCTGAGCACAGAAAAAACAAAATGGTATGATCATTAAAAATCACTTTAACGCCCAGAATATATATTCAGGGAGACTTAGTTACTATCCAACACACAAGCAAAGGAAATATAAAGCAACTATATTTCAATCTGTTTGTCCTCCTCGTGTACAGGTCCAAAAAGCTATTGTAAGCAATGAGCTTTCAGGCGTATATTTTACTCCCTCCCTTCTACCAACTATGACAATGAGAATATTGACGCACGACTCAGTCTAAGTCACATGACTTACCTAAAATCTTGGCACCTTTGGTACTGACATGAATTAAGAGATCCTCTAGACATGAGTTGGGCCTCGAGTCGTAGTAGTTTGTTAATGACTCGATTGAAAACTTACTGTCCAAGCCCTCGTTATCCCTAGAAAAGAAAAGAAAATGCAAAATATCAATCACATAGATTCAATCCATTATTGATAGATATTTAGTAATACAGGATTGTATTAAAAAGAGAACAAAAGTAAAAACATTAAATAAAACATATACGATCAATACAAAATTCGAAGGACAATTATTATTAAAAGAAGATAAATACCTTTACACTTCTATTACAGAATTATGATATGAATAATAATATGAAATTATTCCCATATTCATAATTATAAATGTTTATCCTTATCCTTATCCTTTTAATGCAACCTTTTAAAAACTGTGATGATTGTTAAATGTTATGTTTGAAATGTAATTATTTGTCTGTATTTATATATTTATGTACATGTATAGCACTTCTATATGTCCGAAGACAAATTTTATGTATTTTTTACATGAAAATAAAATATCTTGAATCTTGAATCTTGAATCTTGAATGAGACGCTTTCATAATGTTTCAAAACTTTAAAAAACATGTGACATAGTACATAACATATTAAAAGAAAAAAATATATATATATTTTGAAAAATAATTTTTGTCTGTAGCTTTAAATGTATTCTCGCTTGGTGTCTTAGTGAAAATAATCAGACTTTCCAGTCACACCAAGTCCATAACTTTAGTACCACATGCAAGGTAAACTGCATTTCTTGGAATATGTCTACGAGATTTAAGGACAAACAGAGCACATTTGCAAAGCATAGAGACCACATCTTTTTCCATGTCTCCTTTTATATTAGGCTTTTATCTCTAATTGTGTTGAGTATCATGAGTACATGGAATAGTGAATCAAGATTTTCAAACATGAAAGCGTGTTCAATATTTGCGTCGTAATTTTAAGAAGAAAGTAGACATTCTGATTCAGCATCTCCGTATTTAAAATGGTATTCATCAATATCAATCAACCGAGAGAGTTGCGGATATTTAGCTATCCACTAGAGTTTAATAAGAATGAAT
This sequence comes from Mesocentrotus franciscanus, assembly GCA_037976565.1. Classification (NCBI taxonomy): domain Eukaryota; kingdom Metazoa; phylum Echinodermata; class Echinoidea; order Camarodonta; family Strongylocentrotidae; genus Mesocentrotus; species Mesocentrotus franciscanus. The sequence goes on along the minus strand of CP137680.1, from coordinate 30,213,924 downwards.
TGCAGTAAAGAAAAAAAGAAGAGTCAAGTGAAAGAGATTTAAATAGCGGTTACTGGAGAGCAATAACACGTATTATGTACATCATTAACTCTCATGCATGACCTTCATAGCAGAATAAATGATAGGTGCACTCTCGAGTATGCCGCTATAAAGGGCTGCCATTCTAATATTCTAAGTGGAGAAAAACAATCATAACAAGATAACAAAACGAATCTCATACATAGCAATCTACACAAGCAGTAGAATTTAATCAGTTTAGTCAATACGAAGAGCTGCACAGGAGGTAAATGAATTGTAGAAAGTTGAATTGTGTTTGTATTTTATATTTTCATCCACCATGCCCACCGTTCAGAACACGTTATTTTTTGGGGAACAGTGTTTAGACACAGATCCGTGTCAAATAACGTCTAATCATATTACAAGATACTGTGCCCCGCTACACCCGACTCATCTGACTCGGAACCCGATACTTATTGCTAATTGATGCCTTGTTATCATGGTTAAAAAGGCTAAGTGATCCAGGCAACTTTTAGCGGTCACTCATATTTGGAGAACATCTAAAATCAAAGCAAGTTGCAATAACAGCTACTGACACAATTCATACAATCCTTTTGAAATGCAATCACATCTTGCGGCTCTGTCGCTAGCAGCGGGTCTTCTTACAACAGGCATTTCGGATATTCTCATATCGATTACTCTCTTTAGCACGTTACTGAGTCATTGATTCTACTTTCGTCAGAAGAAGGAAAACCCTCATTTTGTAAAAACGTCACAATCGTCCAAAAGGTAGATGTTGTTTTTCCTCTTTTGCTCCGATAACATTGAAAGCTAAACGTTCAGGCATTGTGTTGTTCTTTTCAAATGCGATATCCACAAAGAAAACAAGTACTGGATATGTACGGTTGTATGGCTATCCTCTTATACGTGGGTAGCAATTGTGAAAAGAAATCTCCCAATGATGAAAATAGAAGGCAACCTTTTCTTCCATGAATGTAATTGCTTTAATTCAAAACACAAAATAGGATACTCGATTGCCATTGTATGTACTTCAAGTTTCAAGTTTCAAGTTTATTTCACATTTCACAAAAAAGAGTTTACATAATTGACAAGATTAGAACATAATGAGGTATACTAGAAGTAACACAGTATATAATCAAATCTTTGTAAAGACGTCGAAATTTATTGTATTGAATGGTAGGTTATACAAGGTGAAATGTGGGGAACCTATTAAAAAGCTCAGCTTGTAGATTATAGGTTCCCCTTACTAAAGGTATTATCTATCTATTTGGAGTATTTTCACAATGAACATAATGTGCTTCCAAAGCGAAAGAAGAAAAGAGGCCCAATAACTAACATAGATAATAACCTTCATTTATATAATCGATTAATGTGCTTTTTATATCATTGCAGTATTAATTTGACTCGGCTGGTCATACCTAAAATTGACGTAAGTATTAGCGGTTGGACATAATTCCTTTTTCATGAGTGATGACAAAAACTTTTTCTGTGTAGAAAAACACATATTTCGATTGAGTCGCTACGACCCCCTCCCCCTCCCCTTCCCCACACGGTATCTTAAACTTCAGATTTACAACAAGTGAAATTGATTAGTGAATTCTTAAAACGGGCTTAATTGCGGATGCCCCGAGCCTCGTGCTTTGAATTTCGAAGTTTTAGCTGCTAACTAAAATCTTATTGAGCGTCAAGCCTTGTTTAATAGTGAAAGGGTATATAACGTAAGGTATGGAGGTTGCGAAAATATATGACTCGACATGTTTCCTAAAAATCAACCCAAGAAGGCAATTGCCACCCAGTCGGATAGCTCTAAATCTATTATTGATTCAAAGCGGCTTTGGCAATGGATATAACCTAGGATCAATCTGTCTGCTTCTCAAAGAAATCTCTACCATCTTCATCGATCTTTATGTCATGTTTCATTGCCAATGAAAAGATTCATTACCAATAGGGAAAATCTGTTCGATTCGGTTCATAGAGAATGAGTCTTGGCAGATGATATCATGACAACTAACGAATTAACGTCAAACAATTTGGTTTAGGGGATGTGATTAAATCGTTATAAAGAGGAATGATTATACCATTAATTTCACGAATCAATGAACAAAATCTACCCCTAACATTACCTGAATCTGGTACAAGAGACTTCTTTATTAACCTTTTCCGTCCCTGGCCAAGCCATGGTTGTATTTTTTATTGGTCTTTTCTGTATATATTTTTTTAATGAATGAAACAAAAGATTTGGCTAATAGATATCTACTTTAAACCAATCGTAATTTTTTCCTTGCTTTTATACTTATGATTTCTTTTTGGCCAAACTTGAAAAGGACAGCGCGAGACAATAGTAGCACCGGAAACAAACAAGACATTACTCTTCTCTCTTTTCACTCTCGTATTTACATGAACGCTTTCAAAGAAATCGTTCCAAACTGTATTAGCGACATATTGAATTATTCACTGATGAAATAGCATATTGAATTACCTAGATTATTATGAATATATTTACATCTTTGAAAGAACAGAACAATTCGCGTATATTTGTGTGGACAGAAAATATAATTTCTCTTGAGATATTATATAATATGAACCTTGTTAGCTCAGAAAAAGAATGCAACCCTGATTTATTCTTCTTCATGGTAAGGGAAAAGGAAGATATCCCTAGTTTGTGGCTGGGATTGAATGTTCTCTTATGCCATAACATTTTTAGATTGTGAAATGTTTTGAAATCGTTACGTAGAAGATGTAGAACTTTTGTTACATACTATTCCATAATCTACAAAACGTATCAATTTTCTGCTGTTTTTACAATGCAGGAAGTATGGAGCGTATAATATTTACAAAAAACACAAGAAACTCCCGATTAATTACGCAAAAAGCAAAACACTATGCACATAATGAGACCTCGTATCCTATCATAGTCCCAACACGACCCGGTCTCATCATGTCTTTGCTATTACCAAGCTGTGCATTTTTTCTTTAATTTTTCGGGTAAAAGTTTGGTCGCATACGTACATCGGCAGTTTTAAAGATTATGTGTAAAACAAAAAAACTTGATTTTTTGTCATTACCAGAACGCAAATCGGGATTTGATCTGCGTTTAATATCTTGAGTGTGAATGGGTCGTCGTGGGACTGATAATATCATGTACACCTGTTAAGACGTGGTAAACTAGGTGTGAAGTGGCGCCTCATAGGTGACGTGTAAATCCTCTACAGGATTCACGCTCAACCAATCATCATCCTCTATCTTACTTTAACTCTTCACCTCTCATCAACTCTCACATTGCATGTCATGGTTGTAGAAATCAACATCACAAGAGATGGAAGAGGGTAACTGACATTGGTATTACCCATATGAAGCATTGTCTGCGAAACGCCGGTCAGTCTTCAGCACACGGTGCCGGACGGATTCACGAAACTGATACTAGGTTTGGTGGCGGCGGTATCGAACGGGTTAAGAAGTCTCATGACACCGTGCAGGGTGTGCGGGCAAATCTTGCGATCTTTCCTCTCCAACATGAAATCAATAAGATGGCGGGAGAATAGAGGAGCTTCTATTACATCTCTGTTTAAGCTACATGATCACTGCATTATATTTGAATAATGCACAGATCAGGCTACAGTAAAGGCGAGTAGGCCTTCATCGAGGAATCCCTGATGGTCTCGCAATGACAACCCAAGCAGAAAATACTTGGAACTTTATAGCGATTAAGCTTTCTAGTCGCATAATTTAAAAGACTTAACAACTTCAAGTAGGAAATGTTTTATTTAAACATTTGCACCTGCCATATAACATAGCTTAATACTGCAATGATGCAGCAAGCATACGTGTTGGCAAAAGATAGCATCACTTGATAGAATATAATGTGAAATAGAGGTTAATGAACTTACAAGAAATCATCGATGATGTCGTCATGACCGAAAGTTGAGAAGACACGACGGAAGGTGAGCGATACGATACCAACCTGTCAGGAAAACATAAACGTAAAGACAATAGGTTAATAGACAGCTTTAACAAATCGTCTTTGGGATATTGGGGGCTGTCAGGAAAACATCACTATTTATGGGTGAATATGGACTACGAAAAATGTCTTCAGCGGGACCCATTGATCTAACGCTAGGCAAGAATCAGAAATGAGGTTATAAGATTCAATGAAGCCGTGCAGATAACACTGCGGAGTATTACATGTATTTAAAAAAAAAGGGGGGGGGGAGGAATTACTTTTACAATTTTCGGGCCACTTTATTGCACGAAAAGCTTTCACATATACATTTTGAGAGTCAACTATTACAATTTACATTCCCTCTTAATTCATGAGATCGGTCATGAAGTATATTCCATGGAAACAAACTTCATAAAATACCAATTTTGAACATTAACAATTTAATTCTTATTCAATGATTTATTACTATGATGATACGAATGTAAAAGAATAGAAGTATTTAGTAAGTAAAATTAACAACTTTGTGTACCATGATTTCTTTTTTCTGTTAAGGGATTCGTAAGAAAGTTTGCTTAGGTTAGAACCTTATATGCAAATATATTGAATTGAAACAAAGGTGTACACAATTTGAGTATTCAGAAAAAGTAATGAGAACTCTTCATAATGAATGATCGAATTATAGTTTTCTAAATGGAATCAGGAGTATAGAGCATAGAGAAAGGGGTCCTGTATATCACATCTCAGTCTCTCTCACTCTCTCATTCTTCATTGAATTTATCTCCGGGTCATCTTTTACATTTCGGGCTGTTGCAGCAAAACATTATTAAAAACCTAATAAATGAAACCAAATTTTGAAAACAAACAACACCGCAATACCAGGCTGACGATAAGCATTAAAAAATGTGATTAGTCTCGAATGAAAATGGCAGAGATTTTGCCAACTATGTGACTTTGGAAGACATTGAATGATTTAGTTAGTCATTCTAGCCTCCATTCCCGAATTCAATAATCGCAAGGTAGTTATCTTCTCGATCTGCTGGAGGGTTTTCTCGTCTCGGAGGAAAGCTTAGATGAGAAACGATTATGACGGTAAGCCGCAAAAGAACCTCTAAAAATAACCCCGCGGCCTTGACAATGCTGTTGAAAATGCATAATTTGAGTGGACAGATGGTACAAGGTTTACACATTAAATGTTGAAGTGAAATGCACCTTTACGTGCGGAGGGTTTCATATGAATTTCAAGAGTGTCCCGGGCCTAAAGACACCTGCCTAAGCTATGCTCAGGAATGTATATTGACACGCACACATCATCATCCCTAGCTAACAGTACTTACATCTTGAACTTGGGATTGATTTGAAAGGTTCTCCTTAGTTCTAATTGAATCGGCTTTACATGGTTAGATAAGTTCATGTTATGGTATCAATTAAAAACAAACTCAGATACAATATCGTAGTTTTTTTCATATAGAACATAGTAAATTAAACAAAATAATACGTAAGTAGAAAAGCTAACATAAAAATTATGTTCAGTTCAGTTTATATTCCACTTAGATTAAAAATTACATTATATTTACGTTGGTTTTTATGGTGTTAGGATATAAATCCCACTAATTTGGATAGCAATTAAAGCGCAGTGAGAGAGAAACATGGAAATCACTGTGCCAATAAAGAGAAGGAAATATTGAAAGTAAAAATAATTCAGAGTGGACATTGCTTAAAATCTGAACGTCCATCAACTCTCAGTTTGGATTAACCAGATACAGACAGAAAATGTGAAGATATAAGTTTGGTATAAAGATCAGAATATGGTTTACCAAGGATACTACTTGATATAGATACATGATAACTTTTACGTCATGCACGCAGACAATGTCTTAGTCTAACAATGTTACCGCATCAAAGCTTCTCATGGTTTAGATTCATTGGATTTAGTGGTTATTCCACCGCCAAGTACTCCAAGGAGTCCAAGCATACCACATCTTCCGAGTTAGTATCTACCACTGACCACTACAGTGTCATTTAACCGCTTACAATACACGTGGTCATAACACATGATTGACGGTGTGGCTTTTCTCCTTCCCTATATGCCTCTAATCATTGAATTTCCCCGCTACTAGAGGATATGTTTCTTTAAAAACCGGCACATTTCCCCTGTTTACCTGGTACAGAAAGAGACGGATGCATTATGTAGCGTGAGTGGATGATACACAATCCTTTGGGATTTCAATGCTTAGATTGCATCACGAGAGCGGAATTTGCGTGATGGCTGAATAGGTGTCTCTATTAAAAACAGACCTAGTTATGACACCAGTCGTCTGTTTGCCGTGCCTCGGACATGTTTACGTGATCACGTGAATCATTTTCATCAGGAAAAGAACTCTCGTGTCGAAACTGTGCAGTCGTGACCTGTATAATAGACCACTGCATGCTACATCTGTGTTGTGTCTTAAGTATTTTTTTTTAAATAATGCATTCTTTTATCATACTGCACGGTCGGTGTATACATTAACGTTCAGTTACGATTTCTTGTTAAAGTCACATTAAACAAATAAGTTAATTCGAGCTTCAAAATACAAATCTTACAATGAAAATTTATTTTATTTACAGATGAAATAAGCATTTGTCCACCTGGAAGATGGTTTGTTATATTTAAAAAAATCGTATTCGATGAAAGTCTCAAACAATATTTTTCCTTTTTATCATATACACATCGTTTACGCTGTTACATGATACAACATGCTTTGAGGTGTACTTTGTACAAAAGATGGCAGAAATGTCATATTCATAGTGACATGATGCCTTTTTATCAGGAATAACTCGATCCACAGTGGTGTTAGTGCACTCTGTATTGCAACAGGGATAGTCGTAATTGCTAAAGTAAAATCAAAGTGTTTACAAAGTATGGTTTGTGTTTGTCTTTCAACAGAACAAGTGATTCAGCCAAACTGTCAAGAATGCTTACCCTTCGGGAAGAAATTGTTTTGAAATCAAGTGTTATTATCTGCTTGTACGTGAATCAATGCCCGTAAGAATGATTCTTATCCGTCTTATTTTGACGTTTTTGTTCTCATTCAACCTTCATTCCTTCCAAATTCTTCTTTTCCTAATCACTTTCCCTTACAAGAAAAAACACAATTGCCATCACTATGTTAATATCATGACATGTCTCGAGTCTCTCGACTCTTGCTTGAGGATTGTTTTCCTTCTTTTCATCTCTTGCTTTCTCGCAAACAAGATTATGTTCTTTTGGTGGAATAAATACAATGATCTCAATTCCTTTCCTATGCTTATTGGGTTTCCCTTTCTTTGTGTATTCTTTGTTGCAGAGGAATGATCATCGCTCATCTGTATCTACGTTTCTTTTTTCCCTCTAAATTTTCTTTCTCTATGTCCTTTTCATTAAGGCGGATTGTATCTTTGACCCCCTCTTCATCTCTCCATCTCATTCTCTGTTCTCTCATGTCTTTCTCGCTGTGTTTTTGTTATCCAATTCATCTCTGTAACGATTATTGTTCGTGTTAAAATCTCCTCAGCCATCCCCTCCCCCCACCCCCTCTCTCTCTCTTCTTTTCTTTCTTTCTCTCTTTCTTTCTCTTTTATTTTCCTCTCTTTTTCTCTCTTACTTTCACTATCCCTATTTCTCTCCCTCTTCCTGTCTTTCATTAGTCTCCCTCTCTCTCTCTTTCTCCTTCTCTCCGACTCCCTCTCTCCTCTCTCTCCTCCTTATCTCTCTCTCTCCTTCTCCCAAGTCTTTCAGTGTTCTCTCTTTCTCTCTTGTCCTCTAGATATTAAAGGCATTGATAACCAATAAGATTAGATAGAAATAGGGTATCTATACACCTTAACTTGAGCTGACTATTTCACACGATACTAGATGACGCAAGTAGGGGTGTATAGGTCACAGCTGGGTGTGTCATCTGGTATCACATGCCGTGTCTCTATGGGAGACCAGGTCAATGAAAGGCACCATACAACAGCATCGCCATCTTATCAACATCCAAACCATCCTCAGTTGTGGGTAAGGGGTCCTATACATTACAGTTGTCAACATTTTTCTTTGTTTTACGTCTTACCAAGCAACCTCCGATGTCCTAGATTTTAAATATCTTTTTTTACATCACACTGACAGTACAAAATGTGCTAAATTAAAATCAACAATAATTGTATTGTCATATAACAATTTTAAAATGTAATACTGTTTTATTGGTCACCCTATGTCATTCAAACTTTTATAAATCTGATTTTTTTTTTCTTACGTGACTTTCTATCAAGATTCCCTTTCAAAGACTACCCTCACTTGGTTACAAGCTTATAGGTTGAATCTTGTCGTGTCATGATGATGATAATAGTTTTATTGATTTTAATTAATCCTCTATTTTACAATATCCCATGGGAACTCCTTGAAAATATATCCTTAATCTGGGGTTAATAACAACAAACAGATTACTTCTGTTTTTTAAATTAATTTTTATGACCATCCAAAAAGTTATTATCCATTTATAGTTCATGGGAAATATCAGATGTGAGGTGACCCTGTGTTCCCTGGCAAATAAGCTAGTGATAAGTCACTGACTAATTCATTTACTAAAGCATTCTTCTTTCTCCCTTGAATGAAAGTGAAAGTGGCAACAAAATAGATGGATGTCTTGCCAACGTAGGTACAATACGCAATTTATTCTTGTTCAGATGTACGTATAAATATCCCAAAAGACCCAAGAATGTTATTGACAAATCCTTTTTACGAAATACAGTGTCATTCCAATAATAGATGCTATAATTTGATTAATGGAATTCATTTGCTGCAATTTGGCAGAGTGTATTTGCATTTCGAAATCATGCAAATACGATTGGCTTGGTAACGTAGGCATTTGGAAACAAATGGATGCGTTGAACAGGCAGAGTGATTACAAGCACACATAGTATGTCTATATGAAGACATTTAACGATATGTTTCATTACGATAAGTAACTAAATTCTGTGAACATTAAAATGAATATATGTACATTTTGGGTTGATGGACAAATATTTGAAATTCATGCTGTCATCTTCGCGGGTGTCATGATACTAGAAAAGAAAACCCATTATGGTTGTTTGAGACACATGTAAATACGCACTCTGCGCTTTATCAATAGAGGGAGATGGAAGAATATTCTTACTGGCCTGCTCTTGAGCTGTATCCAAGCTTCCTTGTCCCGACAATAAAGAAGATAGAACAATGAAAGAAGACTCTCCAAAACGCCGTTTGCAAGTAAATATGTGTGTGTGTGTGTGTGTGTGTGCGTGTGCGTCCGTGCGTGCGTGTGTGTGTGTGTGTAAACGTGTATCAATCAGATATGACTATTTACGTCCATAAATAGATTCTCTACAACCTGTCACAACGCAGAACAAAATCAAAATGGCCTGTATATCCATTTATTTATCTCTTTCAACGTTGCTACCAAGTGTTCATCAGATTATTTCAGTAATTATGAAATAAACCAACAAGTGGGAAAATTACACACGTCATCTTATCTCAAGTCATGAAATAAAACTTGTGCGTCAGGTTTCTTCTGATTTATGGGAAATATGTCAAGAATGTCATCGATGTGAAAATAAATGTCCTTATTTCTAAAGAAATTGTAACACATACTAATGCCAGTAGGTGTCGATTCAAGAAGAGACATAGGCCTATGCTATTTTTCATTCTTTTTTTTAACTCATGAAAAAAAAATTAAAACTGGAAACAGGGATTGAAGACGATGGACATCTTTCCATCAAAACTGGTTCGAAGATTAAGGCGAATCTATAGAATAAGTCATTAATCTTATTCCTAGATTGCTTGTATTACTAGTTGCCATGACAATTGAATCATGGAGCAACGCATTTTCATAATTCTCCTAGGCATCTATAACATGACATTTTAAAGTTGTTTTTATTGTGGGTGGTTGTGGGTTACTGAATACGAAGGTATATAAGTAACCTAAACAGATGCCGTAACAAAATAATGAGTAACCTAAACAGATGCGAGATAATGAAAAATGACTACCGTGTTGCGTTTTTCTATCTTTTAATTACTTCATTAAATTGGATATCATGTTTTCCATGTTGCCATTCTGTTATTCATCAGCCTATTTTTATGCGCCCGCTTTCCTATTAATACCCGATCCTTCGCAAACAAGTCTGTCTATATTCACTTATACAAGGGCACACGCTCTACCCAGGAGAACAACACTTCATGAAAATTCCCTCTTTAAATAGCCGACAAAACAAAAATAATAACAAGAGTGTCATGGTCATCCATGTCCCAGCGCACCGTCTGGATATGACAAAGTCAATTTGTGTAATGATGATGCATCCTAACGACGTCCTAGATAGTGTGTGTACATGCACAGCAGTCTTGTTAGGCTGGCAACACGGTGCAATAATAGCATCGGCTCCTGGTAGAACAGTGTCGAAAATGAGTTGACAACGCGCGGTGTGAAAAAACATGAAACTTACTATTCCTCAACGTTACGCCTGTATGCCTTCTCCCTTATTACCTTCCTGGCTTCGTTTTTACGAAAAGGTCAAAATCTTCCAATATAGCTTGCTTGCTTGCGACGCAATAACACGTGTATGCCAAGGACCGGCATCATATCTAATATTTTACTTGTCAGAGACAAGGAAGGGAAGAAGTACATGAACTGTCCATGAAAAGTCATAGACCCGCTGTTTGTGTCTCGCAGAGCGATGGATATTAATATTGTTGCTTGCATGTGGTATGATGTTTGCATATCTTGACTTCTCATTCACAAGCTGTTTGTTTATTTCGATTCAAATTTACTTATAGTAATGCCAAGCATTATCTATCTATGCTAAATAGCTTCAGCAATTAAACAAAAAATATATAAGGATTTACAAATGTGTAATGCAGAGCAATGCGTACGAAATTATTTTTCCAAGGGCTTGAATGACATAAAGATTCAGTAACTTAATTCTCTGTCGTGGAAAGCATAGCTGACACGTTAACAGTCTCCTGCCATCAGGCTAAGTGAAATTTTCCTTCCGGCCTATTAACAAAGCCTGAAACGTAAACAACATATAGCTTTCAGATTCCAAGAAATTCCGAAGTAAAAAGAAATACTACGATCATGACTTGTTCTTGATATAATTTTGATACCCCCCCCCCTTATTTGTATTTCCCACCGGGTTCAAAGCAGCATGGCATACATGTTCTGTTTTCGTCTACGCATTTTTTAAGGATTTGATTCTTATAGAAGTTTATTGAACTGAAAGATTTATCGCCAATTTTACTCGAAACATGTAACGTGTTTGAATGTTACATGAGATTTAAAGATAATCAACCTGCATTAATAAAGTTGCAGGAGAAGTTCGTACTATCAACAGCTTAATAATTTTGCAAGATACATATCTTCTGTCTAGAAGTTTCTCGTAAGTAATGATGAAAAGATCTTTCTTGCAAGCAAACTGGTTTTTCATCCACCCCTATCTTTATGTGAAACCCCTCAATCCTAGAATACGCCTAAGAGCTGTATTTACACAGAGCGGCCTCTTCGCTGCTCTGTTAATGTAATGGCAAACAGCCTCCCCGTTTGCTGAGGAGAGCATGTTTTGCAGCCATGTTAGGAAAACCGGCACTTGCCGAAACTAATGTTGCTTTTTGGGTAGGACCGCCCGAGGGGGGCTCGAGTCAACAGTCCTAGGTCTTATGTGCCGCGACTGTTGACCGGTTTCTCTCCTAGTAATCGGGTCATAATGTAGGGAGAATAGGGAGAGAGAGAGAGAAAGAAAAAAATAAGGGTGAGAGATACGGACAGAGAGAGAGAGAGAACGAGGAAGGGAGAGAGGGAGAAAGAGAAAGAAGAAGGGAGAGAGGGAGAAAGAGAGAGAGAGAGAGAGAGAGAGAGAGGAGATAACGCACTCCATAAATACTTTATCGCTCTGCATCATTTTTCTCTATCCTGTTTCTACTCTCTTCAAAATCTCACCTTTTTTGTTTCAAAACCCTATTTCCCAGCCTTAGCGGTGACCTTGAAAGAAACTGGAATACGTGTGAAACTCGAAATGGAGTCCGGCCTTCATCCCATCTACGATGTTTGTTGGTACACTTGAAAGCGTGTCACGTGACATTTTAGGCATCATTTCAGTCGGCAATTCTTTCTCACCTAACCTCCTTAGCCCCGCCCCCCTGGCCGTATTTTTACAAGTGCTTTTAAACATTGCCCCAACCTGTTGTGCACACCTCTTCATGTTCCAATAAAGAAATGTTACTTCACATAGCAAAGATCAGTTGAAAGGCTGCATTACTTTAATGTTTCATCCGAGTCAAGGATGTACAACATTCGAGAACAGTTCATACAAGAAATAGGACATCTAGAAGTGGGTCATGAACGTGTCATTTAGCAAATTAAGAAATAATAAAAACTAAAGTGGAGGTGTGTGTCGTGGTCTAGTTGATACGTCACCACACTGTGGATTAGATGGTTCACGGTTCGAGTTCGAATATCCTCTGGCAAGGCCTAAACCAACATAAGTCACTTTCCATTCCAGGGGGGTGTTTCACAAAGACTAAGATCGACTTTAACTATGGCAGGCCGTTCATGGCACTGTTTTCTCTCACCATTTATTGGCATTGGTCTCTCAAAGGACGTACAAATCATGGTCACAAATCTACAGAACTTACATTTTTTTGATAATTCATTATTGAAGGAAAAAAATATTATATAAAGATCATAATGGTGAGAGCGAACAGTGGCATGAATGGCCTGCCATATTTAAATGTTTAAGTCCAACTTAAAGTCGATCTTAGCCTTGGTGAAACACTCCCCTGGTGTTAAATGGGTACTGGTTGCGAAAGTTACTGTGGTTGGATTGGCATGATTGTGTGCGCTTGTAAAATGGAACCAGGCCGAAATATTCACAGGAAGCGGAGAGTGTGCACTTCCATGTTCGGATTAGCCGTTGAATCTAATGAACGGGGTAATAATAATTACGATGTAAAGCACTAAGAAATGAAGTGTTTGGCACTATAAAAACGCGCCTATTGTTTATAAAATGGTTTATTTATAATGTACTTAAAACTCGGCCTTCTAATAGTTTAAAACATTCTAGCAGATTGTCCTTCTCCTTCTACCTCCATCCCTATCCATCAGTATCCTTGGCTCTATTCACTTATCAACCCTATCATCCCTTCTTCCCTAAACCCATCTCCCAACCAAGTCGTTTTTAGGAACCCAACGGCATTGATGGATGAATCCTTTACCCAAGAAACCCAAACGGAATCTGTCTCAGGATCCACGAGCGATTGGTGCAATAAAGAGCGTCTTACTTTCTAACATCTGTCCATCGGTCTCCCAAATCAATTCGATATGTAACCTGTCATTGGCAGGCCCACAGAAGTCATCTCATTGTTCTAGCCTCTCGCTCAAATAAAAACTCAATTTTCTCCTTTTTATAACACATGTGCCAGCCTGTTGGAGATTTTTGGGGCCAATTTAATTATATAGGTGAAGTAACACTTTTCTTCCATTCTTAATACCTGATGAAACCCTAATAAATGAATATAACATTGTCATTTGCTTCATACTAGACGAGAATTATCAAAACGAATAAATATATAAAATAAACAAATAGATAAGTAAATTTATTAATTTGTCTTTACTGATAGATAGATAAATAGAATTATCTGACAACTGCTTTGATTGAAACCATATATTCTGCCATACTTCTTAAGTTACGAGTCTACCAAACCATATATTATCATTTTCAATTCCATACCATAAAAGCTCACATGACATATAATGCAAGACAGTAGTTTATTACGGTTTTTTTAATGTGATTCGTACGTGCGGCAGCATCGTAGAAATCGTCATACTTGTCGTTCTAAATAAGAATTTTTATACTGTAGAATCTTCAACTCAAAAATTCTATTCATATTCTCGGGTTTGATGAGATATATATCTACTCGTCTTACCAGATCAGAATAACTTAAACATCACAATCAAGGATGTGCTTGAAGGCGAGTCTTATCCGCATAGTCAATGAGTAGGGGCAATTATTCACAAGCAGACAGTAAGATGCTATCAAAGTTTAGCCTCAAGACACAACTGATAGCCATAAATGATCGCTGGTCCTTGAGATTAGAGATACCAGGGCCTCCCTGTAGATTCAGTTAATCGGTTCGGGGAGTTCTTCTAGATTGCCTGATCATTCAAAAGCGGCATTAATGGCTCAACAAACAACACTTGCTTTGTACAGTGCATACATCTTGAGTAGATATGAACGTACCAGGGTATACGATCACGAAGGCTTTCAAAAAAATCAGCTCAACGGTAATTTCATTAGCATATTGTAGCGCCTGTAAAATCATGTAATACGTCCCTGTAACTATCGTAAATTTCAAAAAGTAACACGCATGGATATTGAAATTCGCCTTAGGATTTTTTTCGAAAGTCTTCGCGATCGTGTTACTTTTAAAGAGTACTGGGTTAATATTGCCCGAGATGAAAGAAATTATTTATTTTTCTTTTTTTATGTACTAACTTTAGGCAGTTTGGTGCTCAATTTGATAATCTTTTACCCAACCATGCAATCACTGATACTACAACTTCAGCAAAAAGTCACCAGAGTAAGGCGTATTGATCAAAACTGTTTTAGAATCACAATTATGCTCAAACTCCGCATTTCAACTTACATTCATTATTTTCAAAGTGTAAATAAACATAATATTTCCTTTTGTTATCACGTAGACATTTAAAGGGATCAATCCAGTATACAATCGGTACTTTGCTTGGGCTTTTAAGCAACTTGGGGTTGCAAATGTCTTTTTTTTCATCAGTGTCTTTAAACATGCTAAAGAACTGGGAACAAAAACCATTGACAATAACAAGACTCGCTGAAATAGGCACTCCCCGCTTTCATAAGAGCAGGAATAGATTTGTTGTCTTTAAAAGTATGATATATGTGGGCTAGTCAGGAAGAAAAACAAATGGTTTGTTTATATTTCATTCAGTGTACAACTAACACTTCTTGGAAGTGTCATTTTAGACTACAAATGTCCCAGAGGTTCTTCGTGTCTACAGACATAAAACGATTAGGAAAAATTTATTCATAAATGTATAAGATTATTCTGCTACATAGAGACGTGTTGTTAACACCAGTCGTTGGCCTCTGGGTAAAAGTGCATTTAGCCGACTTTAGTTTCAGAGAGAGAAAGTTTAACTAAACACACAAGAGAGGTAGACGTCATGCCACTCTCAACTTTAGTCGTACATTCCTCATCTCATGGATGAACCTGAATCATAAAGCAATCCCTTCAAATAAAGACACAGGACGCATGATAGTGTACACCCAGATGAAATGAATACGTGGGACTAGGAAAATATGCCCGGCATTAGGTTGTTAAGTGCTGACAATAATCCGATGATCGCTAGTACAGTTTTCGACCGACAATCCTTGGAATACCTTCCCAAGATTTATAATCCTGTGAGGCCATGTGATTCTTTATACCCCAGTTTATTCCACTGCCCACGTCTGCTATAAGCATTAGACGAAATGAGAATCAGAAGGTTAATATATCGGTCAGGCGTCGAGCCAAGCTGTCTCTATCTTTATCCGGTTTTAGAACGGAATTCGACACTCCTCGTTACCGTAAGGTTTGAATAATAAATAACCGACAAGCTACCGGGGAGCGGTATGCTCATATTCTTAATGGTCTCTGAAGCTCCTTAAACATTATAGAGATATTCATAAATCTCTTAAAATAACAGGCTACGAGTTTGCATAACCTCTAAAAGTATGAGCATGGCAATCGAATAACCTACAAGAGTGTTAACACAGTATACAGTTGATAATACCATAGAGATCTTTTACAAAGACTGAATCAATAGAGCAATTTCGTCGAATGAAATACATTTAGGTCAGTGTGAAATTTGTCATTAATTTCGCAAAGGAGCTCTGCGTGTATAGAGATTAAAAAGAAAGTCAGCTTCAGATAGACGAACCGAAATACCAGTGCGGTGCATCCCTCTATCATATGACGAAATATAACCATTCGACAAGAATAACTAAAACAATAGAGGTAGATGTGAATGATAACCTTATATGGTTGAAGACGGTGGTAGTCGTTATTGTATGGCATTCTTTGAAGAGTTTAACATGTGACAAAAAGCTCTCCCGTCGTCTCGTTTTTATCACTCTTCCGTGCCATGTCACTAGTGCTTATGGCGACACAGTATGACATCGAAACGACAAATGTTGGTTGGGTTAGCTTCCTCGTCTTTCCCCCTTCTAAGTCTGTGTTCATATTACCAGTTTCTCCCTAACCAATATTTGATGTGGAGAAACAGCTAATAGAAGAAATCATGTGTTTCTATTATCAGGACTATACTATATCTGTTTCTTTTGTCTGTTTGTTTTATTTATTTCAATAAGGTGTTTAACAACAACTAAAAATCCTGCTTTTTGTCACAAGGACCTTTTTCAGCAAGTCCGTTTTAAGTTATGACAAGCGTTTTAAGCACAAAAATACAGATCTTTGCGAAGCCAAATGTGTCGTTGCTAAGAAATCCATGTGGCCATAGATCCAATTACATGTCTAGTCACTTAGTAGAATTCAGTAGCTTCTGCAACAGCATAGGCATTGGAATAGAGAGAAAGATAGATAGGGCAGATAGGAACAGAGAGGGCGTCGACGAGAGGGAAAAATAGATCGGGGGTAGATGGATGAATATAAGACAAAGCTATGAACTGAAGAAAGTCTGAGAAGTAACAGAATGCGAAACTATATGGAATGCTTATTCAACTCTAAGCATTGCCAACTGTACCCTGAATGTATACTAAGTATACCGAACGTTCAATATAGATCATTTATGTCCTCCGATGAGTGATAATAAACACTCCCCTGACATCTCATATTATTGTATGACCCACTTGTCTCTATCCAATCCACAGCGAATGCAGAGCCAGGCACTGAGAGATAAAGTGAAGTGTTGAAGAGTGTTTGATATCATTCGGTTGTTATTTTGAGGGTTATCACGTTGCTAATGAGGCAATGCGAAACAGTCTCCCACCGATACCGAACTCTGATAAGATACAAATTGAATGGCCCATAATATTCTCTAGTGTAAATAGACACTATGCCAAAGCGTTCTCAGAGTCCCGTCACACTAAGCTTAGAAATTGATCGTACGATTTATATTTGGGATTGATTGCACATAGTGATCAATGTAAACAATCGCAAAAATGAATCAGTTGCTAAGTTTCACGTTACGGGGCCCAGGTGTGTTTAAAGCGTACTAGTAGTATTTGCATTTTTTAGTTCCCAGCAAACGTTTCCATTTAATACTTACAGATTTAAGAATCTTCTTTTAAAAATAATTAAAATAATGGAGTCTATATTTTGCGCACATGTCCGTCACGCCGTGACGCTCCTAGCGCTCTAATATTATTGCCCCGGTGATGGACGGCGGCCAAATACGTAGCGCTCTGGCATATCGGGTACCCATTTACACGTGGGTGGAGAGGGGCAAATGTGGATTAATGTCTTGCCGAAGGACGTTAGTGCCGGGCTGGGATTCGAACCTTTAACCCTTGTATTCAGGGGCGGCGATTTCTTTTCATGACCGGGGGACGAAATGCGAGGGACGAGGGAGTAGTGGCGTAATGAGCAAAAAACTTTTTTTGTTTTTGTTTGGGGGGGGGGCAGAAAAAAAAAATCCGCATCACCACCACTTTTACATGTTACATGCAGGCCCCGCTGAACGTTGTTCAAAGTGGGGGAGAGGCTAAAGTATTTACGATCAGGTAGAGCAAAGCGAGCGAAGCAAATTGGCGTGGGGTCCAGGGGCAAAGCCCCGGCGGCGGTGAAGGGGCGGAGCCCCATATGAAGCTCAGGGGTTTTAGGCATTTATTATTACGGTCAGATGAGCATATTTTGATACCTTACTTGTGACAATGGCATGCAAGTCACTAATTGGAGTGGGGTCCAGGGGCGGAGCCCCCAGAAGCTAAGGAGTTTTAGGCATTAGACTGCAATCAGATGAGCATCCGGGGGCCCGCCTTAGGGCCTTTGGTGGGGTCCAGGGGGCAGAGCCTCCGGAAGCTCAGGGGTTTTAGGCATCTAATTACAGTCAGATGAGCATCCAGGGGCCCGCCTAAGAGCCCTGGTGGAGTCAAGGGGGCGGAGCTCCCAGAAGCTCAGGGCTTTTAGGCATTTAATTACGGTCAGATGAGCAACCAGGGGCCTGCCTTAGGGCCCTTGGTGGGGTCCAGGGGGCAGAACCCCCGGAAGCTCAGGGAAAACAATGCCATTGCAGCAACATTTGTAAATCACTGGTATCGAATAAGAAATAAACCACGTTTGAATATTAATTGGGGGTGGGGGCAACTGATTCCCAAGCGCCCCCCCCCCCATCAGTATGCCACTGCGAGGGAGCATAGTGTACGAGAGGGGTGAAGGTGACGGAAGTGACGACCCCTCACAGGTTTTTGAAGATTTGTTGTATTAAAAATTACATTCCTTAGCAAAACTATAGTATAAAAACAAGCACGTGTCCCCCCCCCGTCTCCCGGGACCGCCGCCCCTGCTTGGATTGGGAGTCAAATGAATGAACCACTAAACCACGACATTTTTTCCTTTTGGAATCAAAACAATTTTTTGCATTCACATTGATTTTGATTTCTTTTTTAGATTTACATTGAAATGACAAGAACCTATCAAACATTTTTCCAACTTAAATTTTATGAGCTAAAAAACATCATAAAATTCTAAATCAACACACTGTCTCACAGAAAGCCTTGAGTTCACCTTTTATTGTTAGATATCTCATCATGGAAGTGATAGTTCAGTATTTCTTCCTCTAAAATGTCTAACCACTCTTCCCTGTTTTATTCTCTATACATTTTCTGAACAGTCTCTACCTCATGAATGCATTTTTATGCTTGTCGTATAGAATGTGACGGTAGTTCAATGCCATATTGCAGAATTCTATATTTAACTGCATGTTTTGTAACTTTTCCTAACATATTGCTTAATCTAATGAGAGTAAGGTTTCCTTGCAATGCAATTTTCTCGCTGCAATTTCTAGAATGGAATTTCCCCCTTTATTATAATGACGATATCCAGCAGTTTTTAAGATTCTTTTAACGGTGATGACAGTCGAAGGTTACTCAACGCTATGTGCGTTACCACAGCGAAGGGTTTAAGCCCCTTTCTTATAAGGGTGCGTACAGACGTATGTACTCATATCGAAAAATATTATAATCTGATAAAAATTTACATGGGGGGGGGGGTGCTGGGTTCAAATTGTAAGCTTCATGATATTCTCGACAAATTTATGAGCACAATTTGATTTTTTTTTTCGTAAATATTTAATATTGTACTATATTCGTTTGTCAGTGATATTTTGTTAATTTTACATGTTTTTTAACAATGTGCTCGGACTCACTTAAAAGCAGTGTGTTTGAATGATCGTGAGTTTTTTTCCGTGAATAAATAAACACATTACAATACAATACAATACAGCGCTCTACTTTTTTCTTCATGGGGAAAAGCAAGTTTCTGCACTGGAGTAAGAAGTATGACAGGGTGCTATATAGGAGGGTAAGCACCGATACCAAGAAGGGTTTCTTCAACATGGATTGGCAGTGATAACATATTCTTCTTGCGGCGTGCCTTCACGTATACTTGCACATAATCCACATAAATCAGGCTTCTGCAGGATTAGTTTCTACAGAGTACAAGGATACCTTGTTTCAACCTATGTGTATTTATGTGTACCCATGTATAACATAATCTGGAAAAGGGAGGGGACTAGGGGCACTCCTCCCTCTACTAAGCGATAAAAGGCACGAGGAAAAAAAGGTTACGAAGCCGCAATTTCTTTACATAAACGCTGATTATGATATTGTCAACATGTATACATACGTCTGTACGTACCCTTATTAGCAAGGGGTTTAAAGTGACTAAGTAACATTGTTGAAGGTTGATGAAAAAACTGCGTTATTTTTGTATGAAATGTTACTTATTATATTCCTTCCAGTATTGTACTAACCCTCTAGCATGCAAAAAATCCTGAACAAATCTCAAATCACAAAGATATTTACGGTTTTCTTTGAAGGCGTAACTGGTCAACACCCTCTAACAGTAAATTCTCCCAACCATTTTTGAATTTTCCCAACCGTTTTTCCATGAAAATAAGACGTAAGACAGGATTTTAAAATCTTTCAACATTTAAATGTCAAGAATGGTATATAGAGCCAATTCATAGCTTTGTTACGATTTACATTCACCTAAAATGTAATTAAATTGTAATAATATAGTTGGGAGAATTAAGGAATCGATCAGATCAGTTTTTTCCCAATTTTCATCATTAATAATGGTCCGTTTTCACTCAAACTTTCAGATTATCTTAACTTGAAGTCCACTACCTTACTACCATTTTCACTCATCTGAACAATGTTACCAAGTCCCTTTAAACCGATTGTGGCGTTTTGGGGGAACGTAACACTTACTTTGTTTTAACTGCGCATGCCCTGAGTTCGAGCATGGTATCTATCTTTTTTTGTTGATTGTAATTCCAGGAATGTGGAAGAATACCGTCGGCTAGTCCAGAAGATTTAGTTTGAGTTGTCTTGTTATGATTACTTGTTTTGATATGTCCCGTGGGCCACATCAAATGACTCAAGATTCATCTGAAAATGTTTTGTTACTGTCATGCGACAGTTTGCTGCAACTTGCTCTTGCCTAATGCTTCCCTGTTAGTTGTTCCTATGTAAAAACTGTACTGCATTAACATTTATAAATCAACTTTATTGTGCATTATAATTGTGTCTTAGTTAAACTTCATAACGAATTGTTTAGAGTATTGGCTCGAATTTAAGGGTGCCGTGCTCATCGTCGGTGACTCCTATTCAGACGTCAAATAAGTACGTCTTTCAATAAGCTCCTCGCATATCTGGTGGGCGAATCTCACACCCTTGATCTAGAACACATGATGATAGAGGAATACTCGTATGTCAGGGGAGTATTGAGGGTGGCAGAGGGAACAAAGTGGTAGTGAACATCTCTGGTAAACACTTCCAAGGGACATGTGAATCTTGAGAATCTGAGTAATGTGAAGATGAAGAAAGAGGGACAGTCATCCACCACGCTGTTTCACTCCTAGACCCAGCAAGACACATTGCTATCCATTGCATTAGCCTGCGTCACTCGGGCATTCCGTGAGCGGGACGGTCACAGGGTGCTAGCGGGGAACCCCTGCCGGGTATTTCAATCAGAGCCCGTTCGATCATGAGCCTTCATAGCCTTATCTTCAGCCGGGACACGACGTGGCCCCGTGACATGACCTTAAGCGAGAATTGCAAATGGAGAGCCTCGGGGGACAAGGTGAAGAGAGGAAGGTAAAAGTGACATGTTTGGGGACAGTAACTAAAATTAACAAAAACAAACAGAAGAGATTGGCCAGCAAACGTTGAATGAACTGGGATGTATTTCAATGAATACTGAGAGTAAATTTCATTCAATGAATACAGTGAGAAGCAACTCTACTTCATGATATTTGATTATTGTTATATAATATTACCAATTAAAAAACAACCAACACGTGGAAAGGCGTATGACAGTATTGTTTTTTAAAACACCTGTCGTAAACCGTCTCGAAGTGAGACCACTGTCTTGTCCTTAGTTCGCCGGTATTCATTTTGACATATTAAATTTGTACGCCATTCAGGAAAGCAACATATTCTTTACATTCACATACAAAGGAATTTCTACAAATACATGAGATGTGGCAACCCAATAAAGCGTGTTCTAATTCAAACCATAATTTCACGAGTGAAAAATTTGCTTCGTAAAAAGCAGCCATCTGTTTCTGAGAAATAGAGAATACTATTTGATTTGTCAGAGGGAATGAATGTAGTGGAATAATGGACAATACACTATATGCCGGCAAGTCTAAAAGGTCTTTGGAGAAAATGTAATGAGAGAGAAGGAGAGAGAGAGAAAGAGAGAGATACTATGCATAAGTTGTTACTGCGTGAATTATCAACTTCTTTACCATGTAATTTACCGCACTGAACCCGTCATTTAAAAGCAAATGAAATAATGCATGTTCTTGTATTCAGTACTAGCAACAATTGAAATGTATGGACTTGGAAGAAGAGAGAATTAAATTGTTGCTTTCATGTGAATATGAAAACTTTTGAATAGTTGCACCAGTGTGAATGGGTCGTTAAACTCAACTTAGAAACGACATTCGGCACGATATCATTGCCATGATATCCACGATGATCAGTTAAATAATGCGAAATTAGCTTCATTTCCTGAGCCATATTGACCCGTCGTTCTCGATACAGTGAGCAAACGAATGAACCGATAGTAGCTTTGAAAAATTCAAAGGAAAATTTGCCGTCTGATAGGAAATTAGTCGACTGCAAATAACAGAAGTAATTCCATTGAGAAATCAGGAGGCTATTGAAGTATTACAGTATGAGGTTGGTCTTTATCAAGAACGGGGAATTTGACCGTGACGTGTGTAACCAATACATAGGTCTTGGGAATACTTCACTATGCCTACACAGAATACGAAACGCTACATTGTTGATTACGTACCAATATCCATCAAAGTTCGGTCGAAATTTGTTTGAAATTCTTCTCCACCTTGTTGAATTTTGCTCTATGTTTTAATATCCAATTTAGTAGGTTTTTTTATTCATGCTTTGCCCTACTCCATCAGTTAAATAGATAATTGGATAGATAAGTCATTGAACTATGTAAGTACCTCTATATATTACTGATAACATGTTCGCTCTCTCCCTGTCTGTCTTTCTGTTACTTTTCGCCACAACCTTTCATTTTGTTTGGTTCCCCCGTTTTCTGATGATCAGTATAACCTCTCTTGACCTATTCCCGTCATCTCTATCTCTCCCTCTCTCTCTCTCTCTGTAGCGCTCTTTGTCTGTCTAGCCCGTCTCACCCCCTCTCTCTCTGTCTCTCTGTGTGTGTCTCTCTCTCTCTCTCTCTTCGTCTCTCTCTGTCCGTCTGTCTCTGTCTGTCTGTCTCTGTGTCTCTCTCTTTGTCTCTCTCTCTCTCTCTGTGTCTCTCTGTCTCTGTCTGTCTGGCTGTCTCTCCGTCTCTCTCTTTCTCTGTATATCTGTCTCTATATCTCTTTCTCTTTGTCTCTCTATGTCTGTCTGTCTGTCCGTCTCTGTCAGTATATCTGCCTCTCTATCTCTCTTTGTCTCTGTCCCTCTCTCTCTTTCTCTGCCTATCTCTGTCTCTCTGCCTGTCTGTTTGTCTCTGCCTCTATTTGCCCCTGTCTCTCTCTATCTGTCTGTATATGCATAAATGTTATATCTTTGTAGTCAAAGAGCAAAACAACCCATGTTCTCTTTAAAATATATAACGCATTTTCTTTCCAATAAACTTACCAGCCTAAACGTGTTTCCAAATTGACGCAGACTGTTGAAGTAGCAAAACATGTCACTACTGATCACCTCTCCTGCAATTAGGCGTATATATCTATTTTACCATGATTCCTCGTCGTCCGCAAGAAATGAAAATGTCTTTTATTCAATTTATCTGTTATGTCTCTCTGGTAATGTTAGGTTGGATTTTTATAAGAATGCTAGATTTTACGTATGACTGTACAAGATGACTATTATCAGTCAAGGTAATTGATATGATTCCAGTCTGAGTTATAATGTATTCATCATATATATTTGTTTATATATAATAGCGAGAATGGTGATTTGTATTAGTTAGCGAATCTTTCTCCTTCAAGCTTGATGTTTGAGTAAAGACACATTGTGCCAGGTTGGTGAGTGAGTTTGTGACATGATAATACATAAAGGACCACTCAATAAGATCTACCTCTAACCACGAAGGTTCAAACTTCCGATTTCAATCGAGGACAACACGTCCGTTTCCTGAGCTTGTTTGAAGAAGAAATCAGACAAGACATGCCAGAGCACGACCGCTTTAATGGCCTTAGCCACTCCACGTCTCCCTGGCAAGTGTTACGAAGCAATAAAGAAACACGTTAAACATGTACAAGAGTTAAGGTGTGGTGATGGTCGGCCCCACTCTTGGTCATCGTTGAAAGGAGTGATAAAGGAGGCGTTCTGTGACTAACGAGCTGGAATTGACAACTCTTTCTGGAGAGGGGAAACTCTTCATGCTCTTGACATGCTCTTGGCTCGAGTTTGTTAATAAATATTCATGACAGACACTGCTCTTCAAGTTGCCTCTTCAATTACTCGCCCAGGCAATTCTCTCTCTCAAGCACCTCCACGCCAATGATAGGTCTATCAGCGGCCTCCCATCCGTATCATGGTACAAGCAAAGAAAGAACAACAACAACAAAACAGTTTTACTTATTGTTTCTGAATTCCCTTCTCTCCTGTACAAGTGCCAAACAACAAGGAGGAAACTGTAACGGTTGATTGTGTACAGAGCTGAAAACAATTCAAACAAACTCGGTTCAATGCCCTGCTTCTCTGATAGGACTCGACCAAATTTTGATCAACGCTAAACACACAACCCTAGCTGCTACATAATAAATAATAAATAAAATCTAATACTACTGCTACACTACCGTAGATTTAAGTTAATTCCTATACCCAAAATACTAAGGGATATTGTGACAAAAAGTGTTTCAAACTTGATTTTCAGTGGGATTGAACACAAAATAAAATGATTTGTCGAAAAAAATCAATGAAATATTGGGGAATGCGAGGTCCCTAACTCTCCCTACTCATAAATCTCTATTATGTAAGAATTTGCTTATCATGAAAGCCGCTTATAACTGTTTTCATTGTTAATTTCTATCAGAAAACTTTTGTTCGGGTTTTCTTAGAACTAGTGAATTTTGTTCAGTTTTGTTTTCGACACCTCTAAACCACTGGCAGGTGTGATGGATGTTGTGCTAATGTGATATTCGATATGATCATATAAGGGAATGTTGATACTATAAAATACATGGTTGGATGGCGTATAATAACCTTTTATGCTAATCGTGTCACTTGTCACACACCACAAGTTATATT
This sequence comes from Mesocentrotus franciscanus, assembly GCA_037976565.1. Classification (NCBI taxonomy): domain Eukaryota; kingdom Metazoa; phylum Echinodermata; class Echinoidea; order Camarodonta; family Strongylocentrotidae; genus Mesocentrotus; species Mesocentrotus franciscanus. The sequence continues at coordinate 30,188,942 of CP137680.1, read as the reverse complement.
AAACCCACAAATACCCATAAGACTCCAATTCATTTCGAGCGATAATAGCCTTTTTAACACCTGTTCACATTTAATACCACAAAGGAATGATAAATAATTTGTTTTTAATGCTGAAATGTCGAAACTTTTGTTTTCTCATTGTGCTTTTAAAGAAATGTCACTACTCAATTTCACTCATGAACCAAGGGAATATATTTATTTAAAACAAACTTTACACCAACCATTCTGACTTGTCAGAATGCTAACGGCTTGGGAAATAATTTGTCCCATTTGTCTATAAACTATAAGAAAACTGAACAAAGGAAACAAGATTAAAATTTTGCAATTTCTCAATGCATAATCTGAAGAAGATGTGAATGTATCAAACTATAGTATGAAATGAACCACTTGAGAAATATCTAACATTCAAACTTTTATTTCTATTCCTTTTACATATTTAAAAAGCAACAACACTTTTTAAAGTTTTGCTTCACCCTCCCGGGACATGGAAACACAAGACTTGGAATGTGCAATGGGTCGTTAACCGGGCTGTAACCATCCACGAGATGGGCTTTTCGGTACCGTTTACCTCTCGTCTTTTAATCATTCGGGGTTGTGAAAACCTTCATCTTTAAAGTCCTATCAAAGAACGCAGTATTATGTAAATGCAGTATCATGTAGTCATTGATATCGTCTCTGAAGTCTCTACAAAATATCTCTTCATGGCAGTTGAATTGTGTTTATACTTTGTGCTTTTTTTAAAGACATAAAGTTCATTAGACAAATAAATTATTTTAATGGAGATAATCAATATCTTTGTAAGAAACACAAATTCCATGATTTTAAGACATTGTCCCTTACATGACTATACTTTGGACAGATAAATAGATTAGCTAGGCTATAGGTCCTGCAATGTTACACCGTTTGAAGAGTTTACACTATAGGAAAATCGTTTGCATACATCTAGTTACTTGATGATTGTATCACATTAATCGTAAACTCACTGAAGCTTCTTATCCTGGTAACGGTCGCCACCAAAGACAATAACAGAAGGTTTACGAGTAAAGAGCGAACACTGTACTTCCATTTGCTTTCAATTCAAAGATATGTCCTTAGGATTTAAAATGCTAGGGTTTGGGTATTACTTGGTTTATCGCCTCTCGGGCCTATTACCACTTCACTTTGCACCTAAATGATATGGAAATCTGAAAATGCGCTTATATCGGCAGGTTAATACGTCAGCTATAAAGCACACCGACATCTATCTCATCTTCTGTCTTTCTTTCTCTCTCTTTCTTTCTATTTTCCATCCATATCGTATCCTCTTCTCTCATTCCAATTTGTCTTTATGAATTTATTTATATAAATGTCCTGTCTTCCCTCTACGGTGAACCACGTATGTAGCCATCGTGACCTGAATTCTATACTCACACAGCGAATATATCAACACCTATATAACAAGTAAAAGATAACATTCATGCTTGTACTTTCCCTGTACAGATTTCCTTTATACCATCATTCCATCTCTCCCATCATCCCTTTCTCCAGTTCGACCGTTCTTCTTTCCCTTTGCCCCTATCTCTTTTACTCTCTTCTTCCCAGGCCGATTAAGCAAAGGATGGCTCTTTGCTAAAACAGGATTACGCAATTTTCAGGCAGGCCATATAGCAAGTAACCCATATCTCAGACTCACCCGCTAAATTGGATTTTGAATGAGATGTTTTTGACGTCAAAGAAAATGCCATTTTCGATTCAGCTGGGTAGAAAGAGGAAAGAGGGAGGGAGAGGACAGAGAGGGGGAGGGGAGAAAGGGGCATTTGGCTAAAGGGATCTCTCTGCCTGAATATTTTTTTATGCTTCATCATTTTGAAGCAATTCCACCTTCTCAAGGCAATCGAGTCACCCCAGGGGTACTTACTGACATGGGGGTTATTGAAGCCCGCGGTTAAGACCGCTCATTGTTCATAACAAAAAACTAATCATCTGCAAGATTTTGAAGAAATTATCTTCGATGATACCCATACCATGCGATGGATAATACTCCTATTTTCTGTGTAGTCGGTAATGTATCTCACCTTAGTCCCAAAGAGAATCACATGCCGCCTCCAATCCCCTTGTCCAGTACCATCAGAGTCTGAAGGGTGATACTCGCATATGACGTCATTCGTATGCCTTAGGTTAGGCTATGTGTAATTAACTGACCTACTACTCAAGTTTGGCACAGAATTAAGCAAAGGTGTGGCTGTCTGAGCAATGTTAGGGAAGGCATACGCGTCTATAGAAGCATACTGTAAAGGTTATACATATCCAACATGCGAAAATGAAGCCTGGGGTTAGAAAATACGTTAAATCATAAATCTAGTGAGTCATGTTTTTGTCATGTGTGTACAACACTGCGGGAGATCAGGTTATTTTCAGAATCGCATTGGATTCAGCTCATATCTAAATATAACTGAAGTTAATGTGTTCTATTTGGTAGAACTGGGTAGAAATTAATCAGAAACTACGTGTGAACTGTATATGAATGGTAAGATCACTTGCCTATTGCAGTGAATTGGTATTAGCTATCCAAAAGTGATGTCAATCCGAGCCACATCTGAAATCGGCCGGCAATCGATTGGGGCGAATCAATACAAGTGGACCCATGTTAGGGGCACCGTTTCTCCTCCTCCCCCCATTTAATTGATTTTCAAGTCGATTTAATAAAGTCAACGTATTGTATAACAGCGTCAATACGCGACACATTAGCCTCGCCGTGGATCATTTTACGTTCGGGGAATAACTGAACCAAATCCCAGCCAAAGAGAGAGTCATACATGATAGAGAAACTGCGTTGCCAATCAAGAATTCCCCTTCTCCCTTTACTCTAACCGACGTTAATTAAAACAATGCAAATTGGGAAATCGGCCTTTAAATTGAATACTCAGAATAGAAGTCAAATCAGGTCTGAATCCCTCGGAGGACAAGCAGGATATCGTTGGAAATCACGCGTATCACGATCAGTAGACAGAAAATGGGTCCAGCCATTGAGGGGATATAACTAATGAGAGCGAGTAAAGCGACCGAGAAAAGATAAAGGGGTCGCATTAATTGTTTTATTTTACTCTGCCCCCCCTCTCTCTCTCTCTGTTGACTCTTGTTTTTCTTATTATTCTTTTTTCGTCATCAATGGTCCGATATCCCTGTACCTACGCCTCTGATTACATTGTGGAATGTGGATATGGCTCAGAATAACTCTTTCACATCGCGTTTTGTTGACACCCTCAACACGTTAGTTGACGTCACGGTACCCAGGAAAAAGTTTACATTGATATGAAATAATGGACATAAGATGTAGCTCAAGTCATGCGGAATGAAGAAATTACAAGACAAGATTAGCATGATTAGAAACACGCCAACTCCCATTCTACCATAAACTTTGATGGAATAAATAAATGTCAATTGTGTAATTGGTATTTTTAAATCGCGAGCAGGCTTCGATAAAGTCTTTCACACGCTCTCTCTCTCTCTCTCTCTCTCTATATATATATATATTATACTCATCTACCTTCAGTAGAAAGAAAAACTCAAATAATTGAACAAGAAGAAGAATGGACATAGTTGAATGAATAAGCTGGTACGGACGTCATAACTCATCACATGTGACGAGAAGTGCAGTCTTAATTTCTTTAATTGGCGCCCGATAAGTGGTTATGACGGTGAGATAATATACACTTCACGGGAGGTTTCTTTTTGTTTGCCGCAGGAAGTCTGTTACAATGGCTACACGACTTTGATCTTTTGAAGTGGATGATAAATGTTTGCACTCAAAGTCTGTAGATCATCATTCTGATTATATTAAACAAATGACAATAAGTGGAAATGATGGTAATAGTGGTGGTGGTAACAGTAGTAGTAGTGGTGGTCGTGGTGATAGAAGTAGTAGTTGTTGCTGCTGTACTAGTAGTACTAGTAGTAGTAGTAGTAGTAGTAGTAGTAGTAGTAGTAGTAGTAGTAGTAGTAGTAGTAGTAGTAGAAGTAGTAGTAGAAATAGTAGTAGTAGTAGTAGTAGTAGTAGTAGTAGTAGTAGTAGTAGTAGTAGTAGTAGTAGTAGTAGTAGGAGTAGGAGCAGTAGTAGTAGTAGTAGTAGTAGTATAGTATAGTAGTAGTAGTAGTAGTAGTAAATAATTAGTAGTAGTTGCTGTACTACTACTACTTCTACTAGTAGTAGTATGAGTAGTAAAGTAGTAGAAGTAGTAGTAGCAGCAGCAGCAAAAGTAGTAGTAGTAAAAGTAGTAGTAGTAGAAGTAAAAATAGTAGTAATATTTATATTTTCATTAGTGCAGGGCAAGAAGTGGAAATACATTATTGCTCATAATAATATTTAAAGCGAAGTATAACTTAACGAGCCAACCAGCCTAATTCTAATTTAAGTTCATTTATATGAAAGCAGAAAAATAAGATAAACAGATTGGCTAAAGTTTAGAAGAACTAAATCGGACCAATATTAACAAAGCTATGAATGTTTGAAATATGACATCACTTAGTCTACCGAATCCCAAATTGGCAGTTTGGTCAGGGGATTGGGACGTAGTCGCGGATAATTCTCCCGCGTGTTATTGTGTACAATTAAACAAAAAATCGTTAATTTGTGTTTTTCTCCATACTGCCTTCTCCCTTAGGGCACTACTCAAAACACATTTTGGATAGAATTTTATTATAGGTTCTCTAAAATGACAAGATATACTGAGAAAAGGGATAGTAAATGAGAGAGGGGAAGAGATAAAGAGGGATTGGGATGTGGGGTAGGGGAGTGAACTTGGGAGAAAAGTTCACTTTGGTATATCAAAACAAGAAGGGTTGATTCATCTTCTACTTTAGCCCTAGTAAAAAGAATGGTCGCATTGAAGGATTATACGTTCTATTTCAAGTCGCTGAGCATGACAAATTGAACCTTTTGTTGTCCTTCCTGACAAATTTGATATTTAGTACTTCTACGCACAACCCATCCATTGTAAACAATACACACATTTCCAGAAAACATCTGTGCTATATGCTACGTTCTTGTCTTTCTGAGACATTTATGAATACATCGATAAGTCCCGGTGATATTGAATTGCAACTTGTCTCGCATGTTTAGCGCGTATTCCATATATTTTATGATTAGGTTTTCAGGTTCATTCAGCAGGTTCAAGCGATTACGATTTTCAGTTTTGTCAATTTAATATCTGCTTTGAATTGATAACACTTGAAGCATCATTCTTTGCAAACTTATTGTCATTAATGGTCCGTATGCCTTGTAGTTGAATCATATTTTGACCATTTCTCATGTAACTTTAAATTACGACCTCTAGAGGATATTACCTTGCTTTGAATTTACAAGTTAATGAAAAGGATGGTTGAATTGCTTTTATGACCGGCTAGATAACCAAGCTAACACCACGGTGCCCTTGTGACTTTCATTATAACCACTCAAAAATCTGTCATATTGCACCAGCAATAATTGGGCTATCTTTAGTCGAACTATTTCATTTTGGTGTCTCCTCGCCTGAACCTGAACTACATGATAAGAAGCTGTGCCCGTGTGAAGATATCCATCGCAAATAGTACAGTGACTTTGAGACGAGATTAAAAGCAGTGAAGAATTGACCAGTGTACTTTACCGCTGGAGCCTTCGTTCCATCACACTGACATGTACAAGGAGTCACGTACCGGCACGGGCTTGCCTTCGCTCAACTTATTGCCTTTTCTATACATAATAAAAACCCATGTTTATGAAATATCGCCAGAGTGATACATTCATGCGAGAGGAAGAAAATACGAAGAAAATGGCGTAGTGCCTCCGTTATTTAATTTACCTTTAATAACCGCCTTCAATATGGGTAGGCCATGTGGAGGCAGGGAGGCAAATGCACAGAATGACTCGGGCCTATATATTTTATCATGGCTAAACTATATTCGCTATTTGATGTTTATTGTTGAATGACACGTACTCCACGTTTATCTATATCAAATTCATTATTTTCTACCCATCTAACAAACTGAATTGATGCGTGTTGTTTTCAATTTTGTTCTTTACCTGACTTCTGAAGTAAGAGGAGTTTATAAAGAGGGAGATGCTTCATTACATACTCATTTTGCTTTGTTGTATATTTTCATGACGCGTGTTTTGTGAGAAGTAAACTAACACCTCGCTTTAAGTAAAGTAGTAGCCTTGTATTTGAGAAATCTAAATCCAAGTATTTTTACCAAACATATACTTTGCGACAGAAAGAATGACCTTTCCCAGTCTATACTCAATCAAACAATCTCCTGGTAAGTACTAAATTATAAGTAAGTTAATGTCTTTATCAGGCAATTATGATTTTTAAAAAGAATCCTTTATTACTTATACAAAATCAAGGAAAATAATTACCAAAGAAGAAATGTGCATCTCAGGTCACAGCTCTCATGTTAACCTGTGTCATGTACTTCTTCGTCAGTTCATTACTTACTTTACTTAACATACAATCATAAAGAAAGAAGTCGAAAAACATCCTATATTTAAAAAAAAATGCCGAATTCCAATGTAATGGTGTGATATCTTCAGCATAGCATTTCAATGAATTATTAAGGGATAGATTTTAAGAAGATATAGTTACTCTGCTATTGATATGGACATCAAGATGGGCGGTAAAGAATAGCACCACTTGGACTCAGAGGAGAAAATATGAATTTAAAATACTACTCCCAAGACAACCATTATGTCCAGTCAAGCATATCTTCTACCAACAACTACTATGATGAATCGAGAATTTAAATTCTCCATTAAGAATTGATGCACTTCTTATTTTCAGTGTCCAATCTCCTGCATGATTGGCTCATCATTTATTCACCGTCTGTAGAATTAGTGGATCAATTTTTAATCGCCTTCAATTGGGTGGAACCTTTGGCTCGTTCGGCTTGAGACAAAGTGTCCGCGGAGTGTTATTATTTCAGTTTGAACATCAAAATAAAAAGGGAATGGCCAGCTAAACATTTATTTACAAGAAACACCTTTTGATGAACCATACAAACATCTTTCTATTTAGATTATCATTGGTGTTATCACTGTAAATCTACCTATATTTCCTATGTTTGCTCGTTCGACTGAATTCGTGATCGGCCATGTGCACATACCTTTTCATTGTTTTACCATACCCATGAAGGATATTTTTCTAGGAAGTTTGAAAATTTCCCAACATACGATTTCTCGTCTATTAATGTATTTTCTTCTAACAATCTAATTTCATTAACCATTCTTAAATAATCATTGCATGTAATATTAAATCTTTATACTTACATCGAAGATTATAATACTATAGGTGATACCTTAAAGCATTCCGATCCACTACGCACGGTGCTCAAAGACGCTCTATCACCCCGGCTCTAGCTAGGATACCGATTTCGGGGTGGAGAGTGGAAAATGTGCATTAAAGTTTTGCTAAAAGACATTGGTGCCTCGCCGGGACTCGAACCCAAAAGAATTGCATCTCCAGTCAAGCGTATAAACCACGTGACTACGACACATCTACTCCTTTTTCTTATAACGGTAAGTTTAAGTTTTGTTCACAATGATAAAAATAAATATTTTGTTAAAAATCTCCGTGGCTAAATCTCATTCAGTATGCCCCTTTTCCCTTGATCAGAAGGACTTTACTTTTAATACTTTTCCACTGTTACACACAATCTTCATGGCGTATATTTGCGACTAACTAAGACAAAACAAATAAAGTTTCTTAGATAATTTTCCAACAAGGTCCTCGGTTTTCCGACATAGATTAAAAATGTAAAATTGTGCAAACATAAATCATAAAGGGGATATGGCACTCCCATCCCATCCTTTCGCAACGCCACTAGTTATCATCTTAATCCACTGAGGACAGATGTATAGATGTCTTCTAAGTGTATTTTGATAAATGAAGGTGAACGACAATTCATCTATCACTGGTAAGTCGTCATTGACTACTAGTAGTTCAAACAAACTTTCACCACCTACTAGAAAGGTCACTTTCACTGTTGTGTTACATCCTCATAAGACACACACGTTGCGGTGAAGGAAGATTCGTCAGGATATCATTAAGAGAAAGAAAGAGTCTTTAAAAACAAGTACATGCGTTTATACCAAACGCTAAGATACTCATGCTGTTTCAGATATGTATCTTAACTAGCGATTAAATGAATAAGAAGAAGGGAACGTCTTGATGATAATGTCTGCAAACAGAACAAAACAACATCCAAAAAAACAAAACAAAACAAAGAGGAAACTCTTCCGGTTGATTGAATTGATCTGGTAGTACAGTTTGCTACGTGGAATGAAAGTTCGGAGCATCAATATGTTGATTTTATTTATTTAACAAAAAAACAAAACATTTACATTGGTACTAATAGTTAATGAATATGTTTTCTTTAAATTCTCAGATTCATAGATATCCTACAAGAAATGCAAACAAATTTCATCGTTGGACATATATTAATGATTATTCAAAATACTCTCTGAGACATTTGGGTCAAGTTCTTCAGAATAATGTATATTGTAACCAATTCAACATTTCATTTAATAATACATTCAGGAGGCAATATAAGAAACATTTGATTTGTTCCTATTCATTACTTTTAATTTGTTTATTATCTCTTCTTAAATTGCCTGTGGAACCATACCATAATGTTCGATTCTCTTATATGTTTTTTTAATGTTTATGTTCACATGTTCTCATGTTTTAGGTTTTATGTATTGTTTGACCAATCTCTAACTTTTATAATAATAATGTAAAAACAAACAAATACATAAACTAGGTGTACACACTCTAAAAAGCCACAAACCTGGCTTTCATTGTGTTCACCATTTTCCAATTATCCACTTATGTTTTTTTTTAATGTAGTCTGCCATTCCGGAATTATGTATTATACGGTCTACTTTTCCCTTTCTTCATATTATTTCTCATTGAATGCTACATAATACTTGTTTTTTTTTCATCTTCTTAATCGTTTGATTGAAATGTCATAATTTTATAATGTTAGTATTGCCCATTGACTGTATACACACTGTTGTAATTGATGTTGGAGTTTGGAAATACATGATTTGAATTGAACTGAATTAAATAGCCCTGTGAAAGTATTTTCATTATTATTTTAATCGCTTTTGGGGAGGTCTTTGAAAGCCGTTTTAATCATAGGTGTAAACGTATGGCAGCTACTAAGCGAGGGATTTATATTGTCCATAGAAATGTCCGTGTACTGCCCATGCATTTTTCATGCGAATATGCTGCCATCGTCATATTGCACTCATATTGCAAATTATCTTAACAAGCATTTCGTTTCCTCAAGGCCATCATGTTAACTCATGGACAAATAATCGAATCATAGATATATTTGCTCATGCATAAATAACACATTTTCCACACTCCATCATGTCGACATTCGTTCTTTAGGAATTAACCCAATGGTTATACAGTATCTCAATTTCCTTCCTCACACACTACACACCATGATGACATGGGTGATAGCTCATCACGTGTACTAAGCAAACACTCATTCTAAGAGAGTGCTGCATACACATTGTATTCGACCACATTGAATTGAATGTATTCATGAATAATGATAAAAAGACATTAAGCAAAACATATTCTAAGAGAGGGCTGTATACACATTGTAGTCGACCACATTTGATTGAATTTATTCATGAATACCAATAAAAAGACAATGAGCAAACACTCATTCTAAGAGAGAGCTGTATACACATTGTATTCGACCACATGAATTGAATGTATTCATGAATACCGATAAAAAGACAATAAGCAAACACTTATTCCAAGAGACAGCTGTATACAAATTGTATTAGACGACATTGAATTAATTATATTAATTTATTCTGGTCAATAATAAAATTCTAGACAAAAGGATACACACCGGATTTTAGGGATGACAAGGAGATACAGCATTATACACCACACACAATGGGCCGAAAACAATACTCATTGGCAGAAAAGAAAGACAAGTATTTCGGAAATGTTTGCATTTTTTTCGGAATAATTGTTATTCCATTTTTCTGGTTCAACAACCTCACAGCATTTGATTAGTATCTTTTGCCTGATGATTCGTTAGGATAAACTTTGAGATATCTCCCATTGAATTCCAAAGAATTGATAAACTGTTTGTATCGGAAAGAACACTGAGTGTGCTGGGAATATTCAGCTTCAAAAATACTATACACATTCTAATGTCATTTTGGTATCTGAACTGCTCATACCACCATCAAACGAGCTTCAATAAGAGAGAGGAATAAGAATAGACCGTTTCAATTCCATGGACTGTTTGTAATAAATTTCAAACATTAAAGAAGATATTCATTTAGGCCGACTGGCATACCCTTCTCGCAAAGAAATAACTGGTTACTGTTATGAGTGGAGTGAAATACGATTCACCGCATCACCCGCTTGTAGTAAACCAGTCTAGTTTATTTTAGTCGGCATGCTGGTTTGATTGATATCAAGAAATAAACAATGTAAATGTTTGGCTTGCAGGGTGGGCAGGCGCATGCGCTGTCCTCATGAACACAATATGAAAGCTAAAATCCCTAAAGTGAAGAATCCAAGAAGAGTCATAGCCCTTACTATTTATAAGTAAAACAGTGAACGTTACGCCCCTCCCCCTGGCTATTTATCACTGACAAAGGTCTCTGCAATTAGCAATATTTATAAATTGTAGCACACTGTCTTGTCTAAATTCGTGTCATTTTATTGATCTTAGATCGGTTCAAAGACCACCAGTCATTTAGATTGTCTCTAAATTCACTACTACTTTCTCATCAAAGATTTGAGAAAATTAATGAAAAAAATATTGAATATCTATATATTCCGTTTTGCTCAATTTTTGACATACACCAAAAGTTATGACGATTGGTTTGGTTGTTGTTTTTTTGTTGTACTGCGGTATGTTGAGTGTAAATGACCACGAACAAACTTGGCAATGATTGAGTACTGAATGGCAATTAATGCTCATCCATTCATACTGTTATTATCTTGATTTCCCAGGGTGATGTATCTGAATTTGACAGAGGATAATCGGCTCTTCCTTTACACACCTAAATCTCATGAGCATCTTCCCGCCAAAAGTGACGATGGAAATATGGTGTGGAATTGGTTTAATTAATGAGAGACCGGCCCGCAAGGCGCCCACTTGTGATGTGGTTACGTGTGGCGTGGAGTTTCCAATTTCAACACCCCTCCAAGAGTAGAAGAGTTTAACCAAACCATTGCTCAGATGGTCAAAATACCCGGTCGCATGAATCCGAACGGCAGCGGAAGTGTTAATTATATAGCATCATGTAATTAGCAATCAAAGTGTCCGAAATAACTGTCCTGGATAAAGAGGTGCTGCACGATGGTGACCCTAGACCATCGTTCGTGCGAAATGGCACACGTATAATATACGCCTTAAAACAGAATTCTTAAGTGAAAAGATGGCGGGAGGCATGAATCAGACACAGGTTTTACAAGGGGTGATTGGGAACTCGTGTATCATAAATGTTTAGCTTTATCTGACATGTACACATACAAAGAGAGGATGGGAAACATAAATTTGATACAACATCGTCTATAGTGCACCACATAAATTGCAAATTTTAATGAGCACAGCATTTAATATATTTTCGACATTCACAATTACTGTATTAAATCAAGTCAAGACATTGTCAATATAACATACACATACTCTAGAGGTCTTGTTTTGCCTACGTCACTGTGATCACAAACAATGTATATAGGTAAACCTTTACAAATCTCCTACATGTAAACCGTGCTTTACCGTTCTTTTACATTCACACAAATCACATTTACATACAACAAAGGAACCATTAACATAACTCAATAAAACATTTGTGCTTGGTATAGATGGATTTCAACAACTATTTTCCCTTTCAAAGAACTTCTCGAAGAGTTAGAGATGTGAATTCATTGACATGCATCCACCAGACAAAAACCTTTTCAATACAAGTCGTACCGATCAAGGTAACAATACAACGCGACGCACTTAAAATCTCCCCTCCAATTATGGACAGACAATAAGGCAACAACACATCAGGAGAGCGAGCAGTGTAATGGCACTACTCGTTTTTAACAGTCAAATCTAGGTTGATTAGACAGGAATATATAGGTCAGGCGTAAATGATCTCTCTCTATCTCTCTTTTGTTGATGAAAATAGCCATCGCTTAACGTCATCTAAATTCAACTTTACCTACTCTTTCCCTCTCTCTCTCTGTATGTCGTTCTTCTTTTCCTCGTAACTATATCCTTTTTCGTGAAGCCCTATTTAAAAAACAGCTGTCGATATATTGTATTGCACAATATGCAATGGATTTGATGTGATTGAGGAAAGTATCAGTGTCACAATAGCCATGCATGATAGCATTTATTCATATTATTATTCCTCATAATTGCAGAAATGAAACTCACATGACAATTTTTTATTAGAAGGCATTAAATGATTACATGAAGGATACCATGACGTCATGTATACGTAGAAACCTTTATGATTTACATGATGCATGTAGCGTAAGGATTTATTCTCTTCTTCGATCTGTTCATCAATAAATCAGTGTTAGGCTGAAAACACAATCGTATTCCTTCCATCTATATAGTAATCAGTAGAGAGTAATCCTAAATCTGACATTGTCTGACATTTTGTATACGGTACATCTCCACTTTGAAAAGTACTACAAAAAATTGTCTGGGACCATTTATAAAGGGCATTGAATGAGAAGGGGCTAATATTTTGTCACATATGATAGGAATTCCAAATGATTAGGATATAAAGTTTTTGCCAAAACGTTAGACTTCTACTACATATTATTTAATTATGAATATCAAATCATATCTTTCATTCCTTACACCGCTGGAATAATCATTGGATAAAGTACAGAGGGATTTTCTGTGAAATATATTGAGGTAAGCAAAGAATAGCAAACAAATATGTTTCATGTATTGTCAAATGTAGGATTAATATTACAAACATCATTGTGATATTCAGAAGATTCCGATAATTCCAAGAACACCTTATTCTTATTTCGTATATATGGCTTGGTTTTCGATGCTGCTGACTCATGTATTAACGAAAACACGATTTTTTTTTTTCATAAAAATTTTCAATTTATTGCACAGTTAAATTTCATATCAAGTAGCCTATATTAATAAGTATAGCAATCCTTCGTTTATTATATTGGGAGGAGGTATATATTCTAGGGACCCAAAGGAATTACACATTTCAGACGATGTGGTTACATATGACTGTTTAAACTGAACAATGATCTGGCTTATTAAGAGTCACTAAGAGCAAGTATTCTGATCGGATGGTTCCCAGATGAGTTTCAAGTTAAACCATGAACAACAAGTTTCTATCTCCTGGGAGGTGTTTCACAAAGATCCCAAGTCGAACTTAACTCTAAGTTGGACTTACATATTATGGAGAGCCATTTGTAGCCTTAAAATGAAATATACTCAAAAGCAAAAGTCAAGTATTTTAGACTTTTCATAAATTCGACCTTAACAACATGAAATCTCCTTGATAATAGAAATTATGAATAATTTGGATCAACATTTAATGCCTTTTAAAATAACTTTAAACAAATATTTTCAAAGATGCTAACGGCTTTCCATAATTGTTAAGTCCAACTTAGAGATAAGTTCAACTTAGAATCTTTGTGAAACACCCCCCATGTTTACAGAGACCAGTGCGGACTAGGTGCTCTTCTGTAGTCAGTCACACTAGTTATAGGCTCCCGCCTCCACACAATTGAGGCACGACTTAATCATAAAACTCCCAGGTTTTATCTGAAAGAAAATTACCAGCCTCTTTACATACATAATTAAATTCTGAGTCTTTCTTGAGTTACCAGTATTCCGCGCTTGATGTTATAAACAATCTGGTTTCAATAAACGTACTCTTGACAGCGATTCTAGAATCTAGTCTATCTCTGTTATCAATGCCGTGTCAAATTATTTACTGACAGACTATAAGAGCTTCTCTCTAGCCGTAAATTAGCCTGACTTATAAAGCCCGTCCAATATGTTACGATGTAGGCAGCGCATGACGTCATCACGTACAGTATTATATTCCTTCATGAGACTTATCAAAATAAAGAAAGATCGCGGTATCTCAAGCATCTTCGGTAATAATTGGAATTTTTATTGGATATTGCAAACAATCTTGGAATTAAATCTTATCGAAACGCTTGATACGCAATCTCTCATTGAATCTTCTTCCTTGCAACGATTCCCAGGGATGAATCTCGGTCACAGCGCATGCGCAAAGACATTAACCCCCTCAATGTTGAATCTCTCTATCTCTCTCTATGGAGTGATTTCACTCTTAACTCTCTTTTTGTTTATATGTCTTCAAAGATAATCATTCAAAATTCAATTGAACAGAATCGTATAGAAAAGATCATCTAAGGAAATAGTTCACTTATTTTCGCACCGTAAAATATTTCAATTGGACTCAGAGTTGTTAGTTAAAGTCAATAGTAACAAAAAAAATATGTGTGAATCTTTGCACAACGTTTATCATGACTTGTCTTTTTGCCAGGACTAACTTCACATCAACTTCACAAAACATTCAACGAGAATATTGCAATAAATATGTTACTAATCGCGTTAAACATAATATCTTCATTATGAAAGAGCTTATGACTAGCACATTTTCAGACATATTAAATCTTCGACCAAATGGCAAGCTGAAAATGACTGAAATACAACACATCGTCTCAAGAACACAATTTCTCCCACAAAAGTAAGACATACGAAACTGTATTATGTGATCGATCCGTAAAACTATGACAAGGGCGTAAGAATATATATTTCTTTTAGGAAACTAAACTACATCAATGTTTATTTTTGTATAATACGATCAAGTGTTTACTGTAGAGTGGTATTAGACACAGTAATGTAGAATGTCGATTTATTTTCAAATATGCATCGGCAAAAACTACAGAAACATAATGTCAGCCGAGTAGACATGTATTTCTATTTGACATGTACAACTAAATTTAATCCAATTAATATTAAGATAATATCACTATTTACAAGATTGCAATACCTTCAATGCAATTTGGTTAGTATGAATTGAGTAGTATATACGTGACACAACGAAGCACAACATCTGTTTTTATCCTTGAATCTGATTTCACCGAATCTTCAGATATATCAAGACATGTTTTCATAACATGTCACTAATCACATGATATATAATATCATATAAAGTGACATCTATTCGACATTCGAAGCCTACAATAATTCAGCTGAAAATACGATCAATTAGCAATATTAGTAGAAATGAAAGAATGCAGGCGCCGAAACTCAGATGGAAATGCTTGAGAAATCACTGAGTTTCAAAGGGGAAGTTTTCGAGTCAATGTCACAACTAATTTCGAAAGATGGTTCTCCTGTCAAGCTTGGAAAGACATTGAGGATGGTACCATACAGCTATCTGTATTAACGGCTCCATCTATCGTTCTATTCGTGTTCCTTTGCACGCATTTGATGTTGATTTACGAATCAAATACGTCAGGATATTGCGATTCCGTGATTGAAAATCAAGGCATGTATAAATCAGAATGACATTTATTTCTTAGCAGGTTATGGCACGAGAGTAAACCCAAGCTAGCAATAACAAAATAGATGACATACACATCACAAATTAAGTCTTGGAATCTTCATGCCATGACCTGTATTGCTTTACCACGCACCGTTTCATATCTTAACCTATCCTAACTTAAAGGTGTGTAGAAGAGAAACTTGTTTAAGGCATAGCTAGACATCCCGTCTACTTTGGGTATTTTCTCAGTCTATATATCAGAGGACGCGGTCAAAATGTCTGGGAAACCAGTTCTCAAATAAGTCAAATGACATCGATGTATATTAGATTTGTTGGGCAGGCCTATTGATTTTCCCACGAAGTAACAACATTTATTATCAAAACATTTCAAGTTGAAATGTATTAAAGACATTCCCAATGAAGCCTGTAAGGAATGAAAGAAATGTCTCAATTTTGACTTGTGTACCTTATCAATTTCTTAACCATCGTGAAGAAAAAAAGGAGTAAAAAAATAATTTGAACCATTTTAACATGAACACAATGGAGTAATCTTTAAAAAAAAAAAAGATAGACACGTACTATTCCCATACAGAATATTTCTTCTTAATTCCACGACGCTGCTCACAAATCAAGTTTACAAAGACAACAATAAAACACAGTTATTAAATAGTATTTCCATTATATCAATAATATATTTGTGCAAAAAAGTTATAACTCCCTGTTATTACGTTTAACATCAATTAACATCTCTAAGTTTATTAAAATTCACAGGCTTGGCAGAGGGCCCAGTAAGTTTTTTTTTTAAGATAGCAAACCTCATATACTATTTAAAAATTGTACATGTAAACCCGAAGGTAAAATGAAAGATAATGACGTCAAAGGTTATTGTTTGTTACATTATAGATGGATAAAACATACTTCACTGCCTAGTGAACACGCTGTTTATATCGACTTCATATGCACAAATAGTCCATTGGAACACACTACAAGTACTTTATCAGATGGCAATGAGCGCGTTTCTTCATTTCAGATGCATGTGATGAATAAATCGCAGGAAAAAAATCTCGTCGTTTCATCGAAACAAGAATTTTATAGGTATCGGCAGATGTGATATCATTCATGGTGAACTCAAGTAAATTGATGGAAATATATCTTTGATAAATTTCAGCGTCGTGATTAATTGAATTACGTCACCTTCGTGACTGAGTTCACCTTCTTTTCTATTTCAGCTTATTAAATCTATGTGTTCTCCTGTCTTAATTTTTAGTTTGCCCAACATGGTATAGACACAAGCTTTTTTTAAAAAAATTTCGAATTAATTTCTTAATATCTTTCTAAAAGAAGACACTATATTAAAATGAATCGATCATTAATAATTCAACTACCACCATGACTTCTTGTGAATGTGAAACGTTCTTGTCAATCTCGAGGTATTTCTATTTTCGTTTCAAACTTTCCACCACATCACTGCTATCTGACCTCCTATACGTGAATGACGTTACTCCCCTTTATCACCCCCTCATCACCATCCATGCCCCCCTACGTGAGTGACGTTACTCCCCTTTATCACCCCCTCATCACCATCCATGCCCCCCTAAGTGAATGACGTTACTCCCCTTTATCACCCCCTCATCACCATCCATGCCCCCTACGTGAGTGACGTTACTCCCCTTTATCACCCCCTCATCACCATCCATGCCCCCCTACGACTCCTAGATTCTTATCAGCTCTGATTTTATCTTTGCAAGTTTGATGATATCATGCCCTTTCAAGTGTCTGATTCCAGGCAAACTTTTAGTGAGGATTGAGCAGAATAGTGCGTGGGTGAAAGCATGGTCTGGTATAAGCGTAATGTCGCACTTTGATGGAGTGAAATGGGGAAATTCATCCCCCTTAAAGACAGAATGCATGAATAGCGTGGAAGATGAATTTGCTGTTCGTTCTCTTTCTCTCTCTCTCTCCTATGTCCCTTTCTAGCTTTCCCTCTCTTTATTTACCTCTTTTCCTGTCCAGATTAATCTACGTGTTTGTTAAGAGAGTTTAAGAAACGTACAGGTCATATTTTACTTGTGCCTTATTAATTTTCTAATTTTGTTTATCAATCATTAATAAGAATTAAGTATTTGATTGATTAAACCTGTTTGTACATCGATCAAATCAAATAGAATTATCCAAGCCTGACTAAGAATCACAAGTTCTTGTCATGATCGTGATAATAATGTGTATTCAATTTTCAATCATTTAAAAAAGCGGATGCTTTTCTGACACGAATATCCTCAAAAAGTCTTTAAATCTTTGATACTTATCTCAAAGAAATGTATAAGCCAATGGCACTGGATGGAATGCACGTCATAATATGGGGAAAACATTCTTGAAACAGAAAGGAGAATTTATACCATTAGCCCAATTCTTCATTAAAATTATCAATTATTAAATTTATTGCTTAACGGACCGAAAATGTAATCGATCGAAATTTAACAAATTGAAAAATATAACTTGTAAATGGGGATGGGATTGATGAGATTATCATCATAATCCTAAAATCCCCAATAAGTGAGCAACCACTCGTCTGGTATACAGTACAATATCTTCCAGATAACTAATAAATCCAAGATCTGCTCTGGTATTGTTCATTCGAGGGAAAATTTTATTTAAAAATCAATTTATTTTCGCTGTTAAGATTACGAACTCACATCTGTAACTTTTGAACATGATCATTATCATCTTCGATGCCCGATCTTTCACACTGTCTGCTATCACAGAGTGTGTTCTTTTCTCAAAACAGGAGACCTTTTATTACTACTGAATACCTTGTTTTGAAATAACAAAGTGTTTGTATTTTGCCAGAAGTGTGTTCATATTTACAGTATTTACAGCATTTATACCACTATTGAATGTGCAGTAGAAAAAGAAACAGATTCTACTACTATAGTTACATTTCTAAACAATGGGTATGCTCTTAATTAAAGAAGGTTTTTCTTTCTGTATTTCCCTATAATTATTATGCGAAGAGTCGTAGTACCCTACGAAGTAGAAATGTGCAAGACACATGCTTAACTAGCACACTTGGTCGACCAACGTTGGTGTCTAATTGTAAAACAGTCCTGCTATGATAGGTATCTGATTATAGGCTTGGCTGATAGAGACAGCAAAAAAAAAAACGGGTGGTACGATCATTGGCGCGAAATGACTTCACCAGACCCCAATACACTCGTGCTAATGCGGTTTCTAATATCGCAAGCGGCTTCATCTCTGGTGAAAGATATACCAATTAAGATGTAACACCTATAAAACCTCATGCTACACCGGATCTTATCTATCCCATTCTAGATTCTTGAAGCCGTTCAGTGATTACCCTCTTACTATGTTCCTATCTACTCGAGATGACTAAAAGAGTAAGATGACTTAACCAATGCACCCGAGATAATGTTTCTTGGCACTCTCATCATTAAATCTAATTGCCAATCTTGTAGCACTTCACTGAACATTCCCATTCATTACAGGAACATTATTCCCATGTCATTCATCCAGTCTTTATTAATTCTACACCTCCTGACTAACACTCCTATTTTATCGTATCTTATAATGATGCAGTAAATAACCTAGCTAAAGCTTTTCAACATATTCAAGGCAGCATGTTCTCTATGCTGTTATTCAAGGGCCGTGACAAACAGTGAGACGCAATATTTATTGATCAGAAAAAAGCCTATATCAATTCTCTTTATTCACGATAATGTAAGATCAAGCTACGTTCTCTATTGCATCGCCTTGCATGAATCAATCACAGTTCTGATAATTTGGCAATCTACCCTGCCGCATCACATGACAAGCAAGAACAGTTGTGAAGAAAGCAGTTAATAAAATCTCTCTAGAAATCATTCAGCACTCCAGGGAGTGTCGCAATCCGATTGCTATGCTCCCATTTTTCTCTTCTTCAGTGCATCGCCTTGTGTGTATCTACGTTTGTCGCCACCAATTCAATATAAATGTGTGCGCGTGCGTGACTACAGCATGTGAGTGTGTATGTGAGTGTGTGTATACCTTTTCTCTGTGCCTTCTATACTGAGAACGGGGTGGTTTTTTACGCTCCTTTGTTCTTGCCGACTAAACCTCTTGATTACCATCACAATCGTGTTTGTGAAATAGTTCGTTAAAACGTCTCACAGCGTGTGGCGGTCATGTGAGGGCGTCGGAATACCAAAGTATATTGTTATGCTGAGCTTATTACATGCAGCATGCATAATTAAACGCTTTAGTCGTATGCAGGGAAATGGAGCATTCTAAAAGCGCGTGTCAGCTAAGTTCGTGATTGGTTTGATAAGAAATCCACAGATGATGGTAGATATTATTCCTTGAAGAGTATAACAATGAATATATATGTATATACACTCGGAATTTATGTTTATGCATCACATAGGCTTCGATTAATGTTTAATGTAATACTAGGGAGTATAAGATATTTCAGTAAATAAAATGTATCCTTAAGATATTAAATTTAGTGGCTGCAAAGCAGAACCAATGCCTTAAATGCTTCAAAAAGTCGAGATAAAGTCACTGCATATTACCCATGGATAAGGCGCTATTCTCAATTACCAGTCCCTTAATCTCCATGTTCCCTCTAGATCTTACAAACAATCACGCGCTTGCTTATAAAACTTATGTAAACCAGTAATCAAATATTCAATTAATTGTATACATTCTATATAACGTATTCATTTATAGGTGTCTTTAACTAATGTGCTCGTGCTTCACAACCTCAGTACTTAATCAACGTAAACACAAGTTATTTACCAGCATAAATTGTCCATTTTTAGAAGTGTAATCTAAAATGTAAGTCTGGAATGAAACTACATTTCGAGCGGAACTGAATGAAATATATTCATAAATGTTGATGTCGCACTCAGTTGGTTGTTTGCACCGCCATAATGCAGCAAACTACCTCAGACATGCAGGTAATACTGAATAGGACACAGAAATGGACGAGTGGGACTACATGTTTTACTTATTTTTCCTCAAAATTGTTCTTTAGAAATCAGTAATTTTTACAACTTCTATCACAATATCCGGAAGATGTCATTTATTTGCAATCTTGAATATTCACTTTACACTTTGTTGTAATGCTATGAGATTTTTTTGGTTTTTGATCATTATCAAGACAGATTTCATTTGAAGTTGGGTGTCCTAAACCGACTGGATTTATTACATACAATAATGTGATAATAAGCTACCAACAAGAGGGAAATATAGTGCAGAATGTCCGTCAAAATAAAGACTCTGTGGTTTGATATAAGTCTATTTATTCACGATGTCTTTACTGTGAATCATTCCACTTATGACAATCAACCTAGTTTCCTTTAAGCCATGTTCCCTTGTCTCTCGTTCAGTCGGGTTGATGATATCTCCAGCTTCTATTGATAGGTATGTTTCCTCCATTAACATCTCTTTGAATTGCTACTCTTCTGGCTTGAAAAGAGACAAATGAGGCACAGGCCTAATCTGAACCACGAGATCCGATTAGTCCATAATCCAAGAACAATTGGCATCATTTTAAAACATGGTGAGGTAGGGAAATGAATGATAATTAGGCTGATTTTAGGGCTAGTCAGAATTGAGTAAATATTGAATCCGCTTCAATAAAGGGTCTTATTTCATAGCACGGTCGATGCAAATCGTTGCTAATATGTGGAGGAAGATTTCCAAAAATGCAAAAGGCTGTGTAGATAAATTGGCGTACTAATTATTTCAGCATGCTTAGGACAATTAGAACTAAACCTAGAACTGAACATGTCAATTTGGTGCAATGTTTATGACACAGTACTTATTACATGTATTCACAATGTACATCAACGTAAAATCAGAATCCCTACGAGCAAATCACAAGCATGTTACTTGTGTTTCAAATTTGTATTTTACAAGGCCTGAAAGCTTATACATATTTCAAATTACCAATCAGTTTATTCAGCCGGGTAAAACATTACAATTCAGGGTAGATTACTGTACAAAATCAAGCTATAGTAATAGAAGCAATAGTATTAGTAATAGTAGTTCTAAAAGTAGTAGTAGTAGTAGTAGTAGTAGTAGTAGTAGTAATACTAGTATTAGTAGTAGTAATTATAGTAGCAGTAGTAGCAGTAGTATAATTATTAGTAAGTATAGTATTAGTAGTTGTAATAGTAGTAGTAGTAGTAGTAGTAGTAGTAGGCTAGTAGTAGTAGTAGGAGTAGTAGATTAGTAGTGTCACTACTACTAACCAATAATATACAAAATAGCAGTAGTAGTTGTAGTAAGTTAGTTGGAAGTGTATCCAGATATTGAATCGTAGGGGTGGAAAAAAGTCAAGCTTTTATTTTCAATTCGACGTGATATTACGGGAAAAGGGCAAGTTACCCCCGTAAGCAACTGCACGCCCAACGACCAAGATCTGGAAAAGAAAGGAGTAATGAACTTTGAGAAGTAGAACAATCGTTTTGAAGAATGCTGTTTCCACTCTGCCTAATGTAACAACTAAGTGACGACATGGAGCAAATCTTGTAAAGCGCCAGGTAGCAGGAGTGCTTTTTAGAGTGAGAACGCTTGACAGGTAGATGACACCTAGTAGATGATGGGGAGTAGTAACAGTCTTGAGGCTCTTCTCATTAAAGTACAGGCAACGGGGTCATGGCGAGTTGGTTGATCCTTGAGGTTTATCATTCAGAGCTGGGCTACCTCGGTTAATCAATCACATTTGGGCTAGCAAGTTGTTGGACAACATACACGTAGGGATTTGGGGATTTTGACGAGATTGATGGAGGGGTCTTCACTGCATTATCGATAGAGCTTTCACCGTTCTCATATTTACATTTGTCTTTTTTCTATTCTTAGAGAGGAGTGCAGAGTCAATCCTGTTTTCGGTTTTAAGGAATAAATTCATATATGTTTATATTTTAAAGAGCATAGTTTGTGACTCTTATAATCCCACTATTTTCTTTTTATCCTCGTTCTTTTTTATCACGATTTAATTTGCTGTACGTATTAGGTTAAAGAAATAGATAGTAAGGATGGCCACATTTTAAAATTCCTTCTAACGCCTCCATTGCACTATCAACTATTATGGGGTTATTACTGAAACTGAAATTTTCTTAAACATTTTGCCATGGTCATAAAAGTAGAGTAAATAATGATTTCCAATAATAAAAGAAATAGTAAGAAAAAGAAGACAACGTTGCATACAGTGAGATTGCTAGAAGAGCTGTTTCAAATGATTAATAACCTGCAATATGTTTTCTTTCATTCAAAAACAAAATTATATTTGTAATTGAACAAAAAAATAAAGAGGCAACACATTTGCCTCTCACTTCTCACAAAGTCATCCTGGCAGGCATTTAATAGCAGAAACGGTTCGTTGCAGACCACGGAAACTAGATGTACTTAGGAATCTGAGCAAAATTATTCAAGTTGTTTCAAAGTAGACTATCATATTTCGAAGTAACCCGAGCTCATACGAAACACCCAAGAAGAGAAAATTCAAACTATATCTGATATTGTTATATCAAAGTTCAATGTCCTCAAGTAAACATCATTGATCAGCGAGGTTTCGTTACGGTCACTTTTCATATTCCAATGTTACAAGAATATCCTGCAGTCAAAAATCGTCATTTACGGTCTGGAAAATAGAGAAATTATGGAAGTGAGTGAAACACAATCTAAGGTACTTCTAGAGGAGTGTTTCCTATTCATGGGATGGGTACCACTACAAGGGTGCACTTGCTTAAGATACAGATGATAAAAAGAAAGGTTAAACGATGTCAATGAGGGAAGATGGTTGGACGACCAGACGACGCCAAACATACAGGCAGTAAATTGAAAGCAACAGAAAAGCAAATCAGAAGAACAAGAATTAAAGATGAACTTATTACTATTGACCTGATCATCTTAGGTTCGGTGCAGTGCCCTAATAAAGAGTCTTTGTTCGAAAGATAGATACTTACATTGTCGATACCCTTCTCACATATGCTAAGGAAATACTAATAGATTAAAAAGAAATAACCTTCTTCTTTAACCACATATGTTGAAAACCATTCAATTGAAGAGTGTTTTTTTTTAGGCAAGCATGGTTGTTCTTTAAAAAATTATTTACTAATTGAATTATAAAAATTTACAATTTTTTTTCTACTTGAAATAGTTCGTGTAACTCTTTGTATTAGCACATCTTGTCGGCAAATTCAAAGTGTAAGAAAGAATTGCTTTGCTTCCAGTCAAATTTCTACAGTTTTTTTTCATTTATTCCGATCATTAATGTCCTAAAGAGGCACCGTGCCGTACTCACATCATCGCCAAATGTAAGAAAAGATGCGTTAAGAGAATAAATCTGATGGCAGGTGTACGGTAAGGAATCAATGTTAGCCTGGGAGACAAGAGGGAGGAACTGATTACTAAAGATCATCGTGACCGCATTACCTAGAAATACCCCACCCTAACGATGCCCTCTACCATTGTAATTGGGTCAATTGCCAGCCCTGACGAAACAGGATCCCTAAAAATAATAGAAAAGACAAATAATACAGCCCGTTGCCTCCTGATGTACGTGAAAACTATTCCTTCCAGTGTTCATACCGACTAATCCTCTATTTATTTTTGTTTAAAAGCCTTTTATTCTTCTGCTTACAAAAGTGTGGAAAAAAATCGTCTGAAGATATCGAGTAACATAAAATAAACAGCCAGATATATACGCATGGGATAACAATCATGTCTGATTTCTTATCCCAGCTGTGATCTTGTTAAGCCAGTCATATCTCAGTTTCATGAAACTTGAAACAAATATAAGCGATTTTCGTTACGTAAAGCGCATAGAGATGGAAAGATACATTTTAAGATGCGTTATATGACCTGAATAGTATTGTTATTATTATTTTTTTATTATTATTATCATTATTATAATTATTATTTCCTCTTTGCAGCTAACATGTTAATTCATTACACCTTACTCACACCGTGGCGGAACGAAAAAAACTCATGATAATTTATGGACAGTCTACCTACAATGCGAGATCGAAAATTGAGTACCGATAAAATAACCTTAAAACTTAAATAAATAAAACTGAAATTTAGGGTTAACAATTTAGGAAATACAAACTTAATATTGCATCGAAAATTATCATTATTTTCAAATGCAAATTACTTTGCTTTTAGTAATCAGCGACTCACAAAGAAGACACACTTTGGAAATTATGAGAGGGTGTGTGCACTGTGCGTGTTTTGAGGGGAGGGGAATACTTTGATTGAGGAACCCACTGTTTATTTTTCATATAAAGTACCTTGAGCTTTGTTCCACTACTCCAATTTTCAGGGATCACTTGCCGATCAAATTACCCAAATAGAGCACGGAAATAATTAATTAATCCTTGGTCTATATGGAATCTCCCTATCCTGGATTCCATTTCACATGTGTGAGTGTGCGTTAAGGGTTACGAGGGTGCGTGTGTGCATGAAAGCATCCTACGAGCATAGCATGGATTTCTGTAATATAAATTGCCACTTTATCTATTTATCAATTTTCTTGGTTAAAATGCTATATTACAGTCGATACCCTCAATTAAATGAGTTACCTAACTTGAAGAAAATAATGATAAACTCCTTTTTAATATTAATAGGTTCATTCTTGGAGTCACACGGAACATCTAGTTTTTAATTATAGTTTTAATTGCGTAAAACACCTTGTACATTGATAATGTCAAGTAGGTACTTCTAGATCTGTACTTATATGTTCGTAGGTCAGCATTTGGAAAACAAAGTAATCAGCTTGAAGAAGAAAAAAAAATCAGCTTTCATGGCTATGTGGACACAGTTTACAAGGAAACACTATAAAGAATATAAAAGAATACAAAATTTTCGAGCTGCAAAGTAATCTTATTTTCCTGATATATAAAGTGCAACTAAATGAAAACACGAAACTATCAGCTTTTAAATCAGCATTCCTTGGCACCACAACTGGTTTTAGCTAAAATGATATCACTAACAAATAAATCAAAGACCGTTTGAATTTCTTAAAGGGTATGTAAATAAATCTTGAAGGAAAACACGTATACTCCTGGAGAAAGTAGTGCCTAGAGTCACGTCACTAAGTGTTTCTTACATACGATTGGAGCAAAGGCACTTCGAAAGATTTCCAGACATCATATAAAGTTACTGTCTCGATTTCAATAATAATTGCACCTACAGCATGATGGGCAGTGAGGGAGCATATTTCAAGTGCAGCATAGAAAAAGCTGAGCTGTCGAATTAACTTTGAGATGTAATATTTACTTTCAAAACGTGAAATGCAGTTATAAATACCTACTATGTTAATTCACACTCAGATTTTAAAAAATGCAGATAAATGACACTTTAAAGATTTGTTGTTAGTGTTTTAATAAGTGTCCACTATACTAACACCCTTTTAACTTAAGCTGTTAAATTGCTTAGAGAAATGCTTCAGAAATGACTCAAACCAAAATATCTTAAACCTAGGTTGGGACCCAAAATCCAGTTTAGAATTAAAGGTGAAGGCTTAAAAAATTTATTACTTGTTTTGGTAATGTACCTGCTCTAAAAAAAATGCTATTCTTGTAATGCAAATATAACCATCGTTTGATATGTGGTTTAATAGGAATTGAAAAATGTCAATTGCGTAAACATGAATAGGCGAATGCATAATTTAGAAAACTAGGTGCATTGTTATTTTTCCATCCGGGTACGATACTTTCACGTTTCTCCCCTTATTACTGAGCTAACGTTATGTAGATGACTAGATGTCGACATTCCATGAAATACCATTGGATTCTATTGCGGGAAAAGTCTCACTCTAAAATAGTTTACAACCTTATTGATTGATATATGAGGAAGCACGGATCTTTCCAAATGTATCATTTACTCTATTGTTTTGTGGACGTGGAAAAGTGAACACCAGTGTCAAGAAAGACTCCTAAAAAAGTCTCTCTTTTCAAAGTTTCCACATAAAAGAAAGGCTTACTTCGTTCCACCGGATCTTCGCGTCGGGCCGGGTTGTTGGGCTACTCGAATGTTCGTGAAATCATGCCATCATATTCACGAAAGTGTGTTAACTCAATGCAAATAACCACCTTTTTTGAAAGATGGTGTGAAATGGTGTTTCTTTTTTAAACCATGAACATTGTAAAAACATGCTCTAATATGTATCAATCACTAGCCTTTTACAAACAAACTCTTCTGTTTATTTATCTTGTATTAAAAATTATCGGGTCGAGACGCGAGTTTTCGTAGATTTGCTGTAGGCTTTTCAGAAAGTGTCACGCTTCGGGAATTAGGGCTTGAGTATTAACGAAAGTTTGTGTAACCGTGTGCAACCGATGGGAAGACCCGAACGCGAAAACCCAATGTAACGAAGTAAACCTATATCAAGCGTATGATATGAATGTCATTATGCTACGGGCACTCATCTAATAACAAGTAGAAAGTTTGATTTCTCATTGCTTTACTGTGCAATAGCACCGCGTTAATACAGATCATGTATCCGTATGAACGATTCATACACATGTGCTTGCATTTCTTTGGAGAAAAAGGGGTATTGGAGGCAAACAAATATTTGTTTATGTTATATCTGTTTCACACGAGGCGTCTTGCGCGGTTTAGCACGTTTAGTGTGAACGACATCGTATGAAAAGCGAATGGAAAAATAAAATTGCTGTGACTTACATGGGTACGGGCTAATTACTTTCACAGGTTTGACGTGGCCTCAAATCAATCGGTAGGTTGCGTTGTGGTCAACGGGTAATACATAGGTTACGTTATTACTTCAGCAAGATATTTCAGTTTAAGCATGAACAGAAGTAGGCCCATATTGTCATAACGGTTCTTGCAAGTGAATTACGCAGCAAACTACATGCCAGTTATTTAAAATTAGTCCAATTAGCAAAGGCCTACTATCTGCAATAGAAGAAAAGCTTTTGAAATAATATGAACGTTGGACTGGTGTATTCATGCTAGATGAATATACAAATCATTGAAATCTCATATTATCAAGAATTTGACGTATTGGCATATTGGCAAAACTGTAACCTGTTGAAACGATATTTTGACATGAAGTTTGCCAACATATGTAAAGTAATCCACGACGGCAGTGAAGCGTGGAAGGTTGATATAAGGGTGGGTACATACATCCGCACACACAGCACAACACACATGCACAAATATATCACAAGTAATTTCAGTTTGTAAATACCAAGCCACCATTTCTCCGTATTATCTTGATACATTCTGTACACATCCATCTGAATTTGGTCCATGTCAACCAGCCACAAAAAAAGTAATACTCATTTACTAATATTCTACGTTAGTTTTATCATGAAGGACTATTCTTGCATTCGGGTTGGCAGTCAAAAAATACAGTTGGAGGATAATTCATGTCCTCTGTTAACAGGAAAAGTTCCCAATAGGTGAAAGCCGATTCTCCAAGTTAACGTGAAAAAGAATCTCTCAGGCGTGAAAACTTCAGATATGGGAGATTATGGGTATATATTCACAAGGATAGAGTATATGGGCTATTAGGAATAAGTCACTATGTATGCAGCTCCTTTGCAGTTCGTTATGCAGCGAAAGAACGAGAATAGTTGCTGAAAGTTCATGCATGTTCACTGAAGCAGAACTTGTCTCGTTTACGGGGGACATACAAAGTCCTCCAATAACGGATGTCTGTCGGTCTTGCCAACAGGAATATATATGTATATATATATATATTCCTGTTGGAATTTCACAATCATGCAATATACATTTAAATTGCTCGCCTGAAGACAAATAAAATCCAAAGTTTATATGCCCTTAAAGTCGCAAATTAGAATGCAGTACACGTAAGACTTGAATGATATATTTTGAATAAAAGATGTCAATCTCTAATGGCGGTTTTGCAAAAGTTATGCATTAGAATGAGGTAAGGCATTTTCACGATTATTTTAAAGCTTCGGCAGGCCATATAATTTTAAGAATTTATCAAAATATTCCTTTATTGCCTTCTTGAGTCCTAACATGAGCATGCTTTAAAATTGGAGGTATGCAATAAAAAACTAAGTATTTATAGAATGCGATTTCCACGCTTGAGTTAGGCGACACGGTGACGGGTCGCCACCGCCATTTTTTTTATGGCGCTTATTTTTGGAAGGCTGGGCATGATTTATGTAGAGGAATCGAGTACTGATGACACTCAGGATAAGGCTTCACCTTAATGACACACCTGGGTTCATCAAATAAAATTCCATCTACATCATCATCGAGGTCAAAACATTTATCACTTCCATTAGTCACCTCAGTCTACATTCTTTCTCTCCCAGTATATCTCATTCTATTTCCTTTCACATCTGTTTTAGTAATCTATCATTCTCTTCTTTTTCCTCCTTTTTCTTGCATCCTCTCCTTTCATCTCATAGATTTAATCCCCAAAATACAAGTCGGATAACTTTATCCTCCCTACTGGGATTTCGGAAAGTCATCCATATGTTCGAATACAGATGATATAGTTAATACCAATAGGCATTTCCACATTCGTACTGATTAACCAAGTATTGAGAATATCTACATTACATTTTAACATTCAGTGACCTGTCAGCAAAATGTTATGCACCCTTTAAAAAAATACAAATCATAATGGTTCTCTGGGCATGATGATTCTGTAAAATGTTGAAAAACAAAGGCCAAAAGTGTAAGACAAAATTATCATCAGTAACCACGTCATGATAAACCATGTTAATTACGATAGGAACTCTTATATGGACAATGATAACATTTCTTGTTTTCATTTTTGTTTGTATCTGCTCATACCACAACTTAGTTATCATTTCATGAATGGAATTTGAGGAACATTTTTGGCCTGTCTGTGTGATCATTATATCAATATTGTTATATGTATCCTCAAATTGAAGACAATAAGGTCAATTTCATTCAGTAGCAGTGCACATTGAAATTAGGCTAAACATCATAGGGTAACAATGATTAGCGAGTCCATGTTTCCTCAATCTCCAACCATTAGCGGGCAGTAAATAATTTCCTTCCCTCAGCCATATATCAAATTTTGAGCTCATTCCTTTCATTTTGATTCCTCTTTTGTGACTCCGAAAGGTCATGGTCCAAGCCTGGTTTTCATTATTTCTGCCCATTATTATTCCAGCGGCAGAAGCAGAATGTTTTCATTCTCAAACGCAAGGCATGTCATCCATGGTTGTGTCTTCTGCTACTATATATAGCCTCGGGCGATACAGAAGCACTGCATGACTCGAGGCAGGGGAGAGAAGGGGCGAGTCACTGATCATATCAAGCCAATTTTAGCATTAATTAATCGTGTTTGCTTGATGAATGTTCTCGTTGTTTACCACTAGCAGGGGATTGGAGATGTCTAATGATGGTATTGGGTAATTAGATAATTATACGAGCGATTTGCATACAAGTCATTCAAGGAAGAGCAGAAGGAAAGAGATCAAATGGTCCTTTCTTTAAAGATTTGTTTTAGAGATAGGGCCTCTAATCCAGCACAGAGATTAGTCCGGTTGGTGTCACATGACCTCGGGTGGTAATATGCAGTCAATCATAACATATATTCAAGGTTCTAGATAAGAAAACGTGTTCATTGGACAGAATAATGGGTCAAATATTTCAAAGGCAAGTTAGGCGATTACTGTGGCATTGGTGTGTTAAAGTGCATTGAAGATCGATAAGTCAACCTTGATTATTACTCGAGGTGATTTCAAACCTTCTAGAATTCAGACTAAAGCCTGTCAGCTGAAACACTTATTTGACTCGTTTAAGATAGTGTCTTCATTCTGTGCTCATTCGGTTACTAAAACTAAACCAGGAAAGAGAAGAGTCCCAAGCGGAATAGTGTCTCACGTACTTCGTCCACATTATAGGGATTTTTAAACATCAACTAAAAGCAAGCTAGGATCATTTTTAAAAGATCATGCAGTTGCATAGCATAAATTGCAACAACGAAGAAACAAACAAAAAACAGGACCGAGCAACAGGCTAAATCAGTGCAACGAGTGTTATACCCCTTTTTATAGGCTTCTGCTTTCCTTTTCGTTAACTTCTTAAAGGTGACAAGAATGGAGTCATAGAATTTTTAAAGTTGGCACACGGTCTAACATTTTCCCCCAAAAAACGTAGATAGGGACATATTTTTCAAGTCAAGGGAGAATCACATGTACTAACACACGTTTGAGATTAGGGAAAACCCCGCTAAAGTGGTCCACCTGCACATCCCCAACCCGTTATAGCAGGAGGAGAGACCCTAGGGTCACAGTGATGCACTTCGCTTTTCCCCTCCCAGGTCACGGCAAATACATAACAGTAATGATAATAATAATGATTATTATTATTAAGGTATAATAATAACAATAATATTAATAATGTAATAATAATAATAATAATAATGATAATAATAATAATAATGATTACACTCATAATAATCATAATAATAATAAAAGTAATAACACTTTCATATCACAAAGACATTATGAATTTAACCCTACGCATGGTAACAAAACACTGCGTAATTGGCATTTACACATCTACAAAACGTCTAAACCTCTCTTAGCATTGAAATCGATATTAATCTTAGTTATGACGTGGCAACAATTTGTCCAATGTATTGCATTAGACTGGTATCTCATTATTGATTATAAGCAGGTAGAAATCAATGAACAATATTACGTGTGAATCTCAATATGTCAGAGTTACATATGCCATTTCTTTTTTGGCTAATCACAGCGTATTTATAGCTCATGACCAGTTTCGACAAGTCTCAATAGCACTATCTGAGATTTCGTTGATCGTATATAAGTAGCATTGTCATGTTTTTCTTTTAATATTGGTTTCATATAACCGGTAAAATTCTTTGTCAATGGACTTAAAGTCAATACATGGGGGAGTTCTACATATCATATTACATCGTTGTATTATTTTGTGTCTTATGATTGGTGTACACAACCTTTAAGCTAAGTTGAGTGTCGTATACCCTGATTTAGACGTGTTTGTCCTTCGTTAACTGAGTTCTATATTCTTTCAGGATTTCTTTTGAGAGCAAACTCGTGATATTGAAACTTAACTAAGCATTAACATCGAGACATATGCTTGAAAAAAGCGTTTTCAATGGTTTATCTTTTATCACGTACAGTAACAAACTTTTTGTTATGTTTTTCTTATATGACGACAATTCAATGTATCTATCTTCAGTGAAACAGGCATAAGGAATTGGCACCGGCAAATATGAGGGCGCAGATAGAGAATTAGAATAATGTGACATTTTTGTCCCTAACCGACTCAGCTTTCTCCAGCAGCATTTGCTCATGTTTTTGAGTGGAGGAAACGACTGGAGGCAAAGAGGAACACAATCTCTACGCCATAAAACCAGTACACATCACAACACGGGTAAATCAATGATCAGGCGTGCCGAGAATAAGCTATTAGCCTCAACAGTTTCACGACTGAATCAATTAACTTAACGTCCACAACAGGCGCAAGTCGTTTTCTGCACAGAAATTGAATATAATCGCAGGACAGTCATGAACCAATGGACATATTTTTTGTGAAATCTATAACAGTGTTGTCACCCTCAAAAGAGTACCGTATTAGTTGAATACTGGTATATTAATTAATACATACACATGTAGTTGGAACCAACTATAATAATAATAATAATAACAGCTACATTTATATTGCGTACATATCCATCACAGGGGATGCTGAAGACGTCTGTACAAAGTACTTTCATTACACTGGCTTTAGTCCTGCTGCCCTAAGGCGCTCAAAGTATTCAAGGAATGAATTCCTGCCAGGTACTTATTTACTACACCTGGGTGGAGAATAGCAGTTGTAAATTAAACTCTTTCCGAATGGCATTAGTGCCGCGGTAGGACTCGAAACGCGAACCATATGATCCGCAATCCGACCACGACGCCTCTAAATGTATGTAAATAAATAATATGTATTTAAAGTATTTGCGTAAACATCTACATGATTTTATTATTTCATGTACATCTCAGTCAACCATCCACCTAGAGTTCAATGGAGTAGCACCGGGGCAACTGCCCTATCTTAATGGTTAAAAATGGGCAAGAGAAAGAGAGAGGGGATGGCAGAGAGCGAGGGGTAGAAAGATAGAGAGAGGGAGGGTATATGGAGTATAGAGAGAGGTTGGAGGGGAAAAAGAGAGAAACCGAACGACAACAAAAGAAAAATCATGGAAGTTACATTTAGCTAAACCATTGTAAACTGAGCCGTCTCGCGTTCGAACGCTCCACCTCCTTTCAATTTGGTCATTCAATTCAATTCAATTCACTTTATTTGGCATCATTAATTTTTTTTTGTACAAATCATAAATACAGAAGACATAATAGGTCAGAACCCCTAAGAGCAATTTATGATTGTAAATGAGGACCCAATATCAAATTAAATTAAAACATTATAAAACTTACAAGGTGTAGGCCTATATATATAGCCATCCCCATCCCTACTAAAACGAAGCTACGCTTTTTGTGAAATTTACAAATACAGACATATTTGTACCAAATTCAAGAAAGCACATGTATATATATTTAAACAAAATAAAAAAAAAACATTAAGACACAAAAGACCCATTCCCATCCCTACTGAAACAAAGCTACGCTTTTTGTGAAATCTACAAATACAGACATATTTGTATCAAATTCAAAAGAACACATATAACTATATATATATATATTTAAAAAATTATTTAAAAATCTATTACGACACAAAAGAACCATCTCCATCCCTACTAAAACGAAGCTACGCTTTAAGTGAAATTTACAAATACAGACATATTTATACCAAATTCAAGAAAGCACATGTATATATATATATAAAATTTAATATACAAAATCCATTAAGACACAAAAGACCCATTCCCATCCCTACTGAAACAAAGCTACGCTTTTTGTGACATCTACAAATACAGACATATTTGTATCAAATTCAAAAGAACACATATAAATATATATATATTTTTTTAATTTATAACAAATCCATTAAGACACAAAAGACCCATCCCCATCCATACTGAAACAAAGCTAAATTATCTGTGTCACAGAAATGGGTTGTTAATCTGCTGTAGTAATATCAAAATTTCGCGTGACTTCTTTAATTTGTTCATACATCCTCTCTACCCCTACTACTCTAATATTAGTTTTCCTTCCAGCTTCCTGATAATCTTATATGACACGAAACATGATCACCTCTCAACTGATTGTAAAAACCAATAACATTTTTTCATCAATTAATTGCCACGAAGCCCACGATAAATTGAAAATATAAACGGAAACGGGGCATGCCTAATTGAAAACCTTGCGTGAACGCTACTTAAAGATTACTTGGGTGTCATGCCATCTGAGCTCGTTTCATGATAATGACAAAGTCTGCAGAAGTTCCATACAAGATAAAAGCTTGAGTCGCCCATTTTCAATAACCACAGTCAAAGACTGTGGTGTATCTGGACCTATAATTGAATGCTACGGCTAAAAATAGAAAATATAATACTCTCGAGGAGAAACAGTAATGTCGACATTCGAGGAATGAATAAAATACCTGTATTTCAAAATCTGAAATGTCATGGACTTGATATTGTGATTTGTTGAATTTAAAGGGCAGAACTAGAAAACTAAGTATAGTTAAAATCCATGTGCAACTCTCGTTAAAGCTAACATTGCAAAAAGGACATTAAGCCCGTGCAAACTATTTCTCCTCATAAAATGAAAAGAACAAATAATGCTAAAGAAATGAGAGGTGAAATGGAATTTGGTTTCTCGTCTTTATCTATTTCACTGTTCCCGTTCGCTTGTATTCTTTGTATTACACACTAAAATCAAATAGACCATTTACCCAGAATATTTCTATTTTCGAAAGACGAACATATTTTAACACTGTATCTTTTCACTAGATGTGACTTTGCTCTACTTGCAAAGTTGAAAAAACAATTCCAGTTAAATATGGTAATCGTTTGGGGTTGTTCTGTTTTGATGAGTGAACATTATATTCAATTACGATAACGAATGTACACTATTTATTCTATAACCCCGTTTAATAAACTTTGGACGTATGGCATCACATTGTTCACATTAATACAAGTATAAAGGAAAAGAGTACGCGAACTATATGATCCCCTTCGCAATACATGCAATTAACCAATAGTAAAAGTGACAGGGGATGTGTTCGACTGTCACAAATTGTTATCAGCACATTTCGAGTGGAAGGAAGGAAGGAAGGAAGGTTGATGCCTGGGGGTGTTTCACAAAGATCCTAAGTCGAACTTAACACTAAGTTGGACTTAAAAGTTATGGAGAGCCATTTGTAGCCTTCAAATAAAATATATTCAAAAGCTAAAATTCAAGTATTTTAGAATGTTCATAAATTACACATCAAGAACATGAAATCTCCTTGATAATAGAAAATATGAATGATTTGAATCAACATTTTATGCCTTTAAAAAAAACTTTTACAAAATATTTTCAAAGATGCTAACGGCTTTCCATAATTTTTAAGTCCAACTTA
Source organism: Mesocentrotus franciscanus (assembly GCA_037976565.1). NCBI lineage: Eukaryota > Metazoa > Echinodermata > Echinoidea > Camarodonta > Strongylocentrotidae > Mesocentrotus > Mesocentrotus franciscanus. Next base: position 30,153,838 of record CP137680.1, on the reverse strand, counting down.
GAGATAAGTTCAACTTAGGATCTTTGTGAAACACCCCCTTTATGTGTTAATGTGTCGTTGACTGATGGGTTACGTTACCAGACACTTAATATGGTAGACCAGTAAACAATGACCCGATATTAGCTTCATTTTCTAAAAGATATAGGACTAGGCTTAAGATTGTAATCAGAATGTAGGTAAGATTTAGGGATGGGGTTAGGCTAAGTAGAGGTGTCATGTTCTAGTGGATACGTCACCGGACAGTGGATTTTTGACAAGACATTAATCTACATTTGCCACTCTCCACCCAGGTGTTGAATGGGTACCCGGTAGGATGCGAACGATAGCATGAGTGAGCTTGTAAAATGGCGCCTTGCCGGAATACTCCCCAAGGAGTGAAGCGTGTGCACTATCATGTGCGGATGAAAATTGAATCCAATGAGAGGGGTAATAATGATAAACATGTAAAGCGCTCAGAAACGTATTATTAAGCGCTTTATAGGAATGTGACTATTATTATTACTTTTGTCACCGGAGCTTGAGTCGTAGAAATTTGTGAGTAAACAGACATCATGGATACAGAACTGATGTCATTTAGCAAGACATTCATATGATAAAGATTTGATGGTAAACTTTGCACGATTTTCTTTTTATTAAAAAAAGTCTTTCGTCAGCTATAAAAGTAAGGTATTCCGATATTCCCAAAATAGATCACAAGGGCTACCAACCATGTTACTGAAATGTGCTGTTTGATTCATTTGTCACTTTGCTCTTTAAGTATCATACATTTCCAACAAACCAGAATTTCTAATATATGCGAGGTCATTAGCTTTGTTAACCTTCAAATCCAAAAGCACCGATTTAAGAAGACAGCAACGTTTGTAAGGAAGTCAATACAGTGGGTAAATTAATGCTTTTAAGAATAACCTTCAAACACTCCCTACAGATACATCATAATGACAGCTCTTCACCAAATGGCTTCGTTATTATTTTTTTGTTATGGACATTTTTTCAAGCTAATGGATGTAGGTATGAGGCCTAAGTGTTGCCTATTGAATTCCAAAGAACGATTGACCATTTAAGGATTTGCATAATAATAGCAAGTGTTACATTGACAAAGGAATACAAATGGATATGAATATACACAAATACAAAATAATAGATTGCTTGAAATACACAGCTCTCATAGGCAAACAACTGTCAATCCTAGTCCGGTATATAAAAAAATCGTTCTACCCCTTATTGCTTATCACTCTATTGGAGGAAGAAAAAAAAACCATAGCAGTTGGTTCACACTGCCATCTAAAATAAACTAAGAAAAATCAAGAAAATCTAAAAACTTCTCTATCTTCGTTATCGAAAATGTCCATGTGTCTTAATGGTCACAGATTCAAATTTCACACAAAAAATTGGAAGAGTCTTGTGTTGCCTTGTGCCCAAATATAAACTCGATATCGGTTTTAACCTGTGGTCGATGGACATTCAGTTGATTGTTGAACAAACGAAAGGTCTAAATGGAGGACTTCCACCTCCTTTCTCACGGGGGACTTATCCTTAAATCGGTCAGTTTGATCTCAGGCAGGCAAATATGAGTGTCTCGTATACAATGCGTGAGAGTGAGGAAACGGCTAGGTGGTAATTAAGACGTAATGCAATACACATGAATACTTAAGGGACTAGTTATTACGCACATTGAGCCTATCCCCTCCACACAAAACACCTCCCTTGACGGCATGTAGAGATTATTCGATACTAGCTCCCTAGGTACCCATCTTCGCTCTATTCAGAACGCGTGCTTTGATCGCTCTAGTATACCATCAAAATAGAAACCTATCACAGTGGAAATATGTAGGTATGATTAAGACATGAAATGCTCCAGGCCTCCATCTTAAAATGATGTCATGAGTGTGTGAAATGGAGAACTCATTGCAAGATAATGTAACCTTCAATCTCTTCGTCTCTAAAACCGCTCCGTTTTTCAAGCACATATCGAAATTAGAGGTCAAATGTTATAGCCCTATACGTTCATACCCAAATCTGCTTGCCTAAGAAGGACATTGCATCCTACAAAGGATTTCAAAAGGTGAAATAAAAAAGGAGACATGTATTTTTCAGGGTCTCTTTTTCTTCTCTTATTACTGTAATTGGACCGTGTGGTACTTTCCACGGTCTTGAGCCGAGCCCTGCTCCTATTTACCCTGGCAATTGGAGAAAAGAGATTAGGTCGATTCTGTCTATCTATCTTCCTAATTTAAAGAAGTAGGTAATAGAAAACTAGGTCTACTGCGACCAGGAGTCAACCGTCGAAACGCCTCTTTCTACCCCCTTCTCTCTCTCTCTCTCTCTCTCTGTATATGTCTCTCCATCTCTTTCTCACTCTCTCTACCCCTCCGTTCTTCTAGCTCACGTTTATTTGATCTTGTTGAGGCCGTTTATTGTCGAGGTCAGATGAGGTATATACACTTTATGAAAGAAAATATGCAAAAGGATGTCTTACGCCCTATATATAAAAAGGGAAACACCATCTACGACCCGATATAGTTTTTCCTCTTATATTTTGATTCCTTTCATAATAATCATTATATGCACTAAGACAAATTAATGAATTACTCTTTCTTAATTCATATTTTGCAGAATAACGTATTCATGAATAGGCAGTGAAGAATTCTTGTGAAATAAGTCAATGTTGTGTGTGAGGTGTTCACCATAATAAATGTTACTCCCTGGTTCATCAATGCTGTGTGTTATCGCACATAATGGGTGCACATTGAATTAATAAACAAGGAGGGTGGTAGCTTGACTGCCAGAGGAAGATCTAGGCTGTCCAAAGGGATGCTCTTTTAAAACACTTTGGAATCTTCAAGCCATTTTCATGCATTGCAGATCATCATGTGGCCATATTTTGCTTATAATGTTACATATCTTACAGGGTTTTACATAAATAGGTCTGTAACCATGGAGCATGCCTGCTCCTGCTTTTGCTGTATATGCCGTTGCAACAGATTAAGAAATATTGCAATTCCGTTTTCACAATTCCACCTGTAACAAATATTCCAATTCTTATACGTTTAAGTGCCTAACCAAAAATCTTTCAATTCATTTAGGCATCGCTGGCCAATCGTCTAAAATATATTGTTGCAATGTCGGGCAAAATCATATTGGGTCTTTAAGAGCAACCACTACACATACAATTTGCATGCATTAGTTAAGTGGTGCATTTGCAGAGCGATGTAGTGATGTCACAGGTATTGGGTCAGATCTTCTACGTAGAGCCATCAAGACAGGTGTGAGAATGCCATAGGGACATCATAGTGAAGATGATATCAGACCAGCACGCTTCAAATCAAAGGTTAACATCAACCGTAAAGGTTTCTATCTAATGTGATGCAAGGTCCTTCTCTTCTCTCCAATCCCAGGGGACATGGATAAGGAATGAGGGAAATCATAAATATCGGAGTAAATGATTCATGTTCGAGTTATCTTTTAGTAATTATACCATATAATGTCTCGTATTTATCGCTTTCCCCATCCACACTGGCTGAGAGGTAGGGGTAACATGATCGCGACTATTTTGGAAAATCAACTCAAGGGCAATTTTAATACCTTAATATGTAATCCACAGAAATCATGTTCCGATTACGTAATACGTTTATTGTCATATTGGCACATTTTAATAGGTGACGCACAAGGCCATTGAAATTGCATTGGGCTGATTTTCCGAAATCACTTGCGATCATGTTGGGTTTTGATGTTATAGGTCAGGAGTACAGTAGAAAATACCGTCAAGGTAATTTTTCCCGAAGGATTTGATATGACATTTATTGTTATTGAATGTTATTGGTAACCATTCCCTTGCAATTGTTCCTCAGTGTATAGAGACATAACAGTTTGTGTCTTAAGTACTGTCATTAATGAACAGAACCTGATCTTGATGTGTCAACTTTCATGAAAAATAAGGTTTCAGTTACGTTTCTCTACTACGTAATTATGTTGTTGCAGTAATATTAGCCTATTTCGTTTGTATTTCCTAGTATATATTTTCTAGGGGTACCATGTGTTTTTCCAATTTGATATGAATTCTGCTTGCGCATGCTGATCAAATCACAACTGTTATGTTGATTTTCTAATAAGCCATGCAAGACACGTAAATAATACGTGCGCAAGAGAGAACAGCAGGGCAAGGGCGACTCCACCATTCAATGTATTGCCTGACGTACAGTCGGGGTAAATGGCCCACAGCAAACGTGTGTTGGAAAACACGAGCATATTTATGAATTGCACTAACAAACACCACCAGTTGTTCAGAGGTAGCTCACAACAGCTAGCTTTGAATTCATCCACTCCAAGTGAATTAGGCTTTATCACTATACCTTATCGTTGTCTCTGGCCATTACCAATTCGTAGCAATATATATTGAAGTCTGCATATATTGCTCGGATACTCATATCGAAAGTAAGCCATTTTATCTAAGTGGTGTGGTGGTGGTATGCTTAGTTCAGATCTAACGAAGATAACCAAACTGGAAATGATCACAATGACACTTTGCTTCTACTCGGTAGTGGTATATTATGCAGAATTCGATTAATGAACGACAAATTACATATAATATCATCACACTTGTTCCGTTAATGGAAAGTGGAGTGCCGTTCCCCATTTGTTTACATGGAAACAAGGGTATATATAAAATACCACGGTATTTATGAATGTACGATTGATATTAGTAAGTACATTAGGATATATTAATGTATTTTCAAATTGATAATACAAACACACACCGCACATACAGACACACACACACGCACGCGCACCTTAACGCACACTTATATATAGCTATAGTCAAGTAAAATAGATATCACAGTTTCTTTACTAGTGCACACATTTTAAATTTCTCTTTTTGAACTAAATATATTAACTACTCGCCTTCTGTCCAACTAATAACAACATGAAAATGACAAAAGAGGGTGACATAAACCTATTAGTCTTATCATATTTGATTTTACCAGAAATATGCATTGTGAAGCTTGACATGTTTCAGAACAAATCCAAGAATAGCCACGAGTACCCTGAAGATTAGGTGGGTATAACATGATAGTAATAATTGCTTTAAATATAAATATATATAGAGTAATATGGAAAATACATAAAATGTTAAATTGTAATAATATTGATGTGAGTAGTACACGTGTTGGTGTGAGTATAGTAGAAGCTGAATACTTACCGATGGGAAGACTAAGGAAGCCAAGCCTTGACACAAACCCTTCAAACCTAACTTTCTTTTTGCCCCTGTTTCGTGACCTTCCCCCTCTCCACCCATGGCCGTACAGGACGTCGTCGACCCCGATCGATGAGGAGATTTCACAGGCGATGTAGGAGAATGACTGGAACTCGACGATTTCCCTGTGGGCGACGAGTCATGGTCGCGAGCCGCGGTCGGCGGCGGCGGCGGCGAAGAAAAGCCCATCGGACAGGCCATGGCTACAAGGCCTTTAGGTCGGTAAAACAAGAATCACCGACTACAACGCGCCAGGTGACACAATCTAAATTTTGTTAAAATTGTGGAAGAGATTATTGTCTTGTATCTAGACAATGGTGTATTCTATTCACAAGTCGTAGCAATGTCCAAGCTCGGTGTAAATTGCAGTGATCTTGTGTAGTACCACACATAGACTCGTTTGTACGTAGCAGCGGTAGACCTGATATGCTTTTCTCCAATATGCGTGTAATTCAATTGGCGAGCATACACACATCAAGTCGCCGGCCAATATAGGACTCTACCGCACAACGTGCAATTTTATCACGCATAGGCTCACTCTGTACACCATTGACTATAAGGCAGCTCGAGTGTAACACAACCGCTCGCCGCTCTTTCTCTCTCTATCTCTCTCTCACTCTCTCAACCTCTCCCAGCTCCCTCTTTCTCTCTGTCTTCCAAATTTCTCTTTCTCCCCCTCTCCGTCTTTTCCATGGTTGTATAGTTCTTTCTTAACTGTGTAAGTTTTGTTCATTATTTGCAGTTTATTCCTCCCTTCCATACATCCCTTAATTTTAAGATCTGCCTACTTTCCTCTCATTGGCTAATATTGCCATCCAATGTTTGTTTACATTTGCAACTCTCTCATGGTATCAAATTCCTGTTATCATTATCATCCTCTTTCAAATAATATCCCTCTTATCGCAGATTACTTGTCGTTACACACCTTCCCTATAAGTATAAACAGTACCCGCTAATAAGTATAAACACTATATCTACTAATATTTCGGTTACAATGATAAGCTGGTTTATACGAGTCGCTCTTAATATTCTTGCATTAAAGGTAATGTTCAACTTTAGGTGAATTGGTTATAACAAATCATTACAGGAATTCTGAATATCTATCCGAACAGAAATTGAAATGTTGTTTTTGCTTCTTCAATATCCATAAGATATGTAGCATTTCTATTATTAACAGGTTGAATTCAAAACTGTGTTTGTTATCATCTTAAAGACCCTGTCCGAAGTGAAAAATGAAATAGATGAATTATATATCAAAGGAAAGCTGACAAACCATAGATTACAACAATACCAATTATATGCTACTTTAGTGCCTGTCAGACGAGTAACAGCTCTCTGAGAACTCGAAATCTAAAGCTGTGAAAATCGGGAGTTATTGACCTAAAAACTAGCTATCGAATTGATGACATCACCATATGTGGAGTACGCATATTCACAATGACTTTGCATTAATTAAGCCACATATGGTGTCGTCACTGTAACTGCGGCAAATTTGACCCCTGTTGACCTGTAATTTGGAGAGGTGCGGAAAAAAAGGTTTTAATTCGCTTTTGTGCAATACTGAAATGGAAAATATTTTGAATTCCTTTATATTTGTATTCTATGTTCATTCAGCTTTCCATTAATAAAAAGTTGTATTTTTATCGGATAGGGTCTTTAAGGACAGTGTGTCCCTTCTGCTTGAGGAAATCTGGAGTTGCCTCAAATACATAACTATTTTCCGGAAAGTGGAGTTTCTGAAGTACCTCTAACATATTAGGCCATTTGAAGCTGTCTTTGTGAAAAATATAATAATTCAATTTGCCTCTGAGATGAGATTTTTCATTGGACTAGAAAAATATAACAGGAGGTTTCAGACCTTTTGTGTTGCATGGGTGTAATCTTGTTCTAATCTAATTCATAGCAAAAATACAAGGTCTGACAGGAAGCCTGTAAAATTAACTACTTTACATGTTTCATTTGAAAACTAGATCACTTTTTACTTTCAAATTTCAGAAACAGGACCTACATAACTTACATGAGATTCAAGCAAAGTTGTAGGGAATTTGATGCAGTCTGCAAAAGAGACACAGGGCTTTTAATGTTTACGCACAGTGCACCCATATCATGCTTATGTTAAAATATCTATTATTCTTCTTATGCGGTTCTTATTGTCCTACATGGCAGCGACGATATTTAAAACATCATTATAGTTCCTGAACCATCATCTTGGATTGTAAACTTCGATCAACTTGATTAATTATATATATTTCTTAACTTAATCCTAATGGAGAACCAAAATCTCATACCGTAAGGTCTGACTTTGTTTTTCATGGCTCTGTCACTATTAGCAATATTGATAATAATAAAATAATTATATATGTACCTTGATTTCTCTACGCCCCCCCCCCTCTCTCTCTCACTGTCTCTCTTTCACTCCCTTTCTTTCTCTCTCTCTCTCTCTCTCTCTTTCTGTTTCTGTTTTCTCTCTGTTTATGTGTAGTATTAAGTAACTAAAAATAGTGATTCCGCAGAATGGGAATATTTGATTGCATAAAATCATTATTGTGTTCCATGAAGTAGAATTATCCTAGCAAACATATTTCATCATCTATTTTACTGACGAAATAAATCACTACATCATTATACTATTGTACATCGCCATTGTCTCCAATGAAGTCCTTTTTACAGTAACAAAGAAAACGATAAATTACAAAAAATATGCGATATCTAAGGTTAACATTCTATACAGCGACCATTCTGCTGATGAAAATATAGAGTATTATATCAGTGACTATCAAAAGCTAGAGTTTAACAACCGAAATGAATAATTTCTCCTCCTTCTGTTCAATTTTCGTTCACAGACATCAGGTTGGAGTTACCGATTGCGTGAGTATTCATGTGGATGTGTTGTATGTGTGCGTGCGTTGGTGTGGGTGTAATCCAGGATAAACGTGTTTGATTTATCAGGTTATTAATGCCTTGATCGATTCTCGAACCTTCATGACAATATGTCATCCATCATATAACATTTTGATCCAGGCCTCTCATCTTCATTCCATGGATATCTGGAAGAGCATTATCCTCCAAGCCTCTTCTCCTTATCAACAACATGATCTTTACATCATAACAAACATGTGGTGTAACAGTTGGGCAAGACAAGATAAGGACAGCAAAGAACAATGTACTAGAAACCAGACGCTAAATTGAAAAGGGGCATCTTAGATGAAGTAATCAACATTTTGACATGATCTTTACACGATACCAGACATACCAACATCCTTCACATTACCCCTGGGTGCATTTTTTAGACACCATAACGGGGTATGGGATCGCTCCGACAGGTAACCAAGAATTATTGTTATATGTTGATGTCTTTCTCTTCATCGATGCGTCCAAATTAAACTTATTAAAATTCATAGCAAGTTTTTACAGAAATTGAAATTGTTAAAGATAGATGTGCTACTTGCTTCACATTTTTATTGTATAAGTAAGTATGGTATTGATATCAGATGTTCTTTGGCGAAAATCTTTTCATAAAATTTGATTTTTTTTTTTTTATATTTTTTTATTTTTGTGTTGATATTTTTCTTTAGAGTTAAACGGTCAACGAACATGAGTAATCAAAACTTCGCAAATCCATGATGATTCTTAATGTCAACAAGTTTGATAATGAGTGTCCCGTGAGGGAACCTAATGATAAATTGTACATTGCTGCCATTGTCACACAAAGCTATTATTTGAATCGTGCATGATTCCGTAAAATATCGAATCTATTGATAGTGGCATCGTGTTGCGATCGATCTGCATTGGAAGCTTTTAAAGGGAAAACATTAAATCAACTTGATGTCATAATTGTTTCTTATCATATTTATTCAATACCGGGTATTCTTTAAACACACACTGTGTCTTCCACGGTGAGGGTTGGAAGCAGAAGAAGAGTTTCCGTTAAAGGTAAAAAAAAATCTATTTTGAAGAAAAAAACGCATACAGAAAAAAATGAAAGTCGGATAACTTCAAGATGGAATGGTTTGTTCTAGGGTGTGGTATTTTAAGGAGTCTTAGGGTTGTATAAATGTTATCATTTCTTCTTTGGAGGAAGGACATGCAAAACAAAATCTTCTTTTGAATGGTACTATGAAGGCTAAATACATCTGCAATGAAACTAATTGAATAGCTGTGAATTGAATCTATAATGTCTACACTTCTTATAAATCCAATGATGGATAGTTTGCTCTTTTCAGCTTCTATTCATCGTATTGACGTCATTCTATTGTTTACTTATCCTCTATACCTATCACGATACAGCCAATTTATATTCATATAAAATGCTTTATCATCATCATGTATGATAATGCATTCTATTTATCTATTGTTCTCTTCTGTGCGTAATCGCACACGCACTGAGCACATGCACTGAGGATAGCACTGCAACAAATACTTGAAGCGCTTTGAATATTGAAATCGCATTGACTTCGATTCAAGCGCTAATGAAATATAATGTTCATTTGAAGGCTGTTTCAGAGATCCAACTTTAATAATTGCTTCTATTGTGGTATGGAATCGACATCTATACGCCAATGACAAAGAATATTTCCACCAAACTGCTTGTTGATTATGCTGACAAATCGACCATAATTCTAACAATAGAAGAATATATCGTCATTGAACCACGCTCATTACATTTCACCAAAAGATCGTCCTCTAACTTGAAAATGATGTTCTATATTTAGACTGTATGGCATTCATAATTATCTGAGGTCATCTAACTTTGCCTTAATTTTATAAACAAGGGGTGAGCTACGCTTGATTGCAGTTTTTGGCATGACAGATAAATGAGAAAGGTGGTAAAGGAGGCAGAGTTCACGTTTAAATGCAAAAATGAAAATGACAAAGAATGATATTGAGAACAACGTCAAAGATGAAAGTAAGTAACAAGAACAAGGACAACAGCACACAAACAACTATGATGGATTATTTAATTGGTAATCGTACATACAGAAACATCTACTGGCCATATCATTGCATCGACACAAGAGGGCGTTCATAGCCCTTTTCCCTCTACCTGCCATGCCTTTCGCAGATCACTGGCAATTTGGCCTGAATGAAAACTCACCATTGACCTGAATACATGTGCAAAATTAAACGCCATGCATTGAATTATTCTTTTAGGTTGTGGAAATGATTATCAAACACTATTTTGTATTATAGCATAATTCAGAATTTCACTTTGAATTGCTTTCAATGACATAATAATGAATTGAATTGAATTTCCATTTATTGTCCCTTTCAGGAAATTCTTTTTTCACTGGTTTTACAGTCATTGTACATGTACATAATTTTAAAAAATACATATTACAATAATAGCAAATGTACATCGTCACAAACATAATAACATTTTGAAAAAGATGTTACATTGAAAAAGGAACAATATATACATTGATTGCAATATAATCATAAACTGCATCTAAGTTTAGGGGCCTCACCATATTTACCTTGTAGTTTAAGTGTAATGTTCACTTGTTGCAATGATATCAAAATTAATTGTGAGTAACGAATTTGATTTCAAATAAAATAATGTTTAAAAAAATCCTTTAATTTGTTTACCATTCCGTAAGTCATATAAGATGCATTACAAATATACTCTATTCATTCTCTAAACAACACATTTATCACAAAAGTTTCTATGAAAAATTAATAATGATATATTAATATTACTACACTATCTATGATGACGATGATGATGATGATGATGATAATGATAATAATGATAATAATAATGATAATGACGATAATAATTATAGTAATAATAATGATAATAATAATGAATATCACAATAGTAATGATATTGATAATAATAGTAAAAATAACAATAAGTTAAAATCATTTCCTAGTGGCAACATTGCATAATAATGCTTACGAGTTGAAAGTTTAAATGGAAAGAAGACGAAAGGCTACTGGAAATCCCGAGTTGTGAATATTTATTCGAATTTTATTAAAAGAATGAATTTATATGCAATTGAAATTCAAGCTCAGCTATGGTTAACTTCGTTTGCTAAGGCTATCAAAAGGTTAGCCCGCTTAGCTTCTTCATAAATGATATACAGTGAATGATTTCAGTTTCATCTCATGGTTTTTCTTAATTTTTATTTCAATTTCATTTTTTTCTCAATAAACATAATGTCTTTGTATTGTTGCTTTCGATTTGTAATCTATTTTTGTTATGCAATGTTACGTTAATATCACTTATGTAAACAATAATGCATTATTTCTATTTCTATTAAGATTTTTTTTGTTTTAAAAAATAAGATAAAATTGTTTTTGTTCTCAGCTTCGATTTGTGAAGCATACTTGATAATTTTTTTTAACAATTCAGAGAGTATCAAAAGGACACTTCTCTAAACATTTTCCTTTCCTTCACAATCAAATGGAAACCTTGGTATCGAGAGTATGTGTCACCATGTTTTCATTTTAACTCACAGCTCATGAAATCAGGATTTGTCACATAATAATATAACTGTTAGAAAGAACCTTCTCCAACAAATTGAGCAATATCGTAAGTGGTTTCGAAAGACAATATGCAGGCCCGACGCAATCAAAATCTCGTTTGTTCTCTTGAAAGCGAACAGTTCATTACGTTAGCCAATGATTACTTCATTGCGACGCACAGTAATTGAGTTTCTCTTTCTTGTTTCCCTTTCTCTGTGAGCTATTTCTTTGTTTCTCTCATCCTTTCTAACTCTCTCTCTCTCTCCCACACGCACACACACGCACGCACACACTAATTCTCTCGCTCTCTCTACTTTTCTTTCTTTCCATCTCTCTCTCTCTTTCTCTCCCCCTATTTCTTCTCAGCCTCTCACCTCTCTCTCCCTCTACCTCTCTCTTTTTCTCACCCCTCCCCCTCTCTCTGCATTGCTCCATTTGTCCCACGTTACCTTCATGGCTTTCTCTTGATCTCTCTTTCTTCTCAATCGTCAAAATGAACCGGCCAAAGAAAGCTCTTCAATTCATCATCTAATTTGTTTTCTTTCAATACCCTCGAATGTTGTTTTCCCCTTGTCTGCTTTCAAGAAGCCTTATTCTTAGCATGCAAACATATGTATAACGTTTTGCAAACGACAGACAGCCCAAATCTCTCATCTTATTTTATTTATGTCGCATGCTGTGTTATGGCACCATAGTCCAATTGGATTCTTTCGTTACCCTTTAATTCTGTTGGAGCGTTTTATCCAAACTTAGTTCCAAGATTGGTTTCCGTGAATCAATGTTTACTTCCCATTCCTGTGTTTCTTGATCAGAAGGGTGCTGTTTGTTCGGTCTTATAACCGTGTGCTACAAGCCTTGCCATCAGTCCACTATGTTTGCATACTTAAGGTGACGATGATTTAAAAGAGCTCTCCGCCCAAATCAGTTTCACCTACATGCTCGGGGTCGAGTTAAGACGATGTTTTCTTGACTCGGTGGTCTTAGGATTACGAGAGCAACCAAGTTCATCAGTCAATCCAAACAGTCTTCTTCCCACACTGTCGTGACCTACAGATAAGACATAGTAGAAGCGGCTTGATGCATGGCTCGTTTGAAGTCAGCGAGTCAAAAGATCTTTCGTCCGCCAGGAAGATTCACTTCTAAAGGTACCGGAAAACTTTCTCCTTTTAATCACGGCGCAAATCTGAACACAGTCATGATCCCTCTTTTTACACGATTGATTGGTTATGGTTCGTTCAGATATGACGCAGCCAAAACCGCGGCGTTTAAAAAGAAATCATGTTAATGATGACGTAATGTGATTCACATATCTGTATCTTGAGGACACAGAGCTCAATACGTGCAAGTCCTTTGTTGCGCGCTGTTGCCTTTCATTAACACGTTGTTGTTGTTTTTTTGCTGAAGTTTGCCGCGCCATATCTGAACAAGGGTTCTAGGACACCTACCCATCGACAACCACCCCCGGATAACCACCGCTAGGGCAACCACCCTCTAGGGGGACTACTCCCTAGGACAACTACTCTCTAGGACAACTAACCCCGAACAACTACCCCCCCAGACAACTACCCCCTAGGAAAACTACCCCCCCCGGACAACTACCCCCAGACAACTACCCCCTATGACAACCATCCTCTAGGACAACTACCCCCGGATAGCTATCCTAGGGAAAAGTTGTATGGGGGTAGTTTTCCGGGGGGTAGTTGTCCTAGGGGGTAGTCGCCCTACAGAGTGATTATCCTAGGGGTGGTTATCCGGGGGTGGATGTCCAGGGGTAGGTGTCCGGATACGCTGAACAAGACTTGACTCTAGCAAGTCCTTGCTAGCACAAAGACGAAAAGAGCCATGAAATTGCATTCCACTGTCCAATCAATATGATTATGTCGGTGTGCTAAGTGACGGAACATGTTATTTCCTGGCGCAATTGACGCATATTTGATAATGCCCATGGCACAGAAGGCGCTATCTGCTGACGTTGGATTGCGTCAGCAACTGGCGACTTTTTTGACGCGCTATGTGACATCATGTGTACATTGGGCATCATTACGTTATTGTGTATTCTCTCTCCTCACATACTCAGTCTATGATCCCTATTGCTACTCAAACAAACATTCTACTTAGTTTAATTAATTTTAAAATTAACTGCGTTAGTTTTCTTGTGTTGTATATGCTTGTAAACGCCTTGATTGTGCGTACGTTCCGTTCCCTGGGGAGTATTCGACCAGATGCCATCCAACCACACTAACGTTCGCATCCTATCAGGTACCCATTTAACACCTGGGTGGAAAGTGGGAAATGTAGATTAAAGTCTGGCCAAAGGTCATTAGTGCCACGTTGGGACTCGAACCGCGAACCATATGATCTACAGTCCGGTGACGTACCCACTATGTCACGTCACCTTTCCTGTTCTATTCTATTTTTCTCCAATACTTCCAATATACCACCAGGCATTTGTTTCATTCTTCGCATCTCTCTCTCTCTCTCTCTCTCTCCCTTCATCAGTTGAATGACCAAAGAGATGAAGCAAAATATTAAACGGAGTAACCCATTTGCAATGGGTTAAATATTTAAAGTGGAAAAAGAGAAGTGGCTCACACTGATTATTCAGACTTTCTATGAAACCCATGTATAGGAAAATCATGCTTGTTTAACCCCAAAAGGTTGTTTGCATTTGATTTGCAATTGAGAATAACTTCTACCAAAATACGAGCGTCGCTGCTATTTGATGTATACCATGCACGCTTTGACAACTTCTTAACACAGCCACCAAACACATTATGGTGAAGCTAGAGAGACACTAATCATCTGGGTCGGTAAATTTAAATGAAAGCATTAGACTTCGTTCCCATGGTTTCGTCAACCAAAACAGTGAAATACAAACATAACACACTTACATCTTGCTGGTAAGTTGAACAATAATTTCGTAAATGAGTACCTTAAATGAGAGGAATACTGACAAGTAAATATGTGGTGGTACGATTGTAGACTTATCATCGGCAACTTAATCTTCATCAAATAAAGAATCGTTCCAAGAGATAACCAAAATCCAAGCAAGATATAACCCATGTCTTTGGCAAGAGCTGCTCATGTGCAAGTAAAAGACATTCAAGCCCATATCAATGAACTTTGAAACGCTGATGCACACGATTTCGTCATCCGTGAATCCTGGAATGAAAAATCTGACATTACAGCTCTCAATGTTTTCAATTTAGCCAGATATCCACGAATTTTCAATTTTGCGCGGACAACATGGTTAAAGAATGTATTAATTTTAAAACTATCTTGATTATCATATTTATTTTTTGTTTAGTTTTGTTTATGCTTTTGTTGTTAAATTTACTTTGCTTTAATTCGTTCTGTTTCTTTTTTTGGTAGTGTTTTTTAAATACATATATACATATAATAATACATTATTTATACTGAAGAAAACATTTAGATTCCTTGAGTTAGAATACCCTCCCCCCCCCCCACCTTCCGGTAATATTCCATATAGGCTTTGCTGTACTGGGTAATAGAGGGCATCGCAACCTTCCCACACAATCGTCATTGTTTATGAGAAAACCTTAACGCCCCTCTTTCCACGAATTCCCCACCCCTCCCATTAAATTAGAATGCTATGTCAGACGCCCTTCCCCTCCTCATCCCTTGATGTATTTCCAGCTGTGCGAACTCGTTCGGTGACGCTCTGCTCGTACAGCTGTCTCTCGCCATGGCTGGGAAAGCCGAATAAAATCGGTTTTGTCACGATTCATTCCTGTATGCATTCATGGAATATATCATATCACATACATGCACTCGCTTCATGAAAGTTTAATGCACTTCTTCTCCTGCGTAACACTTATTACGCTTCTTGATCACTTCGAAGTACCTTATCTTCGTTTTCATACTGTTGTGGCTCATTTCTTGTAGCAAAGGGCCTAAATCTCTTTCTTACTTTCTTCCCCCTAAAACTTTCATCTTCATCTCCATCGTGTTTCTCTTCCATTCCTCCCTCTCTCTCTCTTTTCTCTCTCTCATTCTCCCTCTATCTCTCCCTTTCTCTTCCTTTCTTTATTTCTCTCTCTATCCCTTTCTTTATTTATCTTTCTCTTTCTCTCCCTTTCTCTCCTCTCTGTCTCTGTCTATCTTTCTATCTATATATCTCTTTTTCACTTACTAACTCTTTCTGCCATTCTCCATCTCTTACTATTTTTCTCTACATAATTATCTAAACATTCTGCAAACCAGCGACATCATGTTGTTATTGCTGAGCAGGGCTATGCATCCGAATGTATTATTATGTATATATTTCATGTTGTTGATTTTGAAACGGAAAAAATATACTACTACTACTAGTACTATCTCAACACCCCTTCCCGCCTTTCTCCCTCCCCTCCCGCCTCTCTGCATGTGTTTCGTAATGTCCGTCGACCGTCCCTTCCGCTCTGTCCATTTCTTCTCTCTCTCTCTCTCCCAGCCTGAAATTATCTAGGTATTTATGTGGATCAGAGGAAGATTTGTAAGAAGTGATACACGATCCATCTCCTCAATGCATTGCATTTAGCCAAGATCATCCTCCTCATCGTACATGGGCTACAGCGTATCGATTGCAACGACACAGGCACAAATATTCCTTTTCTTAATTTCCGGGTCATGTTGCCGCCAAGCGCTGGGATGAACTTTAATAGTTATAGCAGGGGTGTTCTTGTCCGCTGTTATACACGACTGAGGGTATGATCTGAATGGTATTTATGCTATCCGTTTCCTATTCATGTCCTCTTTCAATTCATATTGGAATGGCGGTGTTAGATTTCGGATGTGCTGTAGCTCACTGATTGTTCGATGTGATCATGTGTCTCCTTCGAAGAAATCATATACATCATAGAAGCATGACATTTTAAATGTTTTTCAGATTTCGAAAGTTAAATCAGAGAATATTAGTAATATTGACTTGTAATGTTGCTTTTTGCCATGCTCCTCTGTAAAGAAATTGTTATCAAGGCTGTTTATCAGCAGTAATTGCTTTTAGGATAGTGCGTTCAACCAGATGACCAAATAGTATCCTGTGTCGAGAGAGGCAACTTTAGACAACCTAATTGCTCTTAAGCCATAGTCAATAAGTACCTAGTCCAGCTTAAAACAATGCATCTCAATATTAATTCAAGTTAAGTGTTTGAAGACTGTACAAGCGCTCCGGCCGTCCTTCCGCCGAATCAAAATTTAAGAATTCTTTGAAAAAAGAATTTTAGCATAGAAACAAAAACCTATAGCATTATCGTCATCAATGGAAATAGATAACGGCCCTTTGATTTAAGAATAATTATAAACGTTCATTACCATCGTCGTAACCATGGTAACGCAAAGCTTTGCAATTGACTTAACGATTGATTGATTGATCGATCTTATAATAAATTGCTTGTACATTATGGTCAATAGCAAAATAACAATCAATCACTAACTTATATTTGTGTTACAAGGCCCAGGATACTTGCCGAGGTATTTCATTACATTTACCTAATTCATCAATTAGTTTCGATATTTTTCATGCACTTATTCTTTGACTTTGATATTTATGTGTCAGGGAATATACAGGGTTTTCGTGTTTCATAGTTCTTTCCTTTCTCTGTGTGTGAGTGTGTGTGTGTGTGTGTTCCCCCTCTCTCTCTCTCTCTTTCTGTCTCTATTCCCTCTCTCTATCTGTCTCTCTTTTTTTTAAATCCTAATATACGTGATGTTGATACGTTAGATCGACGTAGATACCACAGTCCAGTTACTATGGTGACTATTGCTTTCGGTATAGGAAGAGAAGATGGAATAAGCCTCATTTTTAAATTACTTCATAAATTTAGACAAGGATTGATTGAAGATTTACAAAGTCTTATCTATTTTCCCCTAATTTGTCTTTAAATAATAAGCATTATAGAAGCGGGGGAATTACATGTCTGTTTGCGAATTATTTAACTTCAAGCAACGTTTTGCCCGTCTGACGGGTCATAGTAAACAGGTTTAGAATATGAGTTGCTATTTAATGTTTCAAGTAAAAATCAAAGTGTATGCATAGTCCGAAAATTCCACCGAATTTGTATTATATTAAAGGATGAATTTGTAAAGGTATCGTAACCGTGTTGTTTGAGCACTTGGCTGAAAATGCAAATGTCATGGGTTCGATCCGCGGCAAGGCATTAGTCTACATCTGCTACTCCATACACAGGAGAGAAGTGGGGACCTGTTTGGATGACGAAAGCGTTTGTGTTAGTAGTTGCCATATGCCCTCATGGCGACCATATGGTAGGAATACTCCCCAGAGAGTGGAGGTGGTGCACATATTGTACGTGAACAAACCGATGACTAGGGTAATAATAATAGTTGTAAAGCTCTTAGAGACGATACTTCGAACTGGGCGGTATATAAATCCAGATATAGCGTTATATATTATTATTTACATTTTTGGTATTCCCTGTTTACTGACAGCGGCTGTAAATACAGCTTGGGGTATATTGACTAAATGCACTGCAAATTTTATTTTACACAAACATGACACCCTGTATTTATATCCGATATCTTGATATCCAAACACTATCGCTCTTGCACAACAAGAGTCTTTTAATGTAGTATATATTTAACTACACATAATTAAGCCAGCAGAGATCGGTAGCGGATGAACAAATATGATCTACCTTGAAAACGGGAGGTGCGAAAACACTTTTTTATTTCAGCTGGGAATGAATAGACTTTTGTTGTGACAATAATGATTATATAATGATTTCTTAATGTATATCATAATGCAGCTTCACATTCAACCTCCATGGAATGTTCTTAAGAGTAAAATATACACACTGGAGCATAAATTCCTGAAACCTTTCTAGAACCATGTGCAACTAAAAATCGAACCGATGCGGAGTTTAAGCTCGGTCTCGGCAAGATTATTCAATCGAGGCACTTTAAACATTACCTATTAAAATGAGTCACTCGGCAAAGGGAACTAAAAAACGTTCAAGCTGTGCGTTTTAGTAAATTTTTTTTTCTTTATCATTTAGATCATTGTACGTGAATATATTTCGCCTTTTCTTATGATTTTTTTCAATGATTTTGAAATAAATTGATTTGAAATGAATTGATTTGAATTGAATTGAAATGAACATTTTACTGTGGCCAGGTTTAAATTCAGAGACATTTTTTATTCTTTAAATTAAATACAATCCAGCTCCTCCTCAAAACATAAATTACTATGTTGCACATCTCAATATTGACTCTTTCAAGCAGCACCTTTCCTGGTAATTATACGGGATTCGCACACGCGACCAAGTTGATTTGATGGGCCGTGCATGATCTTTATATATCATACATATTTAAATAGTTAATTAAACAATCTCAGTTCGTGTCCGAAGGCGAAACTGACCCTTTAAGTGGACGGGTCAGAACTTAATCAATAAAGAGATGAATCCAACACTATAAAGGTGACATACTCATTACAAACTGACCGGCGGGGAAGGTGCATCTTTCAGTAGTGCTCAAAGCCTGCCTGACGACTGGGGTCAACAACCGCGTATGTATGCGAGTCGTCAGAGAGGTTAGCGATGGCAAAAATGGATGTCGACAACCATAAGTGTATTGATGAAAGCGGCAATGACGACGAAGATGATGAGGATAGTGACAAATCTTAGATTTTTCTGGCACATGCAAAGAGATACTATTGATATTTAAATTAATAACAAAGGCGTTGAATTGTAAATGAAGTATGCAATGAGAACTTATTACAAACATCGGGTGTTTCAAATAGAGCAAGTCTAGTGTAGTTTGTTTAAAGAGATATTTGTCATCAAATTGGTCTCATTTGTATGCTTGTACGATTGTCTACGTTTGAAAATCTCTTGGATTTCAAAAATAAATCTTTTGAAATGAAAATAAGTCTTAGTAATAATGGCAGTAATTAGGCAAAACTCTATCACTACAATCCTGTACTGAATCAAGTATAATAAACTAGATATATCAACTTTCAAAAAGATTTTGATCAAGTTTTTAAAATAATTTTTATGTCACGCGAGTCACATTAGAATAGCTTCTATAGGCATTTATGGCTTTGTGCTCAATTTTTAATGAAAGGGAAATGAATATGATTAAGTGAGAAGATTAAGGAGAAAAGTGCGCAATTACTTAAGAAAAAGTTGATAAGGTGAAAAAATGGGGATTGCTGATATTTTATTTTGGATCCTGAAAGATATATTGCAATCGCAATAATGAAAAGTCGGATTTAGGAGATGGGAACGGGAAGGCAGAGAGAGTAGAAGAAAGAAAAGAGTGGTACATAAATATTTAGAAAGTAAGTGAGATAGAAGTCGTGCAGCAAGACAAAGAGAGAGAGAGAGAGAGAGAGATGTATATAAAAATGGATAAAGATGAACAAACAGGAAAAGCGCGTAGTTATTTTTGTTTTAAATATAAAGATAACAAAGAGCAAGAAAGGTAAAAAGTGGAGAACCGGACATAAAAGAGGAAGAGGAAGAGAGTGAAGTGAGAGTAAGAGAGAGACATAACGGGACACCGAGAAGAAGCGAGAGAGAGAGGGGGAGGAGGGGAGAGAGAGGGGGAGAGAGATAGAGATAAAGAAACAAAGAGAGAAATAGAGAAAGAGAGACTGTACTATTTTTATCACTCTAATGTGACAAGCCCCAGTTACTAAGGCTCCTGTTTTAGAAATCTTTTGTAATCTGAGCTATTTCTACCTCGGAAACTCCCCCTCTCTCTCCCCTCTCTCTCTCTCTCTCTCTCTCTCATCATACATACTCACGCACACGCGCACACATACAATCACCCTCTCTTATCGGCCTTCTTTCTTTAATCCTCTTCCAAGCCCACTCTCCTCCTAACTCATGAAATAGTACATTTATCACCCCATACACAATCACGCACATGCAGCACACTCATAGAACCACCCTCTCTTATCACGCTTCTATCTTTAATACTCTTCCAACCGCCTCTCCTCCTGAATCATGAAATACTACATTTAGCATCCCCATACACACTCACGCACACGCACACACACACACAATCACCCTCTCTTATCGGCCTGCTATCTTTAATCCTATTTCTACCCCCTTTCCTCCTAAATCATGAAATACTACATTTAGCGCCATACACACTCACACGCACACACACACACACACACACACAATCACCCTCTCTTATCGGCCTGCTATCTTTAATCCTATTGCAACCCCCTCTCCTCCTGAATCATGAAATACTACATTTAGCATCCCCATGCACACTCACGCACACGCACACACACACAATCACCCTCTCTTATCGGCCTTCTATCTTTAATCCTTTTCCAACGCCCTCTCCTCCTGAATCATGAAATACTACATTTAGCATCCCCATGCACACACACGCACACGCACACACACACAATCACCCTCTCTTATCGGCCTGCTATCTTTAATCCTATTCCTACCCCCTCTCCTCCTGAATCATGAAATACTACATTTAGCGCCATACACACTCACACACACGCGTACACACACACACACACACACACACAATCACCCTCTCTTATCGGCCTGCTATCTTTAATCCTATTGCAACCCCTCTCCTCCTGAATCATGAAATACTAGATTTAACGCCCCATACACACTCGCGCACACGCGCACACACACACACACACAATCACCCTCTCTTATCGGCCTGCTATCTTTAATCCTATTGCAACCCACTCTCCTCCTGAATCATGAAATGCTACATTTAACGCCCCATACACACTCGCGCACACGCACACACATACAATCACCGTCTCTTATCACCCTTCTATCTTTAATCTTCTATCTTCATTTGGCACCCTCATAACTTACAATTTTTAATGTAGCATCTTGAATGGTACAGATTCGCTGCCTTGTTACATCAAAAATTGTGTTTTTTAAAACTTAAATTGTACCTAAAATATATAACACTGTGATTTTCGGAGCTATTGCCATAACATAGAAGGGTCAACGGTGACTGAAGAACAATTATTGAACTATATCATTATTTGGATAAAATTTATGATATTTTTTAGTACCAAAAATTAAAGAAACCCCCTACTCCTTATTAAAGATATTAAGAAAAATTAGTGGAAAATATACAAAAAGAAAGAAAGTTAGCTGAACGGAAAAGAACATTATGTAATCATTCCAGAAAATGAGACAATCTTCTTCGATAGGGACGTCGAGGCAGAGCCATGAATTTTCTTTAGTTAATCATATATGTGGTAAAGCTGCTTTTATCCCTAGTGAGCTGCAAAGGGCACCTATTTTCTCGGATATAATGGGAGTGGGTTGGGGTGTTGTAGGTTATCTGCAGGGAAGGGCAGGGGGAGAATTAATTTCTTTCATTCCTTAGATTCTAGGGCTTAAAATTTCTTTCTTTTCTTTTCCCTCCTTTTTGCTTTAAAAGACAACATTATGTTTCTTCTCAGAACAAAGGTATTCTCCACATACGATAAATTCGTTTCTGAAATCAAACGAATATACAAAAAAATTATCGCAAGATTGTATCAATATAGTTTTATTTTTCATATTTTGTTTGCATTGTAATAGTTTATAATGAATTCATATTTGTATTTTAAAAATATCATGTGGAAAATTGTGAATAATTTGTATCTTCTGTTTTGAGTGGAGAATAAAAAAAGAATTTTAAATAAAAACTATGAAAAGTGTGTAATGGCAGGAGCGGCAAATTATTGGCAAAAAATGGCAAAATCTTTTTTAAAGCTCGGAATACAATTATCTTAAATTTCGTTTCTTGTTGTCATAAGAGACCACACATCCATTTAAAATTAACAGTTGAAGTTTATTAACAACAACAAAATGTATGTAAAGCATAAAACAAAGTATGCAAGGCAAAACAATAAAATACAAACTGTACATAATGTACAAAACAATGAATTACTGCATAAGCTTAATTAATGCTTACATAAAACACATTTATACAAATGTTCAAGTTGTTGCTAAAAGAAAAACAAAAGTTAGCACAAGTGCCAGTCGAGATCGATTTTCTCTGTTCACTATATATCGATAGTGTATTTATTCATTACTATAGCATTGTACTAGTTCTTACAATTATATTGTATACATTCAAAATACAAAACATTACCCACTGCTAACATAACAGATAATATTGTTCATCAAATAAATTGTGAGGGTATTACGAAATTAATATCTTGTTTTTTGTTCTCTAATCTTCTGAGGTAAGCTATTCCAAAGCTTCGGTCCAACAACAGAAATAATGAATGTACCTTGTGTCGTCCTACAAATTGGCAAGGGTAGCATTGCATTTTATTTTCCTCTTGTTTCATAAGTATGGTGTACAATCTTACAATAATCTTATAATGTGTGTGGCAAATTTCTATTATACAAAATGTTAAAACTGCCAGTTCATGCAAACCAAAAACATCCAATATCCCCCATTGTTTAAACAGTGGTCGGAGGATGTTCTCAATAATGAAAACGTAATAGCTCGCACCGCCATCTTCTGAGCTAAATGAATACAATTCAAACAAGATTTATAACTGCTTCCCCATTCCTCGATTCCATAGAGTATGTGGGGCTGTATAAACGATTTATACACGAGCACAAGGATATACTGAGGAACAAAATATCTCAATTTAAATAGCAAACCCACTTTTCTGCGAACTCACTTATTAACAAAATCAGTGGTTCCCTATTCTGGCTCACATGGTAACAAAACTCTTGATTAAGCCGTGAAGTAAACCTTGTGATAAATGTAGTTATTCGTCCCATTTGTCTATGCCTTTTTTTCATTTGTCTCCAGGGAGTGCTACTAAATTATAACAAACGATTCAAAAACCGGAATGGTGTCGAAACTGGAAAATTGCATCCCAGTGTAGTCGAAAAAGGATTTAAGCATCTAGGCTACCTCTAGGGGGGATACACAACGGAAACATCGAGCATAGTCAACCTTTTACTGAACATAATACAATAGATAAACGTTAAATCTATATAAGCCCAGAAAATAAATCCACTTTGATTTTAATGAGGCAATCTAAATGCATGACAAGCATTTTATGATTCTCTCTTATATCATATACATGTATGAATATCTTCTGCGGATTTAGGGCAATGTCAGAAAATGAGAAATTAACATCGCCATAAATTGTTGTTGTCAAAAGAATATCCTCCAGATTACAGAGTTATGTGTTACTATTTGCTAGGGAGAAGAATCTTTCTTAAATGACTGTTTTATTGATGAATATTGGTAGTTTTAAGCCACCAATGGGAGTTGCATTATATATTACACCTAGGTCTTTGAAAATTGTATGGGTAAAACGTTTCGCGTTAATGTTGAACCTTCTTAAAAATTATAGGATTTTTTTTAAATATCCAGTGCTCGAATCAAAACCAGTACTCATTCTGTTATGGACAACTCGTAGACTCTCGGTCTCGTGGGTTCTCAATCTCGTGGGCTTTTCGTCTGGTGGGCTCTCAGTCTGGTGGGCTCTCAGTCTGGTGGGCTCATGGACTCATGGGCGCTCAGTCTCATGGAAATTCGGTCTTGTAGGATATTGGTCTGGTGGGCTCTCGGTCTGGTGGGCTCTCGGTCTGGTGGGCTCTCGGTCTCGTAGGCTCTCGGTCTCGTATAATATTGATCTGGTGGGCTCAGGTCTGGTGGGCTCAGGTCTGGTGGGCTCACGGTCTGGTGGGCTTTCTCTCTCGTGGGCTCATGGACTCATGGGCTCTCAGTTTCGTGGACATTCGGTCTCGTAGGATATTGGTCTGGTGGGCTCTTGGTCCGGTGGGCTCTCGGTCTCGTAGGCTCTCGGTCTCGTGCGCTTTCAATCTTGTGGGCTCTCGGTCTGATGAGCTCTCGATCTGGTGGTCTCTTTGTCTCGTGGACTTTTGGTCTTGTAGGATATTGGTCTCATGGGCTCTTGGTCTGGTGGGCTCTCGGTCTTGTGCGTTCTCAGTCTCGTGGGCTCTCGGTTTCATGGGCTCTCTTTCTTGTGGGTTCACGGTCTCATGGGCTCACGGTCCCATGGGCTCTTGGTCTCATGGGCTCTCGGTCTCATGGGCTCTCTTTCTTGTGGGTTCACGGTCTCATGGGCTCACGGTCCCATGGGCTCTTGGTCTCATGGGCTCTCGGTCTCATGGGCTCTCTTTCTTGTGGGCTCACGGTCTCATGGGCTCACGGTCCCATGGGCTCTTGGTCTCATGGGCTCTCGGTCTTGTGGGTTCACGGTCTCATGGGCTTACGGTGTCATTGGCTCTTGGTTTCATTGGCTCTCGGTCTCACGGGCTTTCTGTCTTGTGGGCTCAGGGTCTCATGGGCTCACGGTCTTATGGGCTCTTGGTCTCATGGGCTCTCGGTTATGTGGGCTCACGGTCTCATTTGCTCTTGGTCTCATGGGCTCTCGGTCTCATGATCTCTCAGTCTCGTGGGCTCTTGGTCTTGTGATATCTTTGTCTCGTGGACTTTTTTTTTTAATTGTTTCACATTCCACAAAATAACAGTTTACATATACATTGTATATATTATGAAAGGTCGGCAAGATAAAGCATAATGACAAAACACAACGATGGCAGATAATAAGCAGTAACGTGAAATATGAGGAACCCAATTAAAAAGCAATGCTTGTATAATATAGGTTCCCAGACAATATACCAATAATTGTATAAAAAATTCCAATGCAATGAACAGAGACAAAGCCAGGAAATATAAATGATACACATTGAATACAGGTAAGTGGTTACATAATAGTCATAAAAGTCATAATAGTCACTAGAGCGAGGCGAAAGAAAGAAAGAAAAAAGATATAATTAAATATAAAAAAATAACGATAATGAGCCTTATGCGTATGATTTCAAGAGGAAGTCTTTGAGTTTACGCTTGAATGAATACAGCGAGGGTGATTGAATTATCTCAGCATCCAAACTGTTCCAAAATGAAGGTCCTGTATAGGTTATTGTTGTAAGGGCAAGAACGGTGCGTACGGGGGATAGATACAAATTCTATGATTGTCTGGTGGGATAAGAATGAATGTCATTATTTTTGGAAACATATTTGTGAAAACACTCGGCAATTCGCCTTTATTAAGTTGATACATAAATACCCTACAAAATAGTGATATAGGTCTGTTACTTTCAATAACGTGTTAGAAAGAAATAATGGATTTGTATGTGCCACAAAATCGGCAGAAGAAATTATCCTTACAGCTGTTTTTTTGTATTTTGAATATGGAATGAATTCTCGTCTTGGAAGAATTTCCCCAAACTAATATTCCGTAACTTAAGTATGGTAGTAATAAAGTAGAATATAATAATTTCAAAATATGGGGAGGAGAATGATGTTTGAGTTTATTGGTAACTCCTAGATTTCTTGAAAGCAATTTACATAAGTAGTCAATGTGGACTTTCCATGTTAATTTACAATCAATGTAAAGACCTAGAAATTTTGTTGAGTCTACTTGTTTTAACTCATTGCCAGTCATGAAACATCACCAGGTAAAGTATGCAGTGAATTACTAAAAACCATGTAAATCTGTCTTTTTGAAATAAGAGATAAGTCATTTGCTTGTAACCAATCGCAAACAAATCGTAATTCAGAATTTAATTTATCAAGAAGGATTTGAGGATTATCGTGAGTCAAAAATATACTTGTGTCTTCTACAAATAAAAGAAAGGAGAGTATATTGGAAGAGTTTTGAAAATCATTGATGTATAAAATATAAAGAAGTGGGCCCAAAAGGGAACCTTGAGGTACACCGCAAGTGATGGGTTGAATTTTAGAATTGAAACTATGAAAAGACACAAATTGATTCCTGTTTGTAAGATAACTTCTGAACCACTCCAAGGCCTTTCTACGAATTCCATAGTAAGAGAGTGTGTATACAAGTATTTCATGATAAATCGTGTCAAAGGCCTTGGAGAAGTCCGGAAAGATACCAACAGGATACCAGCAACTTTCGGTCTTGTAGGATATTGGTCTCATGGGCTCTCAGTCTTGTGGGTTTACGGTCTCATGGGCTCACGGTGTCATGGGCTCTTGGTTTCATGGGCTCTCGGTCTCAAGGGGTTTCAGTCTCATTGGCTCTTGGTCTCATGGGCTCTCGGTATTGTGGGCTCACAGTCTCATAGGCTCTTGGTCCGGTGGGCTCGATGTCTGGTGGGCTCACGGTCTGGTGGGCTCTCGGTCTGGAAGGCTCTCAGTCTCGTGTGCTCTTGGTCTTGTGATCTCTTTGTCTCGTGGACTTTCGGTCTTGTAGGATATTTGTCTCATGGGCTCTTGGTCTCATGGGCTCTCTGTCTTGTGCGTTCACGGTCTCATGGGCTCACGGTCTCATGGGCTCACAGTCTCATGGGCTCTCGGTCTTGTGGGCTCACAGTCTCATGGGCTCACGGTCTCATTGGCTCTTGGTCTCATGGGCTCTCGGTCTTGTGGGCTCAGGGTCTTACGTGCTCTTGGTCTGGTACTGGGCTCTCGGTCTGGTGGGCTCACGGTCTTGTGGGCTCTCAGTCTAATTGGCTCATGGACTCATGGGATTTCAGTCTCATGGGCCATCGGTCTTGTGGGCTCATGGTCTTACGTGCTCTTGGTCTGGTGGGCTCCCGGTCTGGTGGGCTCACGGTCTGGTTGGCTCTCGGTCCGGTGGGTTCTCGTTCTGGTAGGCTCTCGGTCTCATGGTCTATTAGTCTCGTGGGCTCTTGGTCTTGTGGTCTCTTTGTCTCGTGGACTTTCGGTCTTGTAGGATATTGGTCTCGTGCGCTCGCAGCCTCGTGGGCTCTCTGTCTTTGGTGCTCTCTGTCTTGTGGGCTCACGGTCTGATGAGCTCACGGTCTGATGGGCTATTGGTCCATGAGCTCTCGGTCTTGTGGGCTAGCAATCTTGTGGACATTTGGTCTCGTAGGAACTTGGTTTAATGGGCTCTTGGTCTTGTGAGCTCCTATGAGGAGAGCTTCAAACCGAAATATGTGTTACTTTTGTAACTTACCTGCTCTCATAGTTGCTGGTACCCTAATGCCTGAGTCACATCTTTGCGTATTTGGCTTGCGTATTGCTGCGTTTCTATGGCAAGCCGTTTTAAAATTTATTCCTATTTCTTGATATCAAGAAATGATTTTCTGTTGTAAAGCAATGGTAATTCTTGATATCAAGAATTCGATTTCTTGATAATAAGAATTAATCTCTTGATATCAAGAAATAGGAATAAATGTTAAAATGGCTTGCCATAGAAACGCAGCAATACGCAAGCCAAATACGCAAAGGTGTGACTCAGGCATTAGATTGCTTGTTTGTTTGTATGTTTTGTTATGCTTGTGAGGGTCTTTCTTGAATAACATAAATTGAAAATGTATTAAATCATGACAATTTTATTAGTTTGTTTGTAATTCGATTTTTTTTTTGGTGAAATGTAATTATGTTGAATTTGAAATGATGATTGTTAGGCACATTGGTTTTTTCCAGCAATCGAAAATGAGCTCTATAAAAAAGTTTTGACTACCATTATTTTTATTGATTCTTCACACACTATCTACAAACAATATTCATAACCCCCTTACATGTTAAAGATACTATGTCCCTTTTGCAGCCAACATCAAATTCTGTAGAACTGTATTCAAATTATGCAAGGAAACCCATTTACTTGCTAGACTTCACTGTCAGACACTATTGAGTGACTAACTGGCTTTTTCATCTTTGGTAATAACATACATTAAATGAGCTGTAAAGGGTACATGAGCATTTGTCTACATCAATAACCCACTTTTGTAATGGCCAAAATTAAACTGATTGAATCTTTGCGCAGCATAAAACGTACGACCATTCGGTACAATGGTCTGAAAAATCAGACTATTACTTACTGGCTCTGTAGTTCCTAAGTCGATTCGACAACTAATAGTCGTTTTTCCCACTTAAAGACATTTTAACGCCCCCTTTTGTTTAGAGAAGTTCTAAATTAGTATTGTCTTTCAAATGCCGTTGGAATTTAACCTTTTCATTTCTTTGGCCTGCAAATGGGACATAGTACCTTTAAAGCGCAATTCTAAAAGCAAGGTCAATTGTCTGTGTTAGCTAACTACCGTGTTCATTTTCTATTATGTTACTCATCGACCTTTCTAATGGTTGATTGTCATGAGGACCATTCAACTAATTGCGGTTAATGTGTCGTATGTTATAGATCCGTGTGAAGGACATTTCGTGGGCATTGTGAAAATTCCGTAAAAAATGGATCAATGAATGTAAGTGTGTCAATGCATTTGAGTCAGGATAGAGAGACAAAAACAGCGAGAGAGAGAGAGAGAGAGAGCGAGCGAACAAACAGACGGACAGACAGAAAGAGAGATAGATAGATAGGGAGAGATATATAGAGAGAGAGAGAGAGAGAGAGAGAGAGAAAAGGGAGGGGACAGATAAATAGATGCAACCATTAGTGTAGAGAGTGAGATGGTATTGACTCGTGGTAGGAAAGAAAACAGTTTGTTGGAAAAACATTAAGTATCATCAAGAATGTCCAGTTTTTCATTCATACAACAGTACGGGTCTATAATCAAATATATCCAGCGGCGTAGCGTAGGCTCAGTCACCGGGGCACCACTCTTTCGTCTACTAGATCAACGTTTTTCAACCTTTCTTTAGTAATGGCATCCTTTGAGGAGTTAATAAGTTTCGCGTCACCCCTATCCAAAATTCATTAAAGCGAATTTGTTTTCCGTCCCTTGTACGCAAAGACGTACGGGCTGATTTTCACTTGAGGGCATCCTGCACGAAAATATACTATCTGGATCTCACATATTGCGAGCAAGCGAAGAGAGCCACCAAAAAATGGCACTTTCAGTATGGCAGAAATGTTATTTAGTCAACGATAATAATAGGCATTTCTATAGCGCCGTCGATCTAGAAATTATATTTTGAGGCGCATTTATTATTACTCCGGCTTTAGCCTAGCTGCCATTACCGCGCTCCAGCATTTCAAGGAATTAATTCCTGCCAGGTACCCACTTACATCACCTGGGTTGAGTGTGACAAATGTAGATCAATGTCTTGCCAAAGGACATTAGTGCCGCGGCGGGACTCGAACCGCGGACCTTGTGATCGACAGTCCGGCGACGTATCCACTCGACCACGACACCTCTACGATATACACTAGATAAGATTTAAAATCATATATTCGATACATTTTTTTGCTAGGAATCATCCTGATTTATGTTCTTTTTTTAAAGACACTTTGTTGTTCTATAATTTTCATTTAGGTATTAAAACAAAAACAACAAAAAAGTTATATTCGGGAGCCATGCTGTCCAAATCATGACAATATTCAGACAGTCAGGCGCCCGAGTATAGTCATATTATCATATGGCGATATTCATGGACCTCGCTGCCTGAAACTTACCCATTTTTAAATTTGCAAGCGAGCGAAGCGACCGAGGAAAATTACACTTTACTATCTCTGTCACTTCCCCATCAAAATACCCGAAGTGATATACATGTGGGGATTTTGCGGTTTCTGATACTTTGTTCAGAATGAAGTTAAAGGCATCGTTTAACAATGTTAAATCTGAGATGCATGGCCCTACGTGTTATCAGTGTCTGGGATATGGTGTAATATTGAAGCCCCAAAAATTTGTGCTTCAAAATGATCAAGAAGTGCCTAAAAAAAGTAAAAATCTTTGAGTGACCGGTGTTACCATACTCGTTTTCCCCAATAGACCGTAGTGTTATGAAAACCGTTAGGAAAACGCAAAAAAAAATTTTCGATTTCCAATCATAAATATCTTGATAATCAGACAGGCGATCGGCTTGTAAAAGTCATGGGGTTCCTGACTGACCTAAAGGTTTATAATTATCATTGCAGCATGCGCTAAATCCAGGATTTTGTTTCAGAATCTAAGACAAAGTTAGTGGATCCCTTTAAGGTTATTCCAAAATGTTTGTTTAAAGCCTGTCTGCACTAGTTTGGCCAGGAGGGATTAGACCTCCCAGCGTGGTCACTGACAGGTGGTTATCTCATCAACTCAGCTCTCAATTAACATAAGTAAAAGAGGATCATGGGGACCAACGGGCACCGCTTAGGCATTGTTTTCTATATAGAGGGAGCAGTAGCTACAGGTAGTGCAGTAGGGCTTAAATACAACCAACAAATTTTCGCGGCACCCTGGTTGAAAAACCGTATACTTGATGGTAACAATTTGAGGGGTAGATTTACCAGGCCGAAAGGGGATATAACCCTTCCTCTTTAAAATGTGACATGTTGCATTTTGGAGTGAAACGGACACATATACATACCCTCTCTAAGTCTCTTTTCTCGTATGTCTTCTATCTTTCACTCATATCTCCATTTCTTTTTCTTCTCTGCTGTACACTACTTCATGGAAGCAGATGGGATCGCCCAAAGCATTTTTCAATAGTCGTTTAATGCACCTCTTACAACAGATTTCATTTAGTTTTGCAATACAATTAAATTGTTGTGGTATTTAACGGTCTTTATATCTTTCAAATATGTGCTTCCTCTCTCCCTTTTTCTTTCTTTATCTTTCATCAATCCTGAAATTATTATTTGAATTTATCATAAGTCAAATCTATATGCATTTTCTATATTTTCCTGATTTTCCTTTTTACCTTTTTACAGGAGAAGTTGTTATATACCATAATCGTCGTATTGTTTACGAATATAAATTGCATGTGTCGTGATTGATTGCTCCTGCTCTTAAATCCAATAGTCATATTCATATTCATAGTCACCAAGAATAAATCTTAGAAAATCTACGGAATTAAACTTATCTAGTAAAGTGGAACTTTCCCATCATCATTAAACCCCCGCACTGTCAAACTTTAAGACCTAGTTACGTAGGTGGGGAATAAAGTAAGGATTTAAGATTCACTATACATGGTGTTCCTGTTAACAGGATACCGGCAAAGGCGGCAAGTTTATGGGTAAATAACTCGATAATTACACATTATTCCTTGTTTGTTTGTTAATTTATATATGATTGGAAAGCCTATATTCTCTTCTTTCACATTTCACCAGAATCATGAGCGAGAATCACGCATGACATGACGAAGTGGCAATGTCAAAAACCCAATCGCTCAAAATAAGTGGATGGCTGTTACGTTCGGGTCATTATGGTTTTGAAATGACGGGAAATGGTGTGGAATTTTTAATGGTTAAAGTTATCATTGAAAAACTCATATTCTCTTCTTTTATGTGAGAACATAATCATAATGAAAGGATCACGTATGAGGGAGCAGGTAGTATAATTTGCAATTGGTTGGGTACATGCCATTTTGTTTTAGGAAATGAAATGAGGCAGTCGAACAAATGTCAATTCGCCATACCTATTAAAGATAGTGCCTGATCAATCCCAGCGTCCTTCTTCCATCATGATTATGGTGCCGTGTGGAATATCAGATTATTAGCTTCTAAAATGATGTGTATTTCCAATGAGAAATTTTTCCATACCCTTCTATTTTCTTGCATATGCATAATGAACCAAATATAGCAACCATCGCTTTTTTTGGACTATTGGGTTTCTGACATTTCAACTTCAGACTGTCTGATATCGGTCATGCGTGATTTCTTGATCGTAGTTTTGGTGTCATATGAAAGAAACTGAAATGAGCGTTCCAATGATTTTCTAAATTATTGAAGAAAAAAAATTAGAATTCTTGAGTAATTTATCAACCATCTTGGGTTTAATTTTTTTAGGGTCACTCTGTATATCAAATGAACAAGTAGGTTTATCAAAAACATGACGCCCTAATCCTCCATATAAATCTTATGATATGTACCTTCACAATAATAGCACAATAATATAGAACAGTAAAATGACTCCTCAAATGATCGATTACCGCAAAATATAAATAAAGATAAGATATAAAATAGAAAATAGGACTGAGAACAATAAGCCAGGGCATTAAGAGCGGGGGAAAAAGGCATATTATTCATTAAATACTTAAAATTTCTAGTAAATCAGCTTCTAACTACAGAATGATACTCTGTTAGTCTTATCTTTCAAGATAAACCTTCTGCAACTTATTCGAGCGATTTTCTGGGATTGCTCTTTTTAATTAAAATAAGGACTTGTTGTAAAGCGATGATCATAAAAGTACATCTTTATAAAGGACCGTTCTAAGTTTGCTGAAATATGGTTACAATTGTTTCTATGTACATGAAGAAAGGGAGATAAAAAAGAAAACATAACAATCTTTAAACCTTCTTTTTATGTCGATTCTTAATTTTTCCAAGGACGATTGTCTCATAGGTTCAATATAAAAAGCTTTGACTTGTCACCCGACTGCAGATCACAAGGTACGGGGTTGAAGTCCCGCCGCGGCACTAATGTCCTTTGACAAGACGTTAATCTACATTTGCCACTCTCCACCCAGGTGTAAATGGGTATCTGATATGCTCGAGCGCTAGTTACTTTGACAGCTCGGCTATGACCAGGGTAATGTGTGTACAGCGCCATGAGCGTCAGAGCCTGGCGGATACCGGCGCTATATAAATATCCATATTATTATTATTATTATTATTATTATCATTATCTTCGGACAATTATTTAGTTTGATCTCTACATACACGCAATGTCGATCAATTAGCGTTAGTATAGATACGAAAGGAATATTAGAAAGGATAACGCAGACAGACTATAAGCCCTTCATCAAAACTCTCAACACGCCTCTCCGAGTCAAATCCCTCTTTTGATTATTTCATGTTTTCCATCTTGTCAGAAGCTCCTCGTAAGCAATGCGAAACAAGACGTGCTAGGTCACAAGAGAACAAGTTTATTTTCCCGTTTAGAAATGATTTCAAACATCCTACGATTTATTCACCGCGGCTTTATCTACAGTACCATGGTTAATTGGATGTTATATACGTTCCAGATGAGAATTGTTTCTCTTTAAAGCTGTATGTATAAACATACACAATCAATCACGTTTTAAATAATATATTCTTTAGGTAAACAATGACATTCGTATACAAGGGTGAACAGGGTTGCGTAAACTAATATTCATTTCGTTTTCGTCAGAGGTGTCGTGGTCAAGTGGATATGTCATCGGGCTGTGGATCACATGGTTTGCGGTTCAAGACCCGCCGCGGCATTAGTGTCCTTTGGCAAGACATTAATGCACATTTGCCACTATCCACCCAAGTGATGTTAATTTAAATAGGAATGATTCCTTAATATGCTTTCAGCGCCTTAGGGCAGCAGGGCTAAAACCAGGGTAATAATAATATGATAGTTTGTGGTGCCTTGAGCATACCCTGGGATGGATACTTGAG
Organism: Mesocentrotus franciscanus; assembly: GCA_037976565.1. Taxonomy (NCBI): domain Eukaryota; kingdom Metazoa; phylum Echinodermata; class Echinoidea; order Camarodonta; family Strongylocentrotidae; genus Mesocentrotus; species Mesocentrotus franciscanus. The sequence continues at coordinate 30,119,879 of CP137680.1, read as the reverse complement.
CAAAAGAAATGTAGCTATATGTATAGTTTTAATTAAAGGGATCCGGTAACTTTGTCTCAGATTCTGAAACAAAATCCTGGATTTAGCTCATGCTCCATGATAATTATAAACCTTTAGGTCAGTCAGGAACCCCATGACTTTTACAAGCCGATCGCCTGTCTGATTATCAAGATATTTATGATTGGAAATCGAAACTAAATTTTGCGTTTTCCTAACGGTTTTCATTACACTACAGTCTATTGGGGAAAACGAGTATGGTAAAACCGGTCACTCAAAGATTTTTACCTTTTTTAGGCACTTCTTGATCATTTTGAAGCGCGATTTTTTTTAGGGCTTCAATATTACACCATATCACAGACACTGATAACACGTAGGGCCATGCATCTCAGATTTAACATTGTTAAACGATGCCTTATCATTATTATTATTCATATTGTTATCATTGTTATTATTGCTACTACAGTATTATCATTATTGATATTATTATTATTATCAGTGTTATCTTTATTATTATTATTATCATTATTATCATTATTATTGTTTAAATTTTTATCATGTATTAATATCAATGTTGTTGATATTATTATTATTATCATTATTATTATTATTATTATTATTATTATTATTTTTATTATTATTATTATTACATCATTTACTAAGGCACAATATTGGACTTAGAACGCTCATCCCATTGTAATTACTAACACAACGCGCATTACGTGTGGAATGAAAGCAAATTTCAAAGCGAACATAATTTGGAATCATCTCTTAACTTTAAGCGTGTAGTGTGAACATTCTCTGTAACCTTGGCTTTGGCATTAGATTTAAATGCGCGGAATAGCAAAATAAACGGCCTTCAGCTGAAGCAAATGTTTCCGTGTTGAAATAATAAAACATGAAATAAAATAGAATAAAATTGCTTCTTATGGAAATGAAAATGACTTCTTATTTATGATATAATTGAATACATATATAATGACGAAATCTGACTTGGTAATTGGAAACTATATTTAGGCATGGCAAATGTGCTGTGAAATGTCCTTCTTGCTCTCTCTCTCTCTCTCTCTCTAAGAAGGGGCAATCACATTTTAAGATGCATTTTGTATTTTGTGCTTAACTTCAAGAAAGTGCACACAACACATTCAGAGGAAGACCCCCTTCCCTCCATCCACCAATGTTATAACATACATTGTGTTTGTATTCGTATGTAGTTTGTATTTACCTTTAATTTAATTAACCTCTAATTTTTTGCATTATAAGACCGAGAAAAAAAACCTATACTCTTAAAAGAATAAGGTTCATGTTTCCTTTATTCTACATCTAAGTATTATGAATGACCATCCCTGAAATACAACTATCCAACTAACCTTATGAAATTGGTCACCTATTGACAATGCATCAATATTATTACAAGAAAATATTACCAAGCTCAATTTAACACCCAAAGCCGAATAGTATTGTTCATCAAATAGCCATGAGTTGTGGAAATTGACATCAAGGGACGATTTGATTTCTAATTCAACATTTCTTTTTCCAGCATCGTGTTTCTGGATGTATTAAAAAAACAAAATTCAAATCAAGGTGTTCGAACAAACTTCAAACGTCATCCAAATTGTCCCCGATGAAGAATTAGAGGCATCGTGTACTGAAAGTGGGGGAAAACTAAGGGTCAAAACAGATTGAGGTTGATACAGAAGAGAAGTTAAAGGTTTAGAGAGGGGAGGAGGAATAGAGAGGGATCAAAGGGATGTAATAATGGGCGGCCTGTAGGAGGTTGGGACAATTTAGTATAAAATGAGAATAATACAAAAAATAGATTGAAATGGAAGTATTTTACGATCATGGAAAGAAAAGAGAAAAAAATCGAAAGGGATAAGTATGAAATTAATAGGGAGAGAAAAAAAAGAGATCGAAAGAGAGAGAGAGAAAGAGAGGACAGAGCAGAGAGAGCCAAACGAGACATTTGAATAGAGAAGAGGGACTAAGAGACAGAGAGAGAGATAGAGAGAGAGATAGAGAGAGAGAGAGAGAGAGAGAATTAGAGAAAGAGAGATAAAGAGAGAGAGAGAGAGAGAGAGAGAGAGAATTAGCGAGTATCGATATTCAGAATAAATGCAATACATCATCCAACCGTATATGATTCGATACGATCAATTGTGCAAATTCGACCGTTAAATGCAATGGCAATTATTGGCGCTGTGACCTTCAATCAAAAAAGGCTATAGAACGACCCATATCATTTACAGTATGGGGTCACCATAACTGATATATGGACCATCAATTAGCCAATTAAACACACCATTGCCCTCGCTTTGTGCTTCGTTTAATTTCATTAACTTTCTCATTAAGAATTCACCTTTCTGTTGCATCAATTTTAGAGTGCCTTTTCTCATCAGTTAAGCAATTCAAGAACGTTAACATCACAAGTGTGATTACAGGGCTAATACTGTACCAAGGGTACAATACCCAACTGTCACACAACCGGTAAAGATATTTTCACTGTCAAGTCAATGATGCCAATAGTGTTATCTAGCACTTTGAAATGCATTACACATTTCAATGCATATCTACACTGTTCCTCTCCACTCAGGTACTAAATGGGTATCCGGTACGATGCTAAGGTCAGTGTGATTGCACGTCCGTAAAAAGGCGATAGCTGGAATGCTACCCAGGGAGTGGAGAATGTGCACTTTGTATCCCAGTTAAGTCTGCCAGTCGTAAATCTAACGGGAAGAAATACTGTTAGTGCGTACAAACGGTTATGAAGATTAATCCGTTATGAACTTTGAGCACCAAAGGCCGAGCTTCAACAGAGGAGGAATGGAGAGAAGGTGAAGAAAGAGAGAGAGACATAGAAGGAAACAGAGCGACAAGAAAACCCGCAAAAAGAGCACTATTGATACTGCTGTGGTTACCCTTGGTCAATAAGACTCATTTCACATAACTTTTTATCGGACATGGTAAACCAATCATATCTGTTAAATAATTAATTGTGCGTATTGTTTTACAAATTCTATTTCAAGACTTGGAATGTATCATGTAAAAGAATCGGTATAAACATTAGAGAAGAACATCAAATCGAGGACTATCGTGACCTAATGCTATATAAAAGAGACCAAGGAAATAAAAAGTACACGACCTCTCGACCTCTTTCTGTACAAATTGTACGAAGCCCAGTTTCTCGTCGTGTTATTTCTCTGTACTCTGTTTTAATATGGCACCCCCTGGGTCCTCCTTTATTTTGACCTCCTATATCACCATGTATCTCGAGCAGGAGAATGAATTACGGGATGTTTGTCATCACAGAGTCAGGCTTGCAAATGTAACAAAAATAGAGCGGTACGAACCAAGCTACCTAGACACGAGCCTCTTCTGTAATCGTACACGAACACAAATAAAACATTCCTTTTTGCGGAGAATACGAGACCACGATATCTAGCTATGAACAATAAAGGAATCAAGTGCTAAAAATAAAAGGAGAATCGAGAGTACAAGACGAGACAGAGAATGATGTAGCACATCAGAGGATGGGGAATTCCGTATATCATTGAGGATACTATCCCGTCCAATATTTACAAATATTTGTGAGAAGGGTGTGGGAAAGCGCAAAGCTCATTCGGCTATACTGTCCGACCCAATTCAATTAGATGACAGTTCCAATCAGTTTAGTATACTACATTCTACACAATCACTCTGCCAAGATGGAAAAAATGCAATCATTCAAAACATCGGATTCACACCTTGAATTCTGCCTCAATGATTCACGAAAAACATAATATTTCTCGATGTTGTGGGTTGCATTCTGCGATCTAGTAGAAAATAAAACCCACGTGAATGTGAACGGTAGTAAAATAGGGAATATTATGTTAACAAGTGTATTTATTCCATGTTTGATTAAATCAATACATAAATAAAGAAATATCAATTGACCGTAGATGGCGGAAAAACGTTTCCAAACGGCAGTTATATAAATCATTATACATCAAAGCAGATATATTGATGTGGAGCAGTTCATTCTGCTCGAGATACATGATGTTAGGCACCAGGTCAAGAGGGAAACCAAGAACCAACTGGGAGGGGAACATTCAGAGAAGGAGTTGAATGAAACTGTAAGGGTGTACTAGAATGACAGAGTAACAGAGATGTGTGAGAAAATATGGAGCTGGGAGAAGATACCTTGATAGATGCATTTATTATCCACCCCCCCCCCTCTCTCTCTCTCTCTCTCTCTCTCTCTTTCTCTCTTTCCCTCCCTCCATATCACTCTATATCTCTAGTTACATTCCATCAGTTTCTTTCCACATTCTCTCATATCTTAGTCTCTCGCTTTGTTCCCAAGTATTGTCATTCGACATAGGGAACACCCCCGAATCCGCGATTCTATACGTCTGTGTGTGGGAGCATTAACATTGTAGATAATATAGAACTATAGCTAAACTTTTGTCTGTTTTTGTATCATTATTTATTTATCGTTACACACTGTTCGAGGAGATATGAAGTATAAACGATCGTTGGTAGATGTGAAAGTGTTCTACTTCAGAATGTCCTTTTCACGTTTTCTTCAGTTTCTAGGACTCCATCGTGACACTTTAAAGTGAAATTATCTGTACCGTTTGTGTGACAGTTGGGCGTTGTACCCTGGGCACAGTATTAACCATGACACGTTCACGCTCTCAAATTTAAAATTCCCCTTTTCATTTCACGACTCATTAAATTAAATGCCATCGAACCGAGCACACAGGGTAACTAGTGTACATAACATAACGTAAGTCCTTAAACAAGAAGTGTTCGTACTGGCATCCAGACGAATATAATAATGATGTCCATGTTTAAGGCCTCACTCAGCTAAGAAAAAGTGCGTTATATGGCGTCAAGGTCGTGGGCGTGATTGAGTAATCTCATTGGTCTAAGCTTATTAATACGGGTTGTGAGATAAACCATCCTTCTTTTATTATACATGATGCTCCTACCAACCGCATCACATGAAGGTCGTGGGGCAATGTCTTAAAATCCTTCTATTCAGTAACTAGAAAATCTTAAAACCATGAATTCATCGACAGATGTGCATATTATTTCCACTTTAGCCTGTGAGCGATCATCCAAAGAGCATCTCACTGCTTCCGACTTTCATCTTAACCTCCTCCCCCTTTAATCTCAAGATCACTGCGACCTTTTCTAATCCCATCACGTCGTTTCCAATCAAATTTCAAACATGTTAGCTTCTTAAGCCGCTAGATCTCGTCCGTAATCCACAAGGGAAAACAAATAAATCCGGTCATCTCTCTTGGAGTGATCCCAAGAGCAGAACCTAGCTGTCTATCGATGCCTCCCATCACCTGTTCGTTGGTATCATACTATGTCAGGACCAACTCCCTGGGTGTCATCACCAATTAAATCTGCCTTTGTCGACGCTCCGCTTTAATCCAATGAACCCTTAACCAAAGAAACCTACTTCTTTTCACCCTCTCTCACTTTCCCTATCCCTATCCTCCTCCTTTCCTAGTCGTTCGATTCCAACCTTCACTATGAAAAAAAATTATCGTTAACATTTCAAACCCTCCGGAATTTACGCTCCTTCGGCTGAGTTTGACCATTAATTTTATTCTGTCTAACTGACTCCTCCCTTTCTTCTTCTTTTTCTTCTTCTTCTTCTTCTTCTTCTTCTTCTTCTTCTTCTTCTTCTTCTTCTTCTTCTTCTTCTTCTTCTTCTTCTTCTTCTTCTTCTTCTTCTTCTTCTTCTTCTTCTTCTTCTTCTTCTTCTTCTTCTTCTTCTTCTTCTTCTTCTTCTTCTTCTTCTTCTTCTTCTTCTTCTTCTTCTTCTTCTTCTTCTTCTTCTTTTTCTTCTTCTTCTTCTTCTACTTCTTCTTCTTCATCTTCTTCTTGGTTTGTTTAGCTTTACTCCGACTATCATCTCATGTACATGACCAGTATTCTTGTAAGTTGCTGCAATATAACTGAAATGGCCCGAATAGATGGTTGATCACTAGTGACGTCATGTTAATGTCACGATACATTACACTGTAATTGAAGGAGTATGTGCGGCTATAAAACATTGTTCAAAGATTAACTTTGAACATGCTACTTCTTGCCTACCCCCACCACTGCTCAAGACATTACCTTTTCTCAAACCTCATTTCATTCTATCATAGCCCCAACTAAGAATAGCCCTCAACTCAATCAAAGGCAACCATGAACAGTGTCACGTCACGTGCAACGTCGAAGAATATGTAGACAAGACACCAATATTTTCCAAATAAGTAAAACATTGCTGACAAGAGTCAAAAGAGCTCAAATTAACAATTTTGCAAACAATAATTACGACTTTGCCGATTCTAATATTCAATTTTTTGAATGGGTATGGGGATACCATCCCCGTCGGCTAAAGAAGCGAACCCTTCATATCAACGCCCCGCGACCCCATAAGGATATTGCATCGTGTTCGAGACTAATTTATGCAGGCTTTCAGATAAATATCGTATAACAATCAACCAACTTTAGCCCCTAACAGCAGAGGTTTGTAACAAGAAAAGAAGCCAGACACTCACGATCTAACTGGTTTGTCTGAAAGAAAGTGAAGGTGTATTAAAGTGTTTTTCGTTCTGAGAAGAGATACAATTATCACAAAGTACAAAAAAGAACTGTCCAGCGATCGAAAATTATTACTACCTACAAATCTAATTTGATAGCAAATCCATGCATGACAACTTTATTATAAAAATAGAAGAGGAGATGAGATATTCCCACTATACGGATCCCAAAATGTACATATATTTACGTTTTTGCCTTTCTGTGAATATGACATTTTAAAGCAGATTTCCATTGCTTTCTAAACAATTAACCGCAGGATAACCTTTTCAAAATGGCGATGAGACTAGAATTTCGAGAAATGCAGTTTCCCATCTAAAGCCCAGAATTGCTTTTATCCTTCCACTCAGATGATCCATCAAAAATATCTTAATCTTTCAACTTAAAAATGCCCTAGATGGAAATTCACCTGACATAGTTGCTTTTTATCGAAGCTTCTTGATCACGTTAATTGGAAAATTGAAAGGCAATCATATATCTTTAATACCAAGTATGCATACTTCATGACTCATACTGGGAAGAAAATCTAATATCTAATTAGTTGTTGGTATACAGAAGATACAGCAGTATATCAATCTTGATTTCATAATTAAGGCTCAAACGAGGTATGGAGCTAATATTTATCACTTAGTCATGTATATGATATTTAAACACGACATTTTTACAGCATGTATATACAAAAATCCCATCCACAAATGTATGCAAAAGGATAACTTATTGACTAGGTATATAATACCTTTTTTACTCGGATGCTCTGAATAAATGATATACATTCCCGATACTTACATGTAATTGCAATGGCGAGGCCACTTTACAAAGAAATGTTCCAACAAAATGATCAACAGGACTAATAGGTTCATATTTGCAGATAAAATGTTAGACATACTGACCTAAATGCTAAAAGCACCGAAAATATAAAATCATAATTTTTGTTTTGTCTCTTTTTGTTCTGTTTCGTTTTGTTTTGTTTTTGCTTTTGATTAGTTTGTGTGTATGTGTTAAGGAATTGATTTTGTATGGTTATGCTTAACCTTTACCTATAGGGGTTCCTTAACCCTTCGTTTCGTCGTCAGAGAAGTTTCCTGGAAATGAAACAAAACACTTATTTTTATCAAGATGGAGTGATACGATCATCTGTCTTCGGCGTTTGTCCTTCAAGAAGAAGGTCATCAGATTGAAGGTCATGTGACCTAAGCAAGAAATTCACACTGCCCTCATTCCACCTACGGTCTTTTGTTTATTTGAAGAAATTATGGGGTGACGAGGTTGTTTGGACTTTACTTGTCACCGAGCAAATCCATCCTCCTCACCTATCTCTTCTCTCAACCCACTCTTCTTTCATCTAGAACACCATCCTCCCTTCCCTCTATCATCTAGAACACCATCCTCCCTTCCCTCTTTCATCTAGAACACCATCCTCCCTTCCCTCTTTCATCTAGAAATGATGATCATGATGATCCTCCCTTCCCTCTTTCATCTAGAACACCATCCTCTCTTCCCTCTATCATCTAGAACACCATCCTCCCTTCCCTCTTTCATCTAGAACAACATCCTCCATTCCCTCTTTCATCTAGAACACCATCCTCCCTTCCCTCTATCACCATTTTGTGTCTTGTATCATGTCTTTAATAATTTCCCCTTTTCTTCTCTCCGTTTCCTCCTTTCCACCCATTTTTTAAACATGTCACTTTTTTAAATAGTATTCTGGTCTAATCTCTAAAGATTCCTCTCTCTCTCTCTCTTTCTCTCTCTCTCTCTGTCTTCTCTCTTTTCCATCTTTTGTTTTGTCTCTTTTGTATTGTATTATTATTATTATTTTGTTTGTTTCTTTGTGTTGTTTTAGGGAGTTACTTTTGGCTAGGCTTAATGCTATGCTCTCTCCTTCCCCATCTCTCTCTCTCTCTCTCTCTCCGTACTTCCCCTCAAGAAGTCAACAGCTCTCGTATACCCCTCCCTCTGTCATATATATATATATATATATATATATATATATATATATATATATATATATATATATATATATATATATATATATAGGCTATATATATATATACACTTATATTGCGCCGACCATCTATATAGTGAAACTATTTCGAGGCGCATTGTGAAATTAAGAAATTTAGGAAGAAGTACACACACAAAAAAAGACTACAGGATAGTACAAAATATGTTTATAATTACATTCACGTACTGTGTGCTTTCGAAAAAAGGACTGTCTTCGGGTTAGACTTAAAATAAATTAGTTAGTTTTTAAGGAACGTATATGAGCTGGTAATTGATTTCGTAAACACGGTGCAACAGCTGAGAAAGCTCTGTCTCCAAGAGATGATCTTGTTCTCTGGGCTACAAGGAGGTTCTTACCAGGGGGGTGTTTCACAAAGATCCTAAGTTGAACTTATCTCAAAGTTGGACTTAACAATTATGGAAAGCCATTAGCATCCACGAAAATATTTTTTACAAGTTATTTTAAAATGCATAAAATGTTGATTCAAATCATTCATATTTTCTATTATCAAGGAGATTTCATGTTCTTGATGTGGAATTAATACAAAAAATTGCCAAAAAAAAAAATCGAAAATACTTGAATTTTCGCTTTTGAATATATATATATTTTTTAAGGCTACAAATGGCTCTCCATAATTTTTAAGTCCAACTTAGAGTTAAGTTCGACACAGGATCTTTGTGAAACACCTCCCTGAAGAACGGGGACTACGACTTGGAACATAAGGGGAAATAATGTTCTCTTATACCATCTATGATGTGGTGATTTCCTTTTCACGTCTCTCTCCCGTGCTCTCTCTCTCTCTCTCTCTCTCCCCCCTCCCTCTCTCCCCTCCCCCTCTCCCCTTCCTCTCTCCGTCTTCATTGATCCTCTCAAGTCAAGTATGTTTTCTTTAGAATGTATTTTATGAAAATGTCACCTTCGATCAATCATATATGATATCACAAAGGAGCTCCATTTCTTGCAATCTAATTAGTATCCTGACAAAAATCATGCATCACCCAATGTTTTTTTCATGTGTTTTCGATTTCACGTGTATATTTTCACTTTAGAGGTAGAGGTGTCGGCTCGGTGTAAAAATGTCAGAGGTAAAAATGTCAGAGGAAAAAATGTCAGAGGTAAAAATGTCAGAGGAAAAAATGTCAGAGGTAAAAATGTCAGAGGTAAAAATGTCAGAGGAAAAAAGTACTTAGAGCTACTTCCTCAAAACCAAATAAACATTAAAACATCAACCAATTTAAAATATCGAAAAGTGATAGAAATTAATATATGCAAACCTGATCACAAAATATAAGTTTCAAATTTATTTTCCACATTGTATTATCCTCAGGACATGTACGAAGTACAATATACAGTCATTTATAAAATACAATAGACTAGCCCAGTAGCTTACGTTTCGACATTTTGTGTGATAAAGTGCTGAGATATTATGACGGCACCAATTTTTACCCCTGACATTTTTTTTGTATCTCTGACATTTTTATCTCCGACATTTTTACCTCTGACATTTTTTCCTCTTTTTCCTCTGACATTTTTTCCTCTGACATTTTTACCTCTGACATTTTACTGACATTTTTACCTCTGACATTTTTACCTCTGACATTTTTTCTTCTGACATTTTTACCTCTGTCATTTTTACCTCTGACATTTTTACCTCTAACATTTTTACCTCTGACATTTTTACCTCTGACATTTTTACCTCTGACATTTTTACCTCTGACATTTTTACCTCTGACACTTTTACCTTTGAGATTTTGACCTCTGACATTTTGACCTCTGACATTTTGACCTCTGACATTTTGACCTCTGACATTGTTTCCTCTGACATTTTTACCTCTGACATTTTTACCTGGCACCGAGGTGTCGTGGTCGAGTGGTTACGTCGCCGGACTGTCGATCACAAGGTCCGCGGTTCGAGTCCCGCCGCGGCACTAATGTCCTTATTGATCTACATTTGCCACACTCAACCCAGGTGATGTAAATTGATACCTGGCATGAATTAATGCCTTGGAATGCTAGAGCGCCGTAATGGCAGCACAGCTAATGCCGAGGTAATAATAATAAAAAATACTTATACTTACAAAGGACACTTATCTAATAACTTATCTAATAATCTTCAAGTTTGGAGACTTGATTGTAATTCGCGCTATATAAAAGCTGAGTATTATTATTATTATCATCATTGTTTATAAGGAACTTTGATTTTACGGAAATCGTCTACTATACATTTATTCCTTGGTGCAACTAAACACCTTTTACTTAACCTTATAGCACGATTTCCCAATGTGGTATTTTAAAACACGAATCATTACATACATCCAGGGCTCTCTTCAGATATCCAAAATTTGATGGCTTCTTGAATGTTTTATTTCTAACATGAACTACAACATTTACAATGATACTGGGTTCGTGCCATAAATAGGTCATATTTGCTGTCCCAAGAACAGTTATAGTAATTTTTAAGAATTGTCTTCCAAGTGATCAAGTACAGTGTATTTAAATTTACCATACACTCTTTATTGTATGCCTCTCATTATCTAAGCCCTTGATTTCGCTAAGACCCAGTTAATCCTTCATCATATGATATAAATCCGGCTACTATATTAGTTATTACACTTTTTTAAATATCACCCTCTCACTGGCTCATCCACCAACACATTTTCCCATGATTATACAAATTTGGTTTATTTTGAAATACTAAAAAGTTCAAATCTAAGTGTGAATCGATTTTTATCAAGTACTAAAACTAAATCTTTCCTTTCCAATTGAACAGCAACTTGTTGACTACAAGAAGAGATTCTCATCTCTACTGTACATGCAAAGTACACCCGTGTACTTCCCCTTTTTATTTGGAGTGTCCCCCTTCCAGCACCCTTATTAAGCCCCCTTGATTCGATCCTCGATTCGATCCTTGAAGAACTTTTCCTCAGTGGAGCTCAACCTTCTCTGACAGGTAAACAATATATGTGTCAGCGTCGCTGTAATTTTGGGCCTGCAGTGATTGCAAGCAAGAGTCGACTCTCTCTCTGACCCCCTCTCTCTCTCTCTTACTTTTGCCCTTTTACAAACCTTCTACCTTCTTTCTCCGCATCGCTCCAACCACCCTCACTCCTGTCTCTGCGTCTCTCTCTCTCCATCCTCATCTCTCTTTCAGCCTTCTTTTTCACTCCATCCCTCTCTTTCCCTTTTCTCCCTCTCATTCTGTCTGTCTCTCATTCTCTCTTCCTCCCTCCTTCTCTCCCCTCACTCTTTCCCACTCTCTCTCCCTCCTTCTATATCTCACTTCCCTCCCCTCTCTCTCTCTCTCTCTCTCTCTCATCTGTACCACAGGGTGTAAGAATAGAAATCCGAGCAGTGCGAGTAGTCAGGAGGGAGGGATTGTCTTTGAGATGAATCCTGTCGAATGGCAGAGCAAGCTGACCCAATTCAATTCATTAAACAGGTTGATCCGTAAACCAAGCATTCTGAGTGATGAGAATACCGCCATGTGCCGAGTGACACCCCACCTTACCCATCCTTACACCAGGGAGATTATAGAGCACTGGCCTGCCTTCATGGCGTCCCTTCATGGCGTGCTCCAGATTGTATGGGTTTGGATGAAGTATGACTTCTCACTGCAAACCAAACAGCATTCTTGGTTATATTTGCTGACTCAAAACACAATCATGGGAAGCGGTAGATCAGCAATGCCATATTAACACTCATACTCACAACCACCATCGTACCCCCACAAACAGATATCACACGACATTACTGGGATAATCACGTAAAGTCTCGTTATGTAATTCATTTTCTAGCCAAGTCCAAAGTCGAAGGGCGAGGGGCAAATATTTGCGAGTGATTGATGGCGATGTTGAGTGGTATCCATCGTAATGTTTTAGTTCTGGTGGAACACACGACCATCTTCACTCCCCGGGGGACGGTGCATCTATACACGCTACTAATTACCATGTGTACCATTAGGAATCACGATTTCCTGCATGCAGGCTCTCGCATCACATCACACTGATGTAATCAGTCTGAGATATGTCAACAGACGTGCAGCAAGCAATTATTCAAATCTATTGCCAAATTGAGTCGAAAAAACAACGTGACCGTCACCTTGCATTTCCCTGTGCAGAATCCATCATGTCTCACTCATTACAAGCAGAGGACGGGGAAATGAAGAGACAAAGAGAGAGAGAGAGAGAGAGAGAGAGAGAGAGAGGGAGAAAGAGGGGGAGACAGGTACAGATACAGAGATAAAGAGAGAGAGAGAGAGAGAGAGAGAGAGAGAGAGAGAGAGAGAGGGAGAAAGGAAGAGAGGGTAGGTAAGAGAGAGGTATAATTTCTTCCAGTAAAAAATTAAAATGTTACCAACTTAAAGGTACTATGTCCCATTTGCAGGCCCAAAAAATGAAAAGGTTAAATTCCAACGGCATTTGAAAGATAATACTAATTTAGAACTTCCCTAAAAAAAGGGGGGCTTGAAAATGTCTTTAAGTGGGAAAATAACGACTATTAGTTGTCGAATGGACTTAAGTGCTACCAAATCAGTAAGTAATAGTCTGATTTTAAGACCATTGTACCAAATGGTCGTACATTTTGTGCTGCGCAAAGATTCAATCAGTTTAATTTTGGCCATTACAAGAAGTGGGTTATTGATGTAGACAAATGCTCATGTACCCTTTACAGCTCATTTTATGTTTGTTATTACCAAAGATGAAAAAAAGCCAGTCAGTTACTCAATAGTGTCTGACAGTGAAGCCTAGCAAGTAAACAGGTTTCCTTAATTTGAATATTAGGACACTGCTAACATTTAAAATTCACAGATAGGACATACATGACATATTCATAATTCCTGCAAAGTTCTACAGAATTTGATGTTGGCTGCAAAAGGGACATAGTATCTTTAAGGTGTTTTTTGTGGAATTATTCATGTAATGACGTTACAAAAACTGCACATAAATAAATGCGTTTTCATAAATTTACTTGCATGATCATTTTATTTATACAGAAAAATATTACATCTATGTTCAAAGAAGGCTTTATTGCATAAACATATTACAGAATCAAAGGAAAGAATGACTGCAACCAGAGAAATAATCTGTCCTTAATCATTTTGGTATTTAGTATAATCCTGATGAATCCTCAGTGAATTCTACATTTCATTATTTAACCTGATTTTTTGCAGATTTTTGGAAAGGTGTGTACAAAGACCACAAGAAAACCCAGCTTAGTTTACATGCTGATAACATTATTTTGATTCAGAAATATTTAAATGAAAATGTAAATTTAATAGCTCATCACTATTTCACAGAATAAAAGATTATTAATAAATTGTTTTCCATTATCAATTAGTGATGGGAATGTTTCTTTGATTTTACAAATTGACTATTTACAAAAATTGAATATTTTCCTTCAGGAGATATTCTGAGCTGAGAAAAAAAAAATTGCAATTTATGTTAATGCATTCCAAGGGTGAGATAGCATCTACTTTGGTCCTCTCCCCAGAATGCCACACGTAATGTGATCTATTCAAATGACCACACATTTAGCAGAGGCATCATATCTCAACGTCATTCAACAGTTAAATTGCACATCTCAGGAAAACAAAGAATTTCCCTGGATAATTATTTGGACGGAATAGATCCTTTTACTCCAACAGCCACAGGCATAATATCCCAGGGATATCGAATGCTGGGTAACACCATACATCATCTTGTAAACGTTTTCTACCTTTTCGTTATGAAAGACAGATAGTAAATGCCATTATCTTTTTTCTTTCTGATCACATATCTCGATCATTTCTATTACATATCTTACACATAATAATGAAAATACTATTAAAGTTATTATGAAATATACAAGCAACAATCATTATCAAGGAAAAAGATCACACACTAGACAAATATATGCAAAGGTAATATTATCAATGGTAAAAGGAAGAGCAAAATATTATTAAATATATAAGTGAAAGCATCATGGTATGTTAAATACAAATATATTTTCCTTCCATTTCCCATCTTCTCATAAAATCTATGTACTGTACACAAATATGTTTTCAAACTAAACACTCCACAAAATAAATCAATTTCAAAACTTTGTGCTCTTTTTGGCCTGTATGTATAAGTAACATCATGAAAAACTAACAGCAACATCACAACAATAGCCATACTTGTATGATGAATATACATGTATATACAAATATTTTCTTTTATATGATTTTGTTTGTTTGTTTCATATATATATATATATATAGAATGGGGTAAACTTTGGTTTGCAGTCCCTAGTAAAAAGAAGGGTATATTCCTAGACACCATGAGTCCTACAAACAACTGCCATACAGCATTGATGACAGGAAAATATTCTGTCTTTCATAATTCAAATAAAAATTAAATATGCACTTTCTGAAACTATTAATCTGGCTGTAGTTCATACTTTGGTTATTGGAATTTAGCACATTACAAAGAATAAACCCTGCCATGTAACCCTGGGTAAGGATAGACAACTATAGGTAAAATGCCTTGTCTAGGAAAATAGACACAGGGCAATTATTCATATCCTTAAAGTTTTGCTTGACATTTGGGTGAGCGCATCACTTTAGGATATATATATACATTCACGATGCACATTTCTTAATGGAATGAATCACATTGAAATTCTTTGATTTTTTATGAAAAATATTGATTTTGAAAGCTGTTATTGCTGATTCTATGTGAACAAATATCAAAATGACTTTTAATCTGAATCTATTGATACACCACTAAAGTTTGTGCTCATTGTATTTTCTACTGACTTTATATTATTTTGAATATTTATTTTCACCCTATATTGTCTTGTTATATTTCAGGCAGGGTTTTACATAATTGCATTCTTAAGATATTTTTCAATAAATGAAGTATAGTCAAAGCTGTCTTAGAGGCCACCTCTTTATAAAGGCCACCTGCCTATAGTGTCTGCTTTTCCTGTTTCTCTTACATGGTCTTAACAGAAATCCCTAACAGTCGAAATGTTGTCACAAATTATTGCTGAAATTGTTGGAATACCATTGAATAACAAAAACGTGTTGAAATCTTTAACATGCACCCATTAGTGGCAGCTAGCTCTCAATCCAGGAATCCAAAACCTTTTGATTGAAGACTGCTTGACGAAGACATATCTGAATTGCCTCTTCTTTCTTTCTTCTTCCTCATCTTCTTTTGCTTCATGTCCTTTCCTTCTCCATCACTGAAAGACTCTGAGGATTCTGATGAAGAGGGATACATGCCATTATCCGTTGCCTTGGTAATGTCTTGCTTTGAGAGATAGAAGTCTTCTGCTTCATGGTAATAGGATTCTGGCAGCCAGTAGCACTGGACGGGGTCGATGGTGTTGAAGCTGAGGAAGAAGAAATCAAAACATGACAATTAATCTGCCGATTCAATCACAATGTTAATTTTTCATATGTTCGCAAGCTCCAGTTGATGGACAGCCAGCTCAAGTATTAAAGGTTATGGCAACCAATGGCATTTGCTTCTGAGTAGATCGAAAGAAAACAATTAAAATCCTCATCAACAATAAGATTAACAAACCTAATGGTTTCAGTATCCTATAAACCTTACTCCATTTTTATAAAAGCCCTTTGAATGGATAAAACAATTTCAACGAAAAAATAAATTCTGTCATTTCTTTACAACTATCTTAAAACAAGATCAAAATATAAAAGTTCAAAGCAAATTGCTCTAAAACTATTGTCAAATGTAATACACTTTTTATAATAAAACAGTTCTTACTAACATTCTAAATATCAATTCTCATCCTTTCTCCTGATCTTGTACACAACACCATTTTACTAGAATCTTCAATCTCTACTCTTTCATATGTATTTCTTTACCTCACACTCGTCTTTTCTCTGTCTCCCCCCTCTCTCTCTCTCTCTCTGTATCTCTCCCTCTCTCTCTCTCTCTGTATCTCTGTATCTCTCCCTCTCTCATCTTTCTCTCTCTCTCTCTGTATCTCTGTGTATCTCTCCCTCTCTCTCTCTTTCTCTTTCTCTCTCTTCCTCTCCCTCTCTCTCTCTCCCTCTCTCTCTTCATCTCTTTTTCACATATTCCCTTTAAATAAATCCCATCAGGAATGACCATTGTCTAAGACCCCGTTCTCACTCACTTTGAAAGTGGTCTTAGTTAGACCGCTCGGGTCTTGAGGGTTTGCGAGGTTCACACTCCGAGCAGTTTTATGGCTCAAACCGCTCCACGAGTCAAAGTGGTCTTGTTGCTATGGCAGCTCAGGTCAGCGGGTAAATTTTTTCGGAATAGTAAGCGTATGTACCGTACTACATGTTTCGCAACGTCACTAGACCACTTCCGTTCAAATCACACTCTTCGTTAGAGCGCTCCAAACCGCTCTTAATAAGACCCGTTCCTCAAGACCACCTCCCGAGGTGGTCTTCTTCCAGAATCCACTTCCTGGACCACTTTGACCGTTCTCACTCACCTAAGAACCGCTCCTGAGGAGCGGGTCTTAGTTAGACAACGAAGTGAATTGTCTAAGTCCATTATCTCCTATGGTACATCATTCATGTCAGAATCTAGTTTGCATTTTCTTCTCCAGCCCAACTCAAGAGGCTGTGACACCTGCATGTAATGGTAACATAAATCCTTGAAGCATCCAATGGATTCCTGCCACTCCATGATAACATCAGGAGCAAAGGAAAACAGATATTGCTAGAGCTTTCACAGGTTAAGAGGCGTCTTAAAACATTCCGTTGGAAACTTAGAAGCCAAAGTGTCACCCTTGGCAAGCACTAATACAATGCTGGCACACCATTTTGGCAAGGTGGATACTAAGATACGATCTCAAGGCACCATTTATGATGTGTTTATAAGATTTCATTCAGCCACTAATCGGTCTTTTGAAAGATTTTCAGTTTAGAACATGGTTGTTTTCATAAGACTTTTACCCCAAAATAAATTTACTCATTTTCCAAATGGCTGATTTGAAACTCCCCAAAATGTGCATTTCAAAGAAAGTTTATACAAAATCAGGCTTTCTCATGAATGCAACCAAGATCCTGGGTGGAAAATTTTCAAGCCACTTCTGCCACAAAAATTATGAAACAATGAAAAAATCCCTGAATGTGATTCTAAGAAAGTGTGTTTCCAATCAGCGATTTGAATGGTGTTTTAAGTTCCTGATTCTGGCTTCATAAAATTGTATGAACGAATGCGTAACCAGAGTGTCTTCACCAAGAGGTTAAGTACTACCAAGGAGGCGGGGGATGGCAGAGGTGAAGAAAGAAGGAAGAGATGACAGTCATAGAGATCAGATTATCAATATCACATCGTATTAGAAGATGGAAGATAGAAGCATGAAATTACTCTGGGTATGAGTCGAGAAAATGAACATTTGTTGTCTTTTATAATATCTACCTTCTCTTTCAGGAAGAGAAGAAGAAGAAGAAGAAGAAGAAGAAGAAGAAGAAGAAGAAGAAGAAGAAGAAGAAAGAAGAAGAAGAAGAAGAAGAAGAGGAAAGATAAGAAAATGGAGGCATAGAAAGAAAAGAAGAAAGAGGAAAAGAAGAGGAAAAAGAAGAATGAAAACAAGAACAAAAAAAGAAGAAGAAGAAAAAAGAAGAAGAAGAAGAAGAAGAAGAAGAAGAAGAAGAAGAAGAAGAAGAAGAAAAAGAAAAAATGAAGGAGGGGGAGAAAGAGGAGAGCAAAAAGGAAAGTGATATAATGATTGATAATCACCATTCCTAAACAAATATTGTTGTATTACCATGATGAGTAAAGTGATGAATGATGATATGGCGATCTGTATGATGAAGACTACATGTTTATAAGACTTTCTAGTATTCTTTGATCTGTTAAAAGACATGCTTCAATGTAATGCTATATATGTATATGTGTATAGAAGAAACCATTTGTGTCAGTTATTCTACAAGTACATAAGTATAGATAATAATAATGAAAGAACACATCCATTAAAACTAAAAGAAGAATGTAATATAGTCAATACTATTCAACCAATAGACTAACATATTTCAAAGACTTTGTGAAAATAAAATATATACCTCTACACTATACTAAATTATTATTTTCAGGAAATTTTATTAATACCCATAATTCATGTAATACCAACACATTAAGGCACTGAATTTTTGTCTACACTGATTTGTTCTAGCAATAAGTATTTTTATGTCTCTTTCGTGGGATGACAAAGTGTTGAAAGTAATTTGATCAAATCAAGGAAGTTTTCTCTGAAGAGCAATTCAAAGATGCTTCTCTCCATTGCTTGCTTACACTGGTAATAGAGAATTGCTTCTATGTGGTCTCATGTACGTGCAAGTCATTTGCAAGAAAGAGGAGATTAAAAGTGACGCTTTAATGTCATCTTTATAGTCTGATCGTTCGTGGCTCAGGGACAGCGGGACAGCGGGATATCTTCGCTGATAGGAGGTAAGACAATATCGTCTGTTCAGAGACAGAAGGGCGTCACCTATGCATGTGTGAAGTATATGAGCTAATGCCCTTCTTGCTCCAGAGACACGATAATGGTCTAATGCATGTATACGGTGATAAGCTGTAGCATTTTTAATAGTCAAGACATTAAAGTGACTCACTGTAATCTCTTTAATCTAAATTTCACCTACTATTTTACATCATTTCGTGGAAAAGAAAAAGGTTATTGAAAGTTGCCTCTCCTATAAGCATGGAAAGGGGTTTTCAAACAGGTTAATTGGAGGTGCAAATTACAAATCTGGTGCGGAAAAAAAATGCATTAAATCTCTAAATTAAAAATTGATGTCATCAAGGAGAGCATTTGATCCACTCTGCTGCAATATAGCTTAAAGAAAGAAGAGTAAGAGAGAGAGACGGAGAGAAAGTAAGAGAGAGACGAGAGAGAGAGAGAGAGAGAGGAGGGGAGAAAGAGAGACAGAGAGACAAAGAGATGAAAAAGACAAAAAAGGTAATAGAAAGAGAAAGAGAGACAGAGGAAGAGGAACAATGAAAGAGATATAAAGATAGAAGTCCTGTCCAGACGGAGAAAAGTTACCCTAGGGTATAAAGGTGGTGTTAAGAGCTAGTCGGGGTAAGTATAGCGGGCCAGGCATGCCACTATCCGTACAACTACAACTATTCGACTATACGTCTATTAGCCGGCCAATCAGAACGCAGGAAACTGTACATCTATAAAACTAAACCAGTGGCGGATTCAGGGGCACGTGCCCCCTGGTAAAAAAGGGGAAAGGGGAAGGGAAAAGAAAAAGGGAGAAAAGGAGAAAAGGGAGGGGAAAGAAAGAAAAGGGAAGAGAGAAAGAAGAAGAAAAGAGGGAGGAGAGAAAAGGGAAAAGGAGAAAGAGGAGGGGGAAAGGAAGAAAGGGGGATGATATTATAAGAAGGTGTTTTTTTTTTACCAGGAAAAGGGGGCACGTGCCCCATGTGCCCCGAATCCACCACTGGTATAGTTGTATAGATGTACAGTTTCCTGCGTTCTGATTGGCCGGCTGGATAGACGTACAGTCGTACAGTTGTACGGATAGTGGCATGCTTTGCCCGCCATATACCCCGCCATATTTACCCCGACTAGCTCTTAACACCACCTTTACCCTAGGGTAACTTTTCTCCGTCTGGACAGGACTAGAGACAGAGAAAGTAGGGCAGAGCAAGGATTATAGAGAAACAGGGACTAAGACAAAGACACATGTATGTATACATGACTGGAGACACAAAGGTAGAGAAAGGCCTATCAATCTGAAATTAAAAATTCACAATCCACTTCAGCTGGTGTGATTTTCTTCTCTCTACCCATGCAGTGATCCAGTGAACATGTACAAATGTATCCTTGCCTACTTCAGGCATGAATCGTTTCATACCCTTATTCTCTTTAACTCTTAAAATACCACAGAGATATATACCATGCATGCATTCACCCACTGGCTTTTTATTGCATGGTAACATGCGAGTTTAATAACAAGATCCTTCATGTCCCTTCTGATTGAGTGGAGTGGAATGTCTTTTTCTATGGCTGATAGTCAATATTAATATGAATACTCTGTATTAAGTAGAGGGACTCCCCTAACACCTTGTTTTAGAGGTCTAATAACAAAATGGAGGACAGGTCGAGCACCTGAACAACTCTAGTTTCTCTGCATTTCTATTACCAATGTTATGACGCTGTGTTTGAAGCAATGGTCTCCGGTGCTCATACTGTTTCTTGTGGAACATGAACGTGTCAGACTGGCGCCTCAAAGGCCACCAACCATAGATCACATCTGAATCTAGAATAACAGGACTGGGGAGTCTCATCTTGGTAATGGGGTGCCGAGTAATGTCCTGATTTACGGCTTGCCCCCTAATTGCCTCCAAGCATCACTCTCTATTCTTTTCCCTTTCTCGTTCTGCCCGATACCCTCCCCCGACCGAACCGACCGACCGACCCGATGTTGGATCGTTTGGCAGGGTGGTGATTAGATCAAGGTACGTCACTGATTCCACAAGAGATAGTCCTAAGCTTTCCTTCAGTCTCCGAACACTGTAACCTGATAATGATTTTGTTTTTCTCCGAATTCCTGCTCTACAAGTGCTTGGTAAATCACAGTTTCTATGTGTTAAAGGTATTACAAAGTTTTGGTAATGGGTCATGAATTTGGTTCAAATGAACATATTGGAAGCATATGCGATTTTACAATATTCAATGATCGTTGTCGCGGTTGAAATCAAGTCTAAAGTGATGAAATTGTAAATAATAAACTCTTTATGTTGTATAGCGCCCTCTCAAGACTGATATTACTTTATCTTTAAAACAATGTTTCTTTACTACAATCGACCAATTTGCTATTCCCGTTTGGAAATTATATATCAGAACTGCATATTCTGAAATTTTCATGGTCGCAGCTACCATGGAATGGCCTTAGCTGGTGCTATTTGAAATAATTGAAATTTACCGGGAGCACCGGTAAATTTTGATTATTCAATTTGCTCGAAAGCAGAAGTGTTTTAGGGGCTAAATTTTTTAGTGCTTATAATACATTCACAGGGGCATCCAGATATATCAAAAAATTTCCCAAAACTTTGCATTACCTTTAATGTGACTAACCCTTACATCACACCGAGTCCAACTCATAGACAAACCTCTATGGCACAACCATTTCTCGCAGTGCATACTGTCTCTTTGGTGCCAGAAGGGTGTTAAATCCTATACTTTAACACAGACTTAATGTCCTTGTGACTCTGAACAGATAGTATGTTCATGGGAAATTACAGTTTGTCTCCTGAAAAACATGACCTATTTTCACCCACCCTACATCTATGAAGAATGAGTACAACACCATAACAGAGAGATGCCTCTGGTTGACCTTTGACCTTTACTACAAGAAATCAATGTTGTGTTCAAGAACAGCAACCCTAACATTAAAATGGTTTATATTGATAGCATGATTGATAATTAAAAGAGGATTTATCCTAAGCTGTTCCTTCATTAAAACCACTTTATCTATAAAAGATAAAAACAGGTAAAGCAACATCTAAAACAGAGGTAGATGAAGAAAACCAATAGAATACAAAAGTGTTAATTTACAATTATTCATTTAACTTCATATCTCCCAACATATTTCACGACTATTTGACTTAAAATATGTTTACATCACCAAGCTACAATAAAGGGATCTGTATTTCAGCACACACTGTGCTACATTATCAATAATCATTTAACCTGGTTTCCAACCAGCAAATCTACTCCTAAATCATACCATATGATAACTTTGTAATATCACAGGTATAAAAATACACTATACTACAGCCAATCTGGTTCTATATCTCTTTTGCAGCTGCTGAAATCATTCCAAATCTATTCTTTGCCGAACATTCTGAAGAGGAAGGAAATCATTGTAACATGGTGTAGTTCCCTACATAACATCAGATAAAGTGGCAAAATTTGATCTTAGCAATAAATCATAGATGGTGACAGATGCTTTGCCTATCTACAAGGCACTCCATTTCAACTCGGATATCACCACTAACACCACCTACCCTCAAGGGTGTCTGTAACATCATCAGCGCAGACGAGCAGACTATAAAAATGAACAAAATGTCTTGCTTGTCATCATAAGTATTTCTCTCTGACAACATATTAGAAATTAGAATGAAGGGTTTAGTGTCTGCATTAATATGTTGATCCACCCTTAAAGCTCTGTAACAAACTTAAAAGACTTTCCATACCCCAATACTGTTAAAGCTTCCTTATCTTCTGCTAATAGCAAACTTGGCGACATTTCTTGAGTGGTGGCTGGTGAAATTTTGTGGTGAATGCAAAATTCATGGAATAATGGCAAGTATCTAAACAACATCCTCTCAAAACCACAAGAGTTAGAGAACTAATTCTTGTAATAATAGGGGAAAAAATAATGAGCTAAATTTTCTAATGCTGTACTGTTTAGTTTAGTTTAGTTTTTGTTTTAATAAGAAGAAAGTATATCTCTTGTTGATCACACCAACAGCCAATTATTTATTTACATAGTGCTTAATAATAATGTTTCTGAGTCATGAAAAATGACACCAGCCCAGCTTCAAACATAGTGATCACCAACAGTACCATTAACAGTTGATTTCAAAAACAGGTTTTCTAGAACAAAATACAAATTGTCAGTTTATCAAGAAAAGAAGATCCCCTTCAATTAATCTCTCTGCAAGCCAGAGCAAGGTGGTAGAATTTCATGATTCTGTAATCCAAGGTTCTATTACCACCAATGAGCAGTAAGGAAACACCAAAACAACAGGCCATAGCAAACCCCCAAAGAAAAAAACAACCTACAATTAGCATTTACTTCAAATTTTTAATGACAAAGACGAACCAGAATTACAAATCACCTCATCTTGAATTCCACTCCCAGTGACTGGAAATCACAGGTTTGCAGTACTACTCATATCTTTTTCATTATTATTCAATTACAGCTTAGCTAGGCTGATTCGTGAGTGAGTTGGTGACTGATGTTGGGAGGTGTTGGGTATATCAACTATTCATGGCTCTCGACACGGAGCTAGTGAGCAGTGTTAAATAATAAAACCAGGTTGTCGGGATATGGAGAGGCAAGGGGCACTAAATAATAGACGCAACACATCAAGATGACATCATGTGCACTCACAAGACACAAATCAAGCGATTTGTTTACAGGCATCAAACATTATTTTGACACCAACCTTGTTGCAAGGCCGGGCTGGAAGGCAAGCTAAATAACAATCTCACATCTACTCTAGATATCACCCTGGAGTATTGTCTGATTGTTTTATGGTCTTGTTTTGCTGACAAGGCCCTTTTTACTATATTCATTACTAAGATGGGAATGACTTTCATTACGGGAATCCAGGGAGGTGTTGGGGTATGTGCCCCAACCCTCATGTGAAGCAAATAAAGAGGGGTATACTGGCCATCAGAAACTTTCCCGTCTCCCTTTGCCTTGTTTGACATTCTTTTACACCATTACCCCCCTCCCTCTCATCCCCACTCCTCCCCATCCCCCTTTAATGGTCCTGCATATGCCACTAACATTCTTTAAATTGTCATGTTACTTTCCATAAAGGCCATTACAGCCTTCCACATGACTGGGCCATTTTGTTTAAGCATGTCACAGAAGTAGGAATCATTCATGCATAACAACATGAAGATGGAGAAGACATGTATGTTTTATGTAAATGTTTGCAGAACTAGGACCTAAGTGTACTTAGTAAGAGTTTCCCCTAATGACACAGGTGATTTTCTGATAAGAATATGCCTTAATCTCTCATCCAATCCTTAAATTACTTAAGTAATTTTGACAAAAATTTGGAATGACCATGAGCATATAAGATCTCTGATCTTAATCACATAAAGTAAGCTTTGGCTAATATTGAAAAAGTGGTGTACAGAATTGAGTTTTTTAATATAACAAAAAAGTTTAAGAAAAAGAAAGGAGCCTGAGAAGCAAAGGAACAGTTAAGAGGGAGAATATTTGCAGAATATTTGCAGAATAAATTAACGAAAGCTGTACACAACCCAGTGAAATCGATTTAATTTCAAGCCTTCTTTGCAATACCCTTTAATGAAAAACCCCTGTATTGATACTTGAATAGCAGGTAAATATTTACATTAGGCTACCATGCACACACAGTTGGATTAATATGTGTCCTTGCTCTAAAAAATAATGTTTGCCGAGTAATCAGCCCAAACAAACTGACCCATTGATGGTTTATTACCAGGACCTGGCTGGAGTAGGAGAAGGGGTGGTAGTATGAAAGATATTGACTAGAATGCCCCACAGATTAACCAACCCTTAGCATTACTGAGATATGATTTGGTACATCATGTGACCAACTAAGCTTTTCAGCAAACACTGTTTTTAAAGGGGACCTCACTATTACATTTCCTAAATTTTACATTGATTAAATTTTACATTTACATGTAGTAGACTTTTTTCTCGCCTGAATCCTTTATTTATATCTCAATAAGTAATCAGAAATAATAATTCTTGATTCAGATTACAATATTAATGGTGGAACTAGATCATAAGAGTTCATTTTGTGTATATCATCTTTAAACCTTTGGAATATGAATGCAAAAATTCATTTACACCCCTGAATGTAGATCTGAAAACTTGCATTAGTGTGAATATTTAAAATGATGCTCACTAGATGTGAGCATTTCTGATTTTCATCTCTTAAAACTGTTTCATTACATATATACCTTGAAAAGAATATTAGATTTCCATATGACCTGACATGAAATAACTTCAGTGTCTTGTGTATTTATCATCATAAACAAGAAATCATATCAGTTCAAGTGCCTAAAGTTGTCAATAAATGCTTACAAGAAAAAGCAACGTCCACCTATAACAATAATTTCAGTTGAAACTTCTAAAAGCCCCACCAACTAATAAAGTATGTGTTTCAAATGAACTTAAATTTATAATGATTTAAAACTAACAAAATAGTACATGGATTTAGCTCCTTTTGGAATTAAACTCTTCATATACAGCAGATTAGCAGATGTACTATTGGTATGAAGAAAATGAGCATACAGCATGGAGAGAGAGAGAGAGAGAGAGAAGGTTGACCAAGAGAGAGAGAGTGTGGTTGATTTAACGTAAGGTCATTATGACTGCGGATCTGGGGGTGCATGGCAGCCTCTGGGGGTGCATGGCAGCCTCTGGAGGTATGTATTCGGAGTTGAACCAAGTTCACTGGCACTGTAACAGAGGAAAGCTTGAACCTAATATAACGGCTCACTCCCCCAAAAAAAAAAAAAAAAAAACAAAAAAAAAAACAGGATATTTGCTAAACAAGCAACAGTACAAGTAGTTTAAGAGTGATCAATATAAAAACTAGTGATTATCTACTGTTTTTTTCTCATAATTAATGTAAACCTATCACATCAATATATTTGTTTACTTGTAACTTGCTTAAAATACGTATTTTCAAGATTTAAACTTTACTGTTATCAAACAAATTGACAATCATTACATTTCAGAATCTAAAAGTAATGAAATGAAAAATATATCAATTGGTTAAATATTTCACCATTGCTCTGACTCTATGTTCCTTTAGTAACAAGGTGAAGAGACTATTATGTTTATATCATTCACACTTGCATCTTAAAAGAATGAAAATGTACAGATATTATTGAAAAGAATGGTCCATTCTTAAATCTCCAAATACTTTGGTTCAAATTCTCAATTCAAACGTGAATTATGAATATGTAAAAGTGTAATTATTATTGACGGAAGAAATCTTTGTGTATGTATGAGAAAGATATTAAATATTCAGTCCCTTCAGATAAATTTCATTGTAATTTTTAAGCATTTCTCCTACAGGGAGAAAGTGTGATGAGCACTTGCATATTTTCAAGTCTATCTTGATGCATACATCTTTCATAAGTAGGTGGGGTGGAATGGGTGCGTTGCAGGCAGCAGCGTAATTAAATGACTTCTCACTGAAGTAAAAGAATTAAAGATGAAATTGAGCAACAATAAATATGATATTGTCTTTGATGATCAAATTATACACATACATTTTCTTCCAGTCACTACATGTAGGTATCTAATGACATAGCGGCACCCATGCAAATGGTGATCATAGTTACCAAAGGGATGATGGTTCAGTGGTGATGGTTGAAGTGACATGATTAATTGGTAAAGAAAATAATAAGAAGAGGAAAATTGAATAACAATTATTCAATAAAAAAGAGGATAGCTTATTAAAAATAGATTATTTTGATGGTAATGGTGATGATGTCAGTGGTGACAATGATTACAATGATAGTGATGATAACAATGATGATGATAATGATGACGATGATGATGATAATGATGATGATGAAGATGGTTATGAAGATGAAGATGATGACAATAATGTTAATGATGAAAATGACAATGATGATTAGTATTATGATGATAATTGTAGAAATAATTATGACAATGAAAGTGATGATGATGATGATGATGATGATGAAATGTTGACGATGATTACAATCACAATTTGTGATGCAAATGAGGAGAGTGAGGAATAATAGATATGTATGAAGAGGAGTTGGAACTATGCAATGGGCATGATATTATTATATCTAGTAATGGCAGTGATGAAATGATTGTGATCTATGCATATAACCCACCATAGAAAATCCAAAAAGGCTAGAAAGGATCAGCTATCTAAGTCTTCATAGTCCAGTTCTTTCTAATGATACTAATGATAGAGCCATCACTCATCACACTAATATTTGGTCAGTTCATTACCCTGGTATTCCCATCCTGATAAAACCTCAATTCTATCTTCCAACCATGACAGGAGCCTGCATCATCCCAATGACCTCACTTTAACCATGATACTCTTTTCTATAAAAAGAATTTAAATCCAAAACTGGTGTTGAGCATAGTACAGGTCAGGTATAGCAAAGCGAGAACTCAGATCTTGGTGAAATAATCTGTTCTGCTAATCTTGTATTGAACAAAACAAATTCTTAAACCAGAACATGAGACATCAGTCTAAGATTCTGGGTTGTTAAACTGGGATTTAGACCAAGCTTAAACCTAGCATATGAGAAGAGATTTGAATTTAGAATACTGGGCATATTGTAGTAATCTCATTTCACAAAGAAATTCACTTCCAAATTTCAAATGCAATTATTTAGTTTTTTTGTTCAAGTAGAAAGTTGCATGAAATGTTGTTTCAGGGCAATTGCTAGACTGTTGCTAGTTTTAGAGATACGGCCTATTGACGTCGACTGTAAATACTAAGTAAATACTCAATAATTTGACCCTGTTTTCGACTTCATCACTGTATATACCTCAGGACAATACTTACCAAATGCATACCTCTTGCTGATACATAGCATGGCAACATTATTCAAGAAAACATTATTTATATTTGCAATTGTTCACCAAGGACTTTGACATAAATCTCTGGTTAACAATCGTACCACTGAAGTCTGTTTATAACACACATGACCATGAAATTGCAATAACATAGTCGTTAATGTCAATATTGAATTTATAGCAATAGTTTTCTATTAATCATTAAGGCCTATGACCACGAGCTTGCACAAGCACCTCTACAAAGGAAATCAAAGACTAAATACTCTCAGGGTCTTAAAAACTTTTATAGCATTTAAAAAGCCATTTGTTGTGATGATTTGTGCATACAAGTGGGTAAGGTCTATATGCAGAACTGAACTTATGTTTTTTTAACATATGTTACCAACATAAATTGTATGAAAGCTGATAAGAGCAAGTCAACTAGATATTCCATAAAATAATAATTGACTGATCAAACCTGGAGAGGAGCAATTAATTGCTTCTACAAACGCATTATTTCATCTCATGTTTAATAATAGAAGCTTGTTCAAAATTAATGACTGCTATAAATTAGAGAAGGGGGAATAATTAATGGCTTCACAGGAGCACTTTTTTCTCGCTATTTATGGAAATGTAATATCAAAGTAATGATTTATAATGATAGAACTGGGTAAATAATTGATTAGCCCTATCTGTTTTTCTAAATAGAAGTGTGTTGATGATAGTGCCAGGAAAGTTATTAAAGTGCTTTTACATGAACCGCAATTTCCAATTTTCAGCTAGTGTTTGCACTAAAGATCATTTGCTAATAATATTAACACAGTAAATGGTTGATGAACAATGTGTTCCTTAAATAAAAATGAAAGTAGTTGAATGAAAAAGAATAGAGTCGTCTACCTTCAAATACATTGTAAACAATGCTACATGTAATACCCAAGACTACATGTAATGATAATAGTTAGGAAGGGAATTCTGTCAAAAATAATGATATCAAATCTGTTTTTTAAACTTGTATCCTTGCAATAATGTCATTTAAGCAAGGGTGCACTTAAACATTTATACAGTTGTTCACACAACTTTCTTCTCAAAATCTATCAGTACTTTTCGATACGCATTTATTACTGACTTTGATCCAACTTCAGTCTTTGCATTCTTAGCGTGTGTGTGTGTGGGTGTGCGTGTGTGTGTGTGAGCGTGAGTGTGTACGTGAGTATGTGGGGCCCAGTACAATGACGCCCGGTTATAATCAAATTGACTTTGGTAAGAACATGAAGGCATTTCTAGTGCATTATCATATTTCATAGGATATAGAGAATAAAGACTATCATGCTAACATTGGATCAATTCAAGTCTAAAAGCAACAGCAGAGACATGCAATTGGCATACATAGAGAACACAGCCGGGTTCAAAATTGAAGTTGACGGTTATCATTACTTCAATGCCAAGCCCAACAGCTGTTTATCCTATCATTTTAGCCATGACTGAAGAGCAGGGGGTGTTTCACAAAGACTAAGATCGACTTTAAGTTGGACTTAACTATGGCAGGCATTAATTCATGCCACTAGTTCCTCTAACCATTCTTGGCATTGGTTTCTCAAGGGACGTACAAATCGTGGTCACAAATCTTTAGAATTTACCTTTTTGATAGTTCATTATTGAAGGGAAAAATATCATCTAAAGATCATAACTGATCTG
Source organism: Mesocentrotus franciscanus (assembly GCA_037976565.1). Classification (NCBI taxonomy): domain Eukaryota; kingdom Metazoa; phylum Echinodermata; class Echinoidea; order Camarodonta; family Strongylocentrotidae; genus Mesocentrotus; species Mesocentrotus franciscanus. Next base: position 30,090,315 of record CP137680.1, on the reverse strand, counting down.
GAGACCAATGGTGAGAGCAAATAGTGGCATGAATGGCCTGCCATAGTTAAGTCCAACTTAAAGTCGATCTTAGTCTTTGTGAAACATTGACCCGCTGCTAATGATCGGGACTGCAGAAAGCGAGGGTCTTTTTTAAAAGCAGACCTTGTCAGTTGTCACTGGCAATTCCAATGTTGGAGGCTTCTAATTATTATCATGCACTCAAACAGTAACTCAATTTGAGGAAGATCGAGTAACATATATATATATATATATATATATATATCAAATGAAATATATCAATTTCTAACCACTCCCTTTCCAGTATAATTTCCCAACTGATCACCCTCTAAGTTCAAAACATTCCTGTTTTATGTCTTTCCAACAACATTTCCTATCCTTGACATGTATATTCATCAATGCAGCTGAAAATCGACATTCCCACTGATATGCTAAAAAAGAATAAGACATGAGATATATCTATAGGCAGACTAAGAAGAAACATTGAAAATTCATTGTAACTCTGTCAAAACTTAATCAGCATTACATGTATATTTACCACTCTTATCATCCCTAGAAAATGATATCCATGTAATCTATCTGAACACTTCTTGACACTATCCCCTGCCCATAATTCCTTATTACAATTCAAAGGTATTGTAGACTGAAATGACTGCTTTCCTATTCCACTTTGCAAAATATTATATGAAATGTCTCTTCAATTATCAAAACAGTGTAACAGGCTACAAGCTACATAATAGGTGATTTAAAAAGAATTACATGGATAATTTGCAATCAAAACAGAAGTCAACATGATGTATGAGAGGGAAACCCAATCCATCAATGTCACACTCACTAATCCAATTATCCCATCAGAGGCATATATGATTCAATGAGGACAGGTTTGAAGTAGAAACATACAGATGATTAATATGAGTGTTTGTCAATATAGAAAGAGTGACATGAGTAAGAAATCAATTAAACTAACTGTCACCAGCAAGAGGATTTGCGCTGGTTTGAAGACATGACGTGACAGATTAACATGGCCTTAGAGATGAAGAATATTGATGACAGCTAGATCAAGACTTGACTTTGGAAAGGAAAGATTCTTGTATTTTTAAGGCAGCGAGGAGGACATAGTTCTGCACAATTTACGCACTCTCCATGGATTTACATATTTAAAGAATACTAATATCTATTAAAGCATACATGAGAAAAATTTCTCTCATCATTTACAAGTAGCCTACAGCATGCACTAAATAAAAATGATTACAACGTATTTATTTGTACCATACCAAAAGCATGTTTAAACAAAGTATCTCCAACTTGTTTCTATGGTAACCAATACTTCTCAACATGTTTAATATTAAAGGCCAAGTCCACTCCAAAAATAATTTACTTTCAATAGAACCAGAAAAATCGGACAAACCAATCAAAAAAGGTTTGAGCAAAATCGGATAACTAATAAGAAAGTTATGAATTTTTAATGACATGAACAACTTTGAAAATCACTACACAAATTGGCAACTCACTCATGAGTCTGTGACGTATGGTCCTCACTATCCACTAATTATTTTCTTTATATTGATAATATAAATTTCCCCCTAAGAATCTTATTTCTTCACACCAGCATCCAAGTTAGATTGATAGTAATATGTTTTTGTGTGGATGCACTAATATAGAGTAATTTTTTTCCAGTTAAATCATGAAAAATGTGAATTTTGATAAACTATTTATATAAAAATCAATAATTATGAATATACAATATTCAGAAAATAGTATCTATTTTTCAAGTTCATAACAAATTTTGTGAAATGTCATGCAAGCAATATGATACAAATCATATAATCTGGGCAAATTAGGCATGGGGAAATCAAGTTTTGGGGGATAAAAAGGGAAATTAAAGGGATTAAACTATATAAAGCAATTGACAAATAGTGAGGACATGACGTCACAAACTGATAACCAAATTGGCAATTTGTGTAGTGATTTTCATTGTTTTTTAGTTTTACATACTTTTTCAAAAATTCATAACTTTCTTATTAGTTATCCGATTTTGCTCAAACCTTTTTTGATTGGTTTGTCTGAATTTTTTGGTTCTATTAATGGCAAGTTATTTTTGGAGTGGACTTGTACTTTAAATGTGCGAGTTGTTTTCTCTACTCTATGCGTTGATAATATGGGCTATAAAGGACACTTAAAGATTTTGTTTTCCTGAAATTTTTCTCAGTAAATAGTTGACAGACCCTTTTGAAGAAAAAACAGTTTCAGAAACATACTGTTGCTTTAAATCTCATCTCACAGCACTCTATTCTATGCTTTGTTGAGTAAATTCATCACTTCATTAATTGATATATGAACAAATAATTCCTGCTGACTCCCCTGTCAAAGAAACATGATTTAGAATGGCAAGATATAGCCATGATGTTAGGCTATTCATTTCTAATTGAATAATCATATTAAACACACAATGAAATCATTACTGCTAAGGTTGGCATCCCGATGGAATTTCTTTTTGATCCTAATAAGACATTTACTGATGAGAGATGAGTGAGGAGTTTAATATTCTTAGAATAACTGATGGGAACACATTGATATGAAACAATTAAAAAACTTGAAACAAGAGTGAACGAAATGCCAACTAATCTGATTACACAATGGTTATTAGCGCCTGGTTTATTGATTCTCCCCGGCGTCTAAGGTTACTTCTCAATTTTGAGTTTTGTTCGGCTCGGAAAGATGCGCAACATTCTGAAGACACATGATCTACAAAGACATGAAACGTAATCTAATCAAACAATCAATGCTCTAACACTTTCATCAACTTCAATTTAGGTATGTGGGACTGAGGGCTGGTTTTATTTGAGGCAGGTGATGAGAGCGATAACATGAGCTCCTAACCAATCTGTCCTGTTTCATTTGTTCATGTTTACACTCCCACATGTTTGATTTTTCAATAAACAATGGTCATGCCCTGCTCTCGTTTTTGCTCATGTTTTTAGTTTCTGATTTCAAAATGTGTATCAACTTTTCCACATCTATACATATTTTCATGTATATAACTATTAAAACTTAGCTTTACCTTGTCATGTCATGCCGAGTACTCCTTAGGCCAATTTGAGCAGCAATTAACTGTTGTTGTTGTTGTTGTTTTAGTTTGTAGGCGTTTATCATTTAATTATTAATATTTAACTGATGAACTGTTGTTTAGCCTGTCTTCCAAGCCAAAGGAATTAGTTTTTCTCAATTCTTCATTAAAATAAGTTTATATAGTGGAGTCTGGAGTAAAGACAATATAACTTCTCCCTATGCCTCCCTCCAGAATAAAAGATACCATTACAGAAGTTTAAAAACATAGGCTTAACCCTCCAGACTCAATTAAACTTATTTCATTATGCAGTCAAAATCTTGTTATTGGGAAGTCTCTTAATTTTGGCTGTACTACAGCCTTTCGATTTTGCTTACCAAGTGGGTGCTTGGCTGAAGAAAAAATAATGAAAATAATAACACTTTAATTTCTCATCAGTTGACAGAGTTTTGCCACAACTAGCCGCCATGAAATAGAGCTAAACAGCCACTGCATCGCTGAATTTCCAAATTGGTGAAATAGAGGATATCAAATTATTTTAACATATCAAAGATAATTGAGAGTTGTCTGTTTAAATAACCGATGCAGTTCTCACGTTTCTGTGTGAGGTCATTGCGGTTTATGAGTCATCTGTATCACCATCAGGTACACCTAGCTATAAATATTAAAATGGTATTCATAGATATTAAAGGTCCTAGCTATTCAAAATGTTGACAACTTGACATGATCATAAAAGTAGTTGATTGTTCATCAATTTGGCATGGAATTTGTCAAACAAAGTATCCCTCAGATTTAAAACAAAAATAATTAATATTTAGCATGGGAGAATTAGTCAAGAAGACCTAAAATAACATATCCTGTGGTGCAAATAAACTCAGAAATCATAGACATCATTACAAAAAACCAGAAGAATGATTTGAAAGGTATAGTCAATATACCCATATCCATAATTTTGTCTATAACCTTTTGGACTGATTTTCAACATGTATTATCAAAAGGCAAACAGGACCTTTCATGGCAAACCAGCTAGCATTTCAATTATCATGCCTATGGGAATAGCACTGGTTAAAAATAAAACAAAAAAGGTACTACTGGGTAATCTTATACCCTTACACATTATTCAAAGTGTAATCATCTGCATCTAATTGCTAGGAATATCATGTTACTTGACAGCTAGAGTCTCCATGACCAGAAGACAGGTAGTATGATTGGCTCTTTACAAGAAATGACGTTTGAATTAGAAGTCTAGCTTCATTCTATGAGGTGAAAATTAACTCTGACAGAACAATAAAGCTTTGACCTGCTGGGCAGACAAGGGAGTGACACCTCTCTCATGAATAAACCATGATCTACATATATAGTTCCATTAACCTTTTAACACATATATGCACAATGAATTAACACAATGAACAATGAAATGCCAACGAAATTGCTATGACACATTTTAGTGTATGATGATTATACACATTTGAAAAAGAAATAGCCATATAGAATTACATGTACATTTGATAATTAATACTTTGAGGCAAAGACTACTTAAAAGTGAAGAATAGCACATAGGAAAATAAGTTATACATTTAGAAGTGAACATTTTTTAAAGGAAAACATAGACTTTGATCTTTCTACCATTGATATATCTTACATTTACCCTGGTGAAAATAGAAATCATAAATGCAAGACAATCTGCTAGATCGATAGATGTCCTCTGAAATAACACCAACCGCCAAAACCCAGAAAATTAAGAAAATTGGCCAAGCTGATCAGCTAATTATGTTTACTGCGTCTGGCTAGATGTTCCATGGCTTTTAATAACAAGCTCCTGTGACAAGGCAATTGAAGGCATTGCTAGATCATTTTTTCAATAATGGGGTCAAATTTGGCAACAATAATACCAAAACATTTCTTCAAAGCAAGAAAACACAATGAAGGTTTGAGAACTGTCCTCGGTTTTCTGAATTTACTGACAAAAAAAGAGAGATTCAATGTATTTATACAATTTACTGACAGTACTTACTCAAATTAACAAATGAGGGGGGAGGGATTCCCACCCCAACATCCCCCTCCAGCAACACCCTAGCTGCCTACATAGCCACTGATGCACTAAATAGATTCACAACTCAAAGCTACACGCTGGGTGAACATCTAAAGAGCTATAAACCTCTCTGGGACCAATCTCTTCACGCTTAGTCACAAGCATATCTGAATTTCTGGATAACACATCAATATACCAGTCAGTCAGGAATTCAGGTGGAACTGTTCAACAATTATTCATAACTAATTACATGTAATTTGAGAAGGCAGACAGGTGCAAATTCTGAGAAATTTGATCAGACAAGACATCATTTTCAGAAAATATAAAACATGAAAGAAAAGTGGAAATGTAAGATAACACAAGTGGTAATCTACATAGAGATCTTCGGGATAGGCTGCATAGCCCTTTGAAGATTACAAGTAAAAGAAAAAGAAGGAGAATAAATATAAGAGGACCAGTCCTTAATGAAGAACATGAAGAAAAATACTCAGAAGAAGAGTGAAGAAGGAAGAAGAAAGTTTATAAAATTTCTGTACAGAGCCAATTGGAGAGGACCTCACAAGATACGTCACAGTGTTGCCAATTTGTGTTTCACTGATGACAACTTCAAAAATTCATAACTTACTTCTTATTAATGTGATATTGCTCAAACTTTCACTAATTTGTTTCTCTCATTTTTCTACTTTTATTAAAACCAACTTACTTTCAGTGTGGACTTCCCCTTTAAAGGCACATAGTAGTGAGTTCTCATGGGGAATTTGACACCATTTGGGTGTTTACCCAATAAAAGGTGTAAGTAGTATTTAATCACTTTTCCAACCAACATGCATGTCTTATGTAATGCTCTGTGCCCCGAACTGCCATAAGGAATCGTCATCATAATAAAATTTTCCTCACCCTCAAGATATGTATAGGCAAGCTAAAGTATTTTTAACGGTTTGCTGCATGAAAGACCTGAGCACACATTAATTGGTTATAATTCAACCAAATCTGGTTTGCAGCCTATTATGATCAGGCGCGCCGGAAGCAGTGTGGGATTGGGGGCAAACATTCCAGGGGGCTCACCTTTTAGGGGCAGTGGCGTAATGAGCAAAAATGTTTGGGGGGGGGGCAGAAGAAAAATCTGCATCACCACCACTCTTATATGTTACATGCAGGCCCTGCGGAACATTTTTCAAAGTGGAGTGTTAACGATCAAGGTGAGTAGCAAGCGAAGCGAGTGGAGCGTAATTGGCGTGGGGTCCAGGGGCTTTGCCCCAGCGGGGGTCAAGGGGCAGAGCCCCAGGAAGCTCAGGGGTTTTAGGCATCTCATCATGGTCAGATGGCCAATTCAGGGGTCCAGGGGGCGTAGCCCCCGGAAGCTCAGGGGTTTTTGGCATTTAATTATGGTCAGATGAGCATATTTTGATACCTTATTTGTGACACTGGCAGGTCACTAATTGGCGTGGGGTCCAGGAAGGTGAGCCCCATGAAGCTCAGGAGTTTTAGGCATTTAATTATGGTTAGATGAGCATCCAGGGGCCTATCTTAGGGCCCTTGGTGGGGTCCAGGGGACAGAGCCCCTGGAAGCTCAGGGATTTTAGGTATTTAATTACGGTCAGATGAGCATCCAGGGGGCAGAGCCCCCGGACGGAAGTTCAGGGGTTTTAGATATTTAATTACGGTCAGATGAGCATCCAGGGGCCCATCTTAGGGCCCTTGGTGGGGTCAAGGGGACAGAGCCCCTGGAAGCTCAGGGGTTTTAGGTATTTAATTACGATCAGATGAGCATCCATGGGCCGGCCTTAGGGCCCCTGGTGTTGTGATTCAATTCAGGTTTTATTTTTGTTTTTCTTTTTGGTCAAAAGATACAAACCATTTTTACTCCTTTACTGCTGATTTTTTTCAGGGGCGATAATGCATTTTGCCCCGGTCACTTTTCGATGGGGCTACCACCCCTGCTGCCCGCCCCACTTCCGGCGCCCTGATTGTGATGCAATACACATGGACACTACTATATGGCTTTAACTGCCATACCAACACTACTGAATTCTCTTATTTCCATAGGCATTATACATGATCCAACCAATACCATAGGCATGCAATGGGTTAAATAGTGAACACTCCATTCTTCTTGATTCCTGTAATTCTCTCCTCATCAATCTCCCAAATAAAGACATCACCAAGCTGCAGCGAATTCAAAGCTCAGCTGCCAGACTAGTTTCTAAATTACCAAGGCAAGCTAGAGCACATCACTCCCACTCTACAGGGACTAGCTCTATTGGCTGCCCGTATCCCAGAGAATTTAGTACAAAGTCATCCGTCTAACTTTCAAGGCAATTCAGCAACTCTGTCCCAGCTACTTATCTGATCTTGTCACACCATACGTACCCACTCGATTCCTTTGCTCTGCATCTCAACACCTCATTGAACCCACGAACAGCAGAAAAAAGTCATACAAATCTATACAATTCTCATCTGCAGCTCGATCCGCGTGTTTGGAACTCCCTCCCCAATACCATCCAAACCATCACAGACTTAACTACCTTTAAATCACAATTGAAATCTTACTTGTTCAAAAATGCTTTCTGATGTCATTTAAACTGCATTATTGTATTTCATCATAATTGAAACTACATTACTGTACTTTGTCATAATTTACTTTTATTTCTCTATAATTGATGTTGATAAGTGCTTTGATCAATCTTGTTCTCATTTTTATATTTCTTTAGTTCATCAATTAGGATTTATCTGTAATTTTGTGGTTTTGTTTTTGTAAAGCGCATTGATATTTTCTCCAAAGATGAAATCAGCAATAGAAGCCTGGGTTATTATTATGATTTATTAAATGTCCTAAATTAGTGAAGATCACATATCCTGAATATCATCAAACATGCATAATCTTTACATGACGAGGAAATATAAGAACCCCTACGCTATGCTCTCTTCATCACTGCATGTCTATCTATCTCTATAGCTCTCTGTCTCTCAATTTCACAAGATGATTCAATTGTCTGACTGTCTAATTTTCAACAATAATTCATGGCAGAAATTTCCCATTCCTTCCTTCCTCTCTCTCTCTCTCTCTCTCTCCCTTTCTTTGACTGGATTCCTCAATCGTTTCTTGCAATATCTGTATTCTCTGTTTCTACTATTTTTCAGGTTTCTTTCTTCAATCTTTCACTCTGTCTTTTTTCAACTCTGTAAATACATCCATCTCTCTTTATCTATCTTTCGTTCTTTCACTCTTCTTTGCATGAAGAGGAAATCAGTTTATTTCTCCCTTTGGAGCTATGTACAGCTACCTCTGAATATTTCTCTTCAACTTAAAATGCAAAAAAAGTGTTAATTAAATTAATTATTTAATGTTAAACAATTTCTCTAACATTCTAGAAGTTTCAGGATCTGTAATAAGTTCTGTTATCTTACCTTGATCCGTCGCAGAACTCTACGGTGAGTTTGTTACCGCTGACCCCTGTGACCTTCCCAGGGAGGTAGGTCATGAGGGCCTCGCTGATCATAGCCAGTACATAGTCGCCTAGCGCCATCTTCTGTCGACGAGTGAAGGAACCAAAGATATGACGACTGTTCTGAACAGAGACCCTCTCGTCTGCCCATTCCACCTCAAACATAGGGCTACGCTCAATCCGCGATTTTACCACACCTGAACAAAGAGAGAAATATGATTACAAATTTTGATTGTAAAAAAATGAAAAACTTGAATTCTAATATGTATAGTATTATAAATATTGATTTTTTTTTTTCTTCAATTTTTTCATAGCCTGTAATGTTTCCTAATATTTAAATCATTAAATAATTACATGAATGATATCCAGCTACATTGAATTGAACTGATAGCATTGATGAGGTTTGTCAAAAAAACAGAAAGTGTGTGTGACGAATAGGGGGAGGGGAAGGGAAGAGAGAGGGGGGGAGGGGAGATGATGCCATGTCCTCCAAATTGAATACACTACAGGAGGGGGCAATGGGAATCTCCATCCCATATTAAAAGCCATTATATATGTATTTCTGCATTCAGTCAATGCTTACCAAGATAATATCGACCATCTTGTTCCTTCCTTGCGACTACGGGATGCCCCACCCATCCATCCTCCTTCTTCAAGATATCCTCTACCACCTGCTTATGAAGGGCGGGGTCAAGGGGGTACAGGTGTTCAGACGGTACCTGGGCTAGCACCCCATTGTAGAATCGGACCTGGTACCAGAGGTCTGGTAGCGCCCTCTGGATGGTAGCAGGGGCATAGCTTGGTGGACAGTCTGGGTGTCGACCAATCACTGTGTCATCAACCTAAGGTGATTCAAGGAGAGAAAGGAAGTCCAGAATTAGCATTCGGGTTTACTGCAATAGGTTCCGTAATATGTTAATAGGTGGTTGATGTAGGTGTAATAGAACAAACAAGCTATTCCATTATAGATAGAATCAATATTATTTGCTATCTTGTTTTTATCACTATTTACTATTCAATTAGTATTTATTCATGGACTCTTTATATGCTACATAGATCATCTCCCTATCCCACATTGTATTTATTACGGGATAGATCGATACACCAAAGGCTTCAATATCATTGAACTGTTTCCAGTGCAAGATTAATCTATACCAGTGTTAAAAGGGTTGTCATGGACCTAATCAAGACTGGAATTAAATGGGTCTTTTAGCAAAGCCATTATATTTCACAAAGCAATCCTTTTATAAACTGGTGCCTATTGTTTTGTGCTAAATACACGTGTGGCAGACAAGCGACCCAGCAGAGAGGTGAAGAATAGCGACTGACGTGTTAATTAATTTATCTTTATGATTTGTTTACCTGAAGAGGTTGGTTTGCCACTTGTTTTTCTTGTAAGATGAGTTTCTCAGGAACCTTCAAGACAGTGCTGTTGTTATCAACGATGTAGAACTCACCATCATCAGCCCTAGATTCAATAGTACCTTGGAGAAGAACAATCAGTATATAAAATGATATCAATAAGGTCTTGTACAGTGCATTACACTTTTGAAAATGTCTCAAAATGCATAGTGCAAGGTGAAAAATAAAAAGAATACATATGAAACATATTTATGACATGTACCTTCTCCTACAGTTATTACTGACAAAGGATTCGTACTCGAGAAATTGAATTGCTAATGGATTTGTAGTTTTTCAGATTTCTCAATATCTTGCCCATTTATCAAAGGGTGTTTTAGAATTATAAAACGTGAGCCTTTTACTAATAGTTTCCAAAAATATATATGCCAAATAATAAATAAGAATGCTAGCCAAACAATTATCCAGTACTCAATTAGAGATTTTGACAGCCTATGTTGATTTTTATTAAATTGTAACCACTTTCTCTTGTAAACTTTGACTTGGTTTTTCATATCAATTTAATATGATTGATTTTATTTGTTTCATTTATTTATTCATTTATTTATTTATTTACCACTATTGGGATGAAACACCCCTGTCAGCACGAGTGCTGTTTTTCATAGGGGTCCACATATGATTACCTTGAATGAACCAGCCAGAGTCTGGTGAATACACAATCACATCGTCTTCTCCTTTCTCCTCCTCCTCCTTCTCATCATCATCATCATCAGTTGGTTGTCTACCATTATCCACCTCATCTTCACCACTTCTGGCATCATCCTCCAAACTACCGGTCTCATCCTTGATGCTACCGGTCTCAGAAGGGGCTTTTATGTCCTCCTCTTTAATCTCTTCCTCTCCATCATCATCTTCTTTATCTTCAATGGTAGACTTGTTGGTAAGCTCTGGGTTAAAAAAGTAAAACAAAAACAAACCCATCGTTACACAAGGGAATACAATCTTATATAAGGGCATACAAACTTAAAATGAAGATGAGTGTAAAAGTTCCCTACATAGCACAATTATGGTTTCCTTTAAAAATAGATGGAGGTGTACAAAGTCGCACCTCAATTTACTCATCAAGTAAATGTACCTAATGTCATTGTACATCTTTGTTTAAAAAGATTTACATTGTTATTGTTAAAAAGATTTATTTAAAAAAGAAGTAAACTTGAAAAGAAATCATCAATATCCATGATAAAGAACAAAAACAACAAAACAATAAACAATAAAAATAAAAAAATACTTTGTACAGTACATGAAAATGAAAATGAACCCCCTCTTCTTCATTTTTAAAAAAGAATTTACAAACTGCTTTCAGAAGTATAGAAAACAAAACATAGATAAGACTTCCTTCAAGATCAATGTGTACCCTAATGAAATAGAAATGATATAAAAGTTAAGAACAAATAAATTGGAAATAAAGAGTACTTTTATGATTCACGATCATTTGAATCAACAGCTGAATGAATGGTCCCGTTAGAAGTGTTACATGAAATTGACATCTGACCTGATACATTATTAGTAATAAAATCAGGCTTGGTCCCAATAGAAATGAAATCACTGCATGACATGAAATACGATCAACACACATCTGTATCAGGTCCCTTGGTATGGATAAACATGACAAACATTAAATTCAATTTACTCTCCAACGACATAATACAGTGATTTACACTGCATCCATTTTAATTGAAGTCATGCCTTGCAAGATGTTTATATTCCTAACATTCAACAATCTTAGCGTGACCAGATGGTGCGTCTCCTCTGGAGAAGTAAACACAATCCGACATGTATCTAAACATGAATTCCACTATTCCTCGGGCCGTGCGCAGCCTGGAAAATGTTTCGACATGAATGCATGCATTATCAATTTGTGATATCATTCACAGTTTATCCCCAATGCAATCAGTGGGCTCCATTTGGGGAAGGTTAATTTGTTTAATGCACTATTAAGTGGATAAGCAGGAGTAGTTATTGTAAATAGATATGGTAGTCTTAATAAGATCATTAACTGTATCATGTTTATATAAACTAGCTCCAGGCCTTCACAGTTTTCACTTCACTTTGTAGGGAGTTAGAAACCTTATTATGACTACTGTGTGCACCCATTTGAGAAAATACTTTAGTATAAAATGTAAATTTACAGGTTCAATGCACACATTCGTTTGCTCTTTAAGCATGAATGCTATAACTGAGAGAACTTATGCTGAAGCCTGGGAAAATGCAAATCAAATCAAAATCAAATTGTATCCAACATGCTCAGAAACTGATGTAGCATTGTCATTCACAAAAGTTGTTGTAAATATACATTCAGTTTCAGAAATAGAAGTCAAAAATAGTTTTGTAAAATGGTACTCAATAATCATGATCATTATCAAGTTATTGAAGTTGTAGAATAATATCTCCAGCACTGTGGCATTGTTCTTCATATATTTTTTCATTGTGCTTTTAATCATTTTCTGGGTCCTTTTTCTTCATTTCCTAGTTTAACTTCATTGCTTTAATGCTTGTCCATCTCATAGATATTCATTCCCTGCATAGCCAACATCCAACAAGAGAAGAAATAGGGTAAAATGGATTACAGTGATGCAATTGAGGGACACTCAGTGTGTGATTGGATGGTGAATCGGTTTATTGCTGTTTGGTCTACAACCAATTCATCCACTACCCAATCGATCTATTCCCATATGGTCTACACCCAGCCCGTCTACTATTCACATGGTCTAATAATCATTAGATAAACTGGTAATTAGACTGACTGGAAATTAGACTAAATGAGCAATAGACCAAATGGTTAATAGACTTATTGGAGATAAGACCAAATGGCTATAAGCCCAAATTTTCATTACCGTAGACCAAATGATGAGTAGAACAATTGGTTATTAGACCATGTGGATAGTAGACGGGCTGGGTGTAGACCATATGGGAATAGACTAATTGGGTAGTAGACCAAACGGCAATTGACCCTTGAATCCTGGCACTGAGGAAAAGAAATTAATCGTCTTAGCCTCACCTTTAGACTGTATTCCACTGTCTCCCATTGTCTCTGATCGTCTCTTCATATCTGTTATCTCCTGCTCCAGGGTCTCCTTCTGTGTCTGTACTCCAGACAGTTGCTCCTTGGTCTCCCTCCTCTCCAGCTCCATCTGCTCCAGTTTCTCCAGCAGCTCCTGGTACTTGCTTGCCAGGGTCTCATTCTCCGCCTCCTTGGATCCATGAGCCTGCTGTATGTTGCTAAGCCTAGGCAAGTTCAAAGGTCAAAAAGTATAATGATGACTGAATTGTTACTACTAGCTTCTGTACAAATTGCATGAAATGTGAATGACGAAGCAGTGATGATGTGATACTGAGAAAAAGTAGAAGGAAGCAGAAAACAGCATAAGTGATACTTGGTCAGTGACCCGACACATGCTCCGGCGACGATTGCTCCGGTGACAAATGCTCCGCAAAAAGCGACAATTGCTCTGCGACATTTGCTCCGACGTCAAATGCTCCTCCGCCAGTTGCTCCGCCGCCAGTTGCTCCTCCGACATTTGCTCCACCGACATTTGCTCCGCCGACAATTGCTCCGCCGACAATTGCTCCGCCGACATTTGCTCCGCCAAAGAGTGCCCCGTGGAAGACATATGCTCGTCCGACAATTGCTCCGCCGTCAATTGGTCTCAAAAAAAGAAAATTGCCCCGTGGAAGACAAAAATAATGCTTCTACGACAAAAGCTTCGCCTACAATATTTCTTTCAAAGGTTATTTTTTTTAATTGTTTTTTGTTGACTTGTTTTGTTGTTGATATTCAGGGCCGTAGCCAGCATTTTGAGAAGGGGGATGTGTTTTAATTCCCCGATCAGGAGACACTGATGGAGAAAAAAAGTGATTAACCTTTGCGAAAGACGCAATTCTTTATTCAGAGGGAGCAGGTGCAGAAGCCTTTAAGTAATAGATAAACTTTTCTCAACCTTGAGTCGACCTTCTTTCAACAAAAAATGATTTTTTTTCTTGGGCAAAATATTATTTAAGGTAGTATTTATTCCCTTTTGGTAAGCCATGGTACATGTATATAGCGAGAGAGAGAGAGAGAGAGAGTTTTGAGCTTTGGATCAGCCGAAGAGCAAAACATGAAACATATTTTGAGCGGAGTAATTATCTTTCGGTGGAGAACTTGCATAAGGAGCTATAACTTGATTTTTTTAAAATCAAACAGTATGGGGAAGAGCAATAATTGGCTGAGCATTTGTCTTCTGTAAGGCACTTTTTGGGCAGAACAAATGACAGCAGAGCAACTGCACTAATTGCCAGAGGAGCATTCATGTCTTCCACGGGGCACTTTTTGATCAGAAAGCAATTTTATTGTCGGTGAAGCATTTGTCTTTTACGGGGCACTCCTGATACGTCGGCAGAGCATTTGTCTTCAACGGGTTACTTTTCAGCGGAGTAATTGTCGGCGGAGCAACTGTCGGCGGAGCAACCGTTGGAGGAGCATTTGACGTCGGAGCAAATGTCGCTTTTTACGGAGTAACTGTCGGCAGAGAAATCGTCAGCGGAGCATGTGTCATGGTTTCACTTGGTCTCATCATATTGGGACAATTTTGAAGGCATGATGAGATGATGTTATGTTTCTTGAAACTTGACATGTTCATACCATTTAATTTAACATGGTCTGGGAATTGGAGTTCTAATCTTTCCAATGAGCAATCATTTATTTAGAAACAGCATTATTAAAACGAATCATCATCCCAGAACACACTCAAATAGATTCTACAACATGTAGCTGGCATTATCTTAATGAAACCCAGTATCCTAAAATAAAGTGAAAACTGGGGAAATGTGATTTTATTTATACATTTATACATTCAGTTACCATTTTGAGGTGAACAAAACTGCAAAATTTACAGCAATGTAAACACATGTGAACGAGTATCTGATCTTGACTAAAATGATTTATTTTGCAAGACATGGTCTAGCAACAAGTACGTGCTATAGGGTAATTTTCTAATATACTAACTGAATTCCTAACTTCAACAGATAATCCACACTGTACCTAACCATGAATAACCTTCAACCTAAACTTAAGCCAAACTGCAACCAAAGTGCTAACAATCAAGACTGGAGTAAAATGTCTCTGGTGCAAACACTTTTACAAAATGGTCATTTCCCGACTTACCCCAGCAAAGCATTGCGTACACTAGAAATTACTGCAATGCATGTGCTTTGCTTCCCCACTTACTGTGCACCACAGTGTAAAATCAAATCACTTGTCCATCATAAGATTGACTATCAAAATTGCCCATCACAACAAGACAGTGACCATGACACTATTTGTCTTACCTTAATAATCTTTTTAGGTCCTCAAAATCCAACTTGTAGCCATTTCTTCATTCACATATAGTGAATTATCACAAAAACATGCTTTGTAAACTTTGAACATAATGTACTGCAAGCTTATCATACAGTCCCAGCAAAGTGAACAAATATTTTTCATAGGTGTTCTTGCATGGCAATCATCTTTTGCTAGGTCAGACAATCTCTGGCAAGGTTTTGATACCCTTTATAGCAACTTTCATCAGGAAAGCATGATGACAGTCCAAAACATTGTGATACTGGTCTATACCCCAAAGCCTTAGACTGCTTTCTATAGTATTCCTTTTTTTATGCTGAAAAACCCCTCAATGAGCAGTCTTGTGGAGCAGTATGGAAGGGTATCCTTCTGACAAATACGTACTTCCTTAATATCATAACTAAACAAGATGCTACTGTACAAATCATTGCAAAACACGCGATGGGATGCATGCACCTTCTCTTTCAAACACCAGGATAATAGTTATTCTGAAATATACATTACTGACATATGAGTGCTTTGGCTTTCCTATCTTTTTTGTTTCTTTCTTTTCAGTAGGTTCTTATTTTGAAAGTCTTCACCGGCTCTATTACCTGTCAGTAAGATCATTGTGTGTAGATGCTAGCTGAGTATGTTGACCCTCTAGAACATTGTGTTTGTTGAGTAATGCTTCAGCCCTCTTCCTCAGCCTCTGATAGCGACCTTGGATGCGATCATACTTCTCCTTCAGGCCGGTGTGTTCATCGAGAAGAGCCTCATGTCTCTCTGCCACTCTCTGGAACTCTTCCGTCTGTTTCTTCTGATCTTGAAGATCCTCCTGCATTATCTGATGGGATAGAAGGAGTAGGTATGATAAAAGATATACAGGTAGACCAAGACAAAGACCCCTCCCCCCAGGGAAAAGAGAAATGTAGTCTTTATAAATAGATAAGAAGATAAGATGGAATCGTTATAAAGGTGGTTGGGTACAAGTTTGAACTCGAGATGACTGCTTCTTCAAGTAAAACTGGAAAACTCTAAATGGTAGTATGATAGACTGCAAATTATTATTCACTCTGATCCCATAAGAAGTGGGGAAAATTCAATTTGGAATATAAAATTATCTGAAAATATTCTAGTGGTCTCTACTTATAACAGACATTAAGACTTTCTAACACAGCTGTTGTTCTCTATAAATAATATAGATTGGTTTGTGGGGTGATGTTGCAAATCATTAATTTATTACATCACCCGAATACCAACTATATTTTACTAGTAATTGGATATCTGTTTAACTGAAATAAAGCTCCATGGTCTCTTATCTTGCGCGTACATTTCAAACATTTCATACCTCATCCACAGGGGCGAATCCAGGATGATCCAAAAGGGGGGTGTGAAATGTACGAAATTGCGAGCGCAAAGCGCGAAGCCTTTACGGCATGGGGTCTGGTCTATGGTACATTCTGAGGCATTTCTGAATGCGTAAACTGAACATTTATGTGAATATTTCTTAGCTTTTTTTCAATTTTTTGTTCGGATGGAAAAGGGCGGGGGGGGGGGGTGGCCGTGCACCCCCTGGATCCACCCCTGATCCAATGCCTGTTTTCACATACACTGAGTGAAGTTCTTCTCTGTGTCTTTCAATCAACAATGAATCATTCAGATGACATCCTCTGAAGCATCCTACACCTACTTATTAGAATACAAGACTTTCCTGGTTCTTGTTCACATCTTACCTTTTGATTGCCGATATATTCCTCATGTTGTGTTGTCAGCTGCTGTTGTAAATCAACCAATCTCTCTTTGATCTCTGATGATATTACACTAGGCTCTTCTTTGGCATTCTGAAGATTAAAAAAAAAAAAAATCTCATCATCTTGTGGTTTTAATAATGTCTGTACTACTAATGGATTGTGACTTCATACTTTGTCTTTGAAGACATATCTGGGCTCTCAGTATTGGTTAAAATGTTACTTGTTACTAAATCTTGCCTACCTTTTCTTGTCTGGTAGTCAATTATTGATATCTTTGAGAGATGTGATGTACATTTAATAACAGAACTATTACATTGTAGCTTTGCCATGCATTGGACAGTGACATCTCTCTCTCTCTCTCTCTCTCTCTTTTCTTCTTTTTGATAGTGTTCATATTTTGTAAGTGTATATAGTCAATGGCTGCATCGTTTATGCTTTGATCTATAGCTATGATACAGAGAACAAATAGTCTTTGACCTCTTCACCAATGTGATTGTACCTTTACCTGGTCGGAAGTTGATACCCATGAGCAATACTTCCAAAATGAGGCAATGGCAAATTAAAACATTCATATAATGTGTAACAGCGCTAACATCATCTTGCCATGAGGAAGGCATATCAAGTCAAGAGGGCCCCGTCTTACAAAGAGTTTCAATTCAGTTTGATAACTAATAAGTTCTCTAATCAACTATTAACAATAAATAGTTTTGATTGATTGCATGTACTGTGATTGATGCAGATTCATCTCTACTCTTTATTAGACAGAGCTCAGTCTTGATAGAACTCATCTAAAACTACAGCTAATCTTAATAACTCTCACCTCTTTATCACTTTCACTCTCGTGGTGATCTTCGTCTTCATCCGATCTGTCACTATGATCACTATGATGTGATGAATGATTGGAAGCTGAATCAGAATGATCACTCTCTGACTTCTCACTAGAATCTTCCTCCTCCTCCTCCTTCTCTTCTTCACTGCTTTTCTCATCATGTTTAACTTCATCTTTTTCTCTTTCCTCCTGCTTTAACTTATTCTTTCTTGCTGCCAGACGTTTGAGCTTATCAATGGTGACAATGCTATCCCTGTCATCCCTGTGTGATAAACAAAATAAACTTTTCATTTAGAGTATATAGGTAGCACACTAAACTTTGAAAATCTGTCTCCTCATGAACAGCCATCCGAAATGTAGGTATAAGCTTCATCTCTTTGTTTCATACACATGAATAGCAAGATGCTTGCCTTACTATTCATATGGCTGGATTGTTTGTGCTTGAATAATGAAAGCATTTTATATTACCTGGCTGTCAAATACAATAACTTTTCTTATGCTTAATATTTTATTTTATTTTTATTCTATTAACTTTAATCTGAATTTTCAAAGTGTAAATATTTCAAAAGACCTTACTCTTAAGAAAATTGGCTATGATGGAAAGGATTATAAGAAAATTCATACTGCAATAAAGTTATCAAAATCTATGAGTTAGATTATGAATCATAATCAAACAAGAAACATATATAAATTCCTTTTAAATGTGCGAAAGAAATGCAGTCATGCAATGAAAGGTTTCCAAACATCCATATTAATCTCATGAATGTTTAGATATAAGAATGTTCAGAATGGATGTAATCAAACTAACTTATCATACAGATGCTGAAAACAAATTTGATTGTAAAGATTAAAAGGGATACTTGACTTTGGACTTACTTTGACATGTATGGTCCTTGTACATCCATGATAAAGCGAACCATTGAGTTGTATTCTTCCTTGGAGATCTTCAGTAGGGCATTCCTCATGACGCTCACCTATCACAAAAAAGATAAACGTCAAACAGTTAAGAAGAAATCTAGGCAAATAATGAGTACAGTAGATCTTCCACCTATCTGCTAAATATTGTTAAATTCCGTCCATGATTTACATCAAATTGGAGGATTCTAATTCTTATCTAAAAGATCATTCAACTACTCAACTCTCTCTCTCTCTCTCTCTGTGCTCTAAGTGCTAATTGTAAAACCCAAAAGTTTTGTAATCAAAGGAATTTTATATGTGGTCCAGAGTGGTGACAAGATTGTACCACAAAGTAATTAAATCTTAACATTTAATTTCACAGGTGACGAAAGTTGTTTAATAGAAATCCGGCTTCCCTTTGGAGATCCTTCAACAACTGCAGCAGTGCTAGGTACTTCCCCCCTCCCGATTGAGTTAATAAAGGATTAGTCTGATCATATGGACTTACCTTCTCAGCGTTGTAAGTGACGATGGTATAGAACTTAGATTGCCTGGTCTCATCTTGAGGACCCACCATGATCATACCAGGTATCCAGACTTCATCTTCTGCAGCATCCTGCCTCATCATTACACAGTCTCCAGTCTGAAGAGTAGAAGAAAGACAGTGTGTCAAAGGTCATTATGTTAACTAGCAATGAACTACGATTAAGCTTTAAGTTAGGTCGAAGATCATTTCGCAAATAATACCAAATCTGTTTTGGGGCCCTTGCCATATGGTAAATTTAGAGAAAATGATGAATTTTGAAAACAGGATGGAATATTGGCTGCACTTTCTGTTAAAATTCTATAGATCTATGAACCCTTTTCAGTACATCTCTCAAGTACCTCAATGAATACAAGATTTTGCAATTTTATTGTAATAATTTCTGGAAAAAACACCAGTTATTGAGAAAAAGATGTTTGGTCAGCTACTATGATGAAATGCGAATCTCCAAATTGGAAAATAAAATTGATTGTTCTTGACATCGGGCAGTACATCTCTCAAGTACCTCAAGAAAGTGCATTTTTCAGATGATATACTCACAATAAGTTTTGGTTGAGCCTGGGCTCCTTTGAGCTGTATAGCCGATGATGATGAAATCCTGACTTTATCAGCAATCACTGGGAAGAATGCATCAATCTGATTCACATTGGGGACCCGCACCACCACACCTGTAAAAAGACAATGATTATAGTGTGATGATTTTATGAGTGAAGTATCAGCGACACATTTCATAGTGAATAAACTGAATTGTAGGTAAAAGTTTTCAGGGTTACACAATGTAATTCTAATAAGAGCCTTGAAAAACCCAGGATAGCAATGCTAATTAAGAGCTCTCTGGTTCTTGATGTTTGCTCTGATGGTCTTCAGGAGAATGACTAAAACTTATTTCTTTGAAAGAAACATGGTGTAGCCCTGAAAACAACTTTACGTAAAATGTGATTATAAGGATCCTACTAACATCCAATCTTTAACCAACTGCTAAATTCAACTTGAATATTTAAAGTACTTTTATAACCAACATGTGTATAATAAAACAGGGAAGTGGTCATGGCTTTCCTGGACATTATCAGACAAACACGATTGCAAAGACTTTAAAAAATCAACCTAAGGCAATTTCAAGAGTCTTATCCATCAACTATTGAAATGAGCGAACATTACAATGACTGGTTACATAATACTGACATGATTTCTGTGGGATGTATAACAGGGTATTGATATTACCCTCGGGTCGATTTATCGAAAGTATTTGCGATCGTGTCGATAAATTTTGGTACAGTGCAAATACCAAAGGTATTACTCCAAATTTAGTTTCTATAGAAATAAGTCGTAAACTTTATCAGTGTTTTTATAATTTTCCTATATCTGATCCATGACACTCTTCTTCCCCATCTTTTACATTTGCATTTTTAGTCCCTCTCCTATTTTGTCAATATTACCCATCCACTCTGTAAGATTTGCATTTTCTCTGACCCCATTTTCATTCTTTCTAACCATATCACGTTTCTCTTTCTCCCAGTGTAACTATATCTCTGTCCCTATCTTCTTATCCTTGCTTAATCCCAATCTGACCTTCTTTTTTCCAACTCATACTATGTTGAGCATGCATCTCTCTGTCCTAACCCTACTGTTGCTCTTGATATCACTTTCTCTCTCTCTCTCTCTCTTTCTTCTATCCCAATCTCTTTTATCTCTTCAAATCTCACTGTCTTTCCCTCACCCATACCATCCTTCTCCATTTCTTTTCTATTTGTCCTCTTCTTTTTCTCACCTTGCTCTCTTCTCCCCTCTTCTAATCTCACTGACCATCTGTCTATCTATCCCATCTCATCCTGTGTACTTTCCATCGCTTAGTTGTCTACCCTAATCCTCCTCACCTGGGTAATAGAGTTCATCTTGCTTGCTTCTTCCCACAATCTGAGCACCCTGGCTGAATGAATATCATACTCATTCTCTGTTCCCTTACTTCACTCTCCATCTCATTCTCGATCTCTCGCATTTTTCTATCCCTCTACCCACACCCTTGCGGCCCTCCTCACCTGGATAATAAAGTCCATCCTTCTTGCTCTTCGCTACAATACGATCACCCTGGCTGAACAGATTCATCTCTTCACTCTCCATCTCTTTCTCATCCTCTCTATCTCTGTCTGTCTGTATGTCTCTCTCTCTCTCTCTCTTATTTTTCTATCTCTCTACCTACACCCTCCTCACCTGGGTAGTAAAGTCCATCCTGCTTGCTCCTTCCTACAATCCGCGCACCCTGGCTGAATGGATTCATCGTCTTCACTCCCCTTCCCTTCGTTACAGCTTTCTTGGACTTTTGCACATGGCTCTGGGGAGAGGTCTTTAACCCACTGCTTCTCCGCCTCAAACCAGCCTGATAAGCAAAGAGAGAAAAATCAGCCATCAATTTCTGGCCTCATCAGAGATTCACCAGTTAAGGCTTCAGAATTACTTATCGTATTTGGAGGAGCTGTGTTTAAGGCAAACCCTCTTTGTAGCAGGCCATGTGCATAAGTCCCAGTAACGTATATCATAATAGACAGACACAGTCATTTCAAGTAGGGACAGAAATGCTTGGATGATGATAAATTTAATCAAGCTCAAAATAGATGAAGAAATGGGATACAAAATTGTTCAGAAAACTGCATAGACTAGCTTATAAATTTGAAAGACTGTAATCAATAGCTTTTTTTCCCTATTTCTCTACTGATTGAAAGAAAAGCAAAGTAATTTGGAAGAAATTAAGATGTCAAGATACTGCTACAAATCAGGTTTGCCCCACAACACACTCTTCCAACTTTACCAATACTCATGAAAGACACTCAATGTATATCAATGTAAAATTCAAATATTAGCTCAACTGTACAGACATAGCAACAAGTGCACCATGTGATACTAGGTGGGATGAGATAGACAACAGCAAATGCATCTAATGAACTGTATAAGTTCTCAAGAATATAGTTATCATAAAATGACAGTATACATACTGTAGTTACCTAATATTTATCAGGAATTACAAATATACATGTTTACTGATTTTAATATACTGTACCCGCACACATGGACAATCTTCAAATATATTTTGCATTAAAGAGCTAAATAATCTAATATGCTTCGCTTTAACTGAATGAACAAGCTAAAAGCTATTAAAATGTCATGATTATCAAGCAGTTTAAAACAAATCTCAATCAACATCATAATTTAAATTAGAATTATTATATTATTTGTAGTTTTTATACATGAATTTTTTCTTCACACACACAAATAATAGGCGATACCTTACTATTATCCCTCTGGAAAGCAAAAACATTGCACAAGCCAATTTACATGCAGGTACAGAACACATCCTTTAATTACTCAAAGATAAAAATATACAGAAATATATCTCACTCAATTATATCAAACGTAATTAGTTATTGTTCCTCTCTGACAATCAGATTGATAATACAATTAAGGCTCGAGATGCGTATAATATCAAAATTTCATGACCTGATTACAAATGGACGGATCAAGAATGATTTGTTCTTTATTTAAAAAGAATTAGCACACACAAAGATTAATACATGTATTCAATGAAAGACTAACTATGGAAGTCAGAAAATGCATAATTTCACAAATCACACAATGTTTTTATTTACCGGTAGTGTACAGTGTTGTAGACGTAGCTGAATTTTCTTTTATAAAGTACACAATAACGCATGCTAATAAAAAGGCCAATATCAGAAATAACAATATCCCAACATATTTTGAGCCGATATAGAGCATAATTACCTCAGTCAAATATCTGGTATAAACATCTAAGTCATCATATTAACTATGGAGAACATTAACCCTTTCGCTACAAATATTCCACATTTTGTGGTTTAAATCAAAACATTTTTATTCAGAGCCCTAAAAACAAATGCCAGATGTCTGAGTACAAAGGGAAAAAATTTCTGCACACACTGTATCTATTTTTGTTTCATTACTATATTGCGTTTGATGCCAGGAAATTTGAGAAAAAAATTAAGCTTTAAAATCATTAAGTTGGCAACACATTCTAAGAATTAAAGTCATCAAAATTGGCAATTTTTTCACATTTTTGACAACATTCTTGCCCATGTTTATTGTTTTCTCAGACATAACATTATATTTCAACAATGAATGTAGCAATAAGAATAATTCCTGTCCTGATAGGGTTAGGCCGTGGTCTAACTTCCTTTGTTAAACTTGACCTTAGATTAAGCTTAAATCCAGTGACGGGTTTCAACTAGAATTCCAATTTGAGCATTACGTAAGCATCAAATTGTATTATCTTTTGTTGTCTTTACCTTGTTAAGCATAATAGAGAGACTCTAGTCTATCATGGGTATATGAATTTATCTCAATTATCATTATTATTATTATTATTATCATTATTATTATCATTATTATTAATATAATCATTATCATTGTCATTATCGTTATCAATATAATTATCATTATCATTATCATTCTCATTATCATTATTATTATTATATTATTATTATCATTATCATTATTATTATAACAGTTATATGAACCCATAAGTATTGTTTGGTAGTCACATGTGATTTGGGAGTTTGAACTGGTAATATGAGGGTTAATAATGAGTGGTCAGGATTAGATTCTGGTTAGATGGACATGAACTTAAGCCGTTTGTCTACCTCTTCATGACTATCTTTCTCCGAAGACAGGTACTCGTCTTCCTCCTCTGGCGATGAAGACGATTCTAGCGAATCCTTGTCTGATGCGCTCCGGTTACCATAGCTAAGAGGTGTCCTTTCCAGCTTGCCCGTCTCATCAACCAAGTCCACATCAGAATCCTTCTCATCATCATCATCATCATCATCATCATCCTCTTCCTCGTGGTCACTGTCTTTATCAATCTCATCAAACCCACCAATCCTTGACCTACTCCTTGGGGTTTCTGTGGGTGTCTTAGAGTCTTTGACCTTTAACTTGTGACCTCCTGAACTTTGACCTAGCCTCTGCTCTCTGATGTGCTTTCTGAGTGACTCGCTCTTCCTCAGGTACCTCTCTCCCTTCTCCATCTCCTCTTCAAGGAGGATGATGTCTTTCTCTGGGATGGGCCAGCCAAGACGCTCTAAGGCTTCCATGTAGTCATGGCGGTTGTCCAGGAAGGAATCTGGCTCCAGACTAATACAGGGAGAATTTAGAAAGATACACAAATTTAGACTTGGAGATGCAGTAATAAGAGATAAATCAGGCATCCATATACATGTACATCAAGTCATGTTTGCCTACTGATTTTTTCATTACTTTCATTACTGCTCTATGGTACACTATTACTTTTTCTCCCTAAGCGGAATATAAAGTGGGGAGAGAACCTTTGCTCATGCTGGGCCTTCACTACAGAATTCTCCCCCTCGAGAGATTAGAAATAGGAGATCAGCTGAAGTATTCAAAACTAATCTTTAATCATTATCTGTTTGATTTGGCCTATTATTAATCATCCTCTTTCTCTTTTTGTAGGTTCTATCCTACTCATGTTGTACTTTTGTGTACGGTGCGTTCTTTTGTATTATATACCTCACTTTAGAAATCTAGCAATCTGATTGGTCGAAATTGGAGTCGTGATTTTAGCCATGCCCCGCCTATCAGTCAATAGTCTTTTGAAAAGTGCCCTCATACTGCGATCCCCATTGGTTTACGTGTTAAAATTGTCTTTGTGCGAGCGCGGATACCATACAGTGCTTTTTGTCTGCGATTCCCAAATGATTGAAACTTTTAGTCATTTTTCCAGCAAAGATTAACAGACAGTGTCTCAGAATTTCTGTGCCGTTTTAACCAATCTTTACTCAAGAAAAGGATAAGGTAAGAATTCTTGGTAGATTTTTGTGTCAATTCGGTATATAAAAGAGATATTGACTACTTTAATATTCGAGGACTGGCTGTCGATATCTCTATACTATTGCACCTTGAGTAAATGATTGCAAGTAAATGTGGTGCCTTACTAACCTTACTTCTGTATATATGTAAACACATTGTTGCAAACAGAATCGATCATAATCTGAACTAGACTGTGATCTGTGTATTGTTACTCAAACATGGTGGTCGCTACTGATCTTATCAGGTTATTGATGGGTGTTAAGTTCACACTTTACAAGGAGCTCACATCCTCCCGACTCTCAGCTGAAAATATGCTACCGAGCTGTGATTGAAACCTGAGGCTGCAATAAGTGTCTCTGACTGCAGTTGATTAAATTGAGTATCAAACCACAACATATTATGAAGTGTAAAAGGACTTCCCTAAATGCCTGGGGATATACTGAAATTTATTCCTTGCCGATGTCCATGCAGTAAAGGAAGGTTAAATAAATCAAGGCAAGACTTACTGGTCCTTCTCTTCTCCTGATAAAGCGTTCCATACGATGGTGTCAAGTCTTCGTCTGTAGAGGGTGAGGGCAGCTTTCACCTTGTCTTCGTAAACCTTGAGATCTACAGCTCCAGGGTTGATCAAGTTAATCTCTTGCTTGTTACCAGTCACATGGGCCAGGGGTAGAACCTGATATATTGACAACAAGAAGTGTTACAATGTCCAAACAATCTTTGAAATCAAATTTCTGGTCAGGTGAACTAGGACAATATTATCAGTATTGGGTCATAATCCACAAAGGTGTTGCTTGGGGATATTACCTTTGGCCATTTCAAGGGTCATAAAAGGAAGAACCTGAAATATTGATGCTGAGTAAATCTGGCATGGTTTAAAAAATAACTCACTTTATTTTTGAGGATATGCCAAAAAGAATTTGGCAATAAAAGACAACTAGCAATGAAGTTGATGATAATTTATTACTTTGTTTTAAACTCCAATATAGTATAGTATAATGAGGCAGGTACAGGAATCCAACATTTCATCACTTTGCCCAAATGAAGCCATTTCAAGAATGTGCATAATAAGAAACAAAAATAAAATAAAAAAATAGAAAATATTTGTTGTTTGTTTTTGTTGTAATTATTGGGGTTAGGTGGGGGCAACATAATTTTCTTTTAAAATTTATTTTAAACCATTGAAAGGTATGAATATACCAATTTTCCCTTACTAGGAGAGCTGGGCTGGGAAGAAAGGGAAGGGGAAGGGGTTTGGGAAGGGGGAGAGGTGCGCTAGACTTACCTCATTGAAGACCTGTGAGATGACATATTTATCGAGAATAGGGACATACTTGGCCTTCTGTTTGACCATAGTCCCCCCTAAGGCATCATAGATGGTCAGCTTCTTGGCAATCAAACCATTCTTCTTTAACCATCGCTTGGATGACACTTGGAGTGGACTGCACAGAGATGAATTTAAAAAAAATATTGTAAAACTTAAGATAATCACTGTACTCTAGCCTCCCAAAATATTTTGAAGCATTTCTATTAAAATTGTATGCATAATTCAAACACTTCGTTTTTCAACTGAAAAGATTAGACAGTACTTGCAAGTAGTGCACACATTTCATCTATAACTAATATTGTAAATAGGAAGCAAGGAATTTTAAATAAAATATATCACAGAGAAAAATTCAGGAAAAATGTATTTATAACTTATTTCAAAATTAAATCAAAGGTGAGCACATGGGCAACAAGAAGCATTAGGAGCACATTAAACATAATTTAATATGATATTTTTGTTCATTTAAGCATTCTGGATACCATAGAGGAGGCGGGATAGCTCAGTTGGTAGAGCAGTGGTCTCGTAATCCAGCGACCCGGGTTCGAAACCAAGGCGATGCGCTAGTGCCCTTTGGTAAGGCATTAATCCTCATTACCAGGTCCCTCAGAGAGGACCTAAACCGTCGGTCCTCTGGTTGCTTACCAACAAGCACTTACCGGTATGCTTTCTTAGCAGTCAGGTAAAATATCCAACACACTAACAATATACTGTCTGTATACTCTCAACAGATTAGTTACTGACTTGTCTAATTGCCTGTGAAATCAAACAATACTCACTCTGCTTTCTTCTTTAGTTTCTTCTTCTTGCCTTTATCCTGTTGTTTTGCAAGATCTAGATCGGTAAAAAGAAAATCTTTTCTGGTAAGTATCCATCTGGTTAATGAGTAATATATATCATTAAAACAACAAATAATATAATATACAGAATGGCATAATCTACAACCAGGGCATCCAATTTAAGACCATCATGATGAACTTACATATAAGTTAAAATTTAATATTTCTTTAATCTTAAGTATGTTCAATTCCTAATATAAATTTAAATTATTTGTATGCGCCTTGAGCATCTCTAGAGATGGATATGTTGCACTTTATAAATATTGTTATTATTAGTATTATTATTATCACTTCAGCTAAGAAAAATAAATACTTTATTAGTTGATCATATATTTTTTATATAAAATTTATTGTAATTATATATAGCTACATATAGAATCTTAGGGAATAAACGTAGTACCCACATTGTGTGCTTGCATTTATCCAATGACTGAGCTAATAATAACCATAAAGCACTCAACACCACTGTATTATGTGCTATATAATTCAAGATTACTGACTAACCTTGCAAGGCAGTGATGTATCTCTCTTGTTGCTTGTTGAGTAAGACCTGTGTCTCTGGCACGGCCCAGCCATCTAGACTACCTCTTAGCCTCAACCAGCTGGTCTTATTGTGGTCTAGAGATAAAAGAATATAACAGTATGTGGGGTTATTGATTAAAAAATCTGTCTCTGGTAGAGCCCAGCCATCAAGAGTCTAAGTCTTAGCCTCGACTTATCTCATTTAACATATAAATGATTGTTAGTTATCTGTTTCTTTCATTAGTCCAACCATAAAGAATATCTCTCAGTCTACACGACATGATAATGATTTCAAAGTTAGTACATAATAATGATTCAAAGTTATAAATTAATACATGTGTCTCATGGACTGCCAAACTACAAACTACACCATGTAGTCATTCAATTCATTTGGATATTACACTACATAACATTACCTATAACTTACATGCAATGTTTGGTGTCTTAGACCTGGACTCCTTGGGCTTGGCAGTGGATGGTCTAGGGCGAGGAGGGAAAGTCGTAGTCCTGCTGTGTCCCTTGGGATGACAGTACTCATGAGAGGTGTTAGAGGTCATACTCAGGGCTGACATGGGGCGACGAGGGGCGTAGGTCTTAGCACTCTGGGGTCGGTGGGTCTTGGGCAACTGAGTACCAGAGGAATCTCTGCTGAGGATCTGGGAAGCTGATCGAGCTCCTGATGCAGACATGGGACGTTTCCTGCAAGAAGATGAAGGTTTCAAGAGAAGGTAACATTCATATCAACGCCAGAGAAGGAATATATCACCCTAACGTTTATATCTATAGAAAACTATCCTCTTATAACATGTGTTCCAGGATTCTTTTTGTTAAAGATATAGGGTTAGGGTTAGAGTTGGGGGTTACGGTTGCGATTGAGTTTCAGGTTGGGTATTGGCTGGGGTTTTAAAGGTTGAAGTAAGGAATTTGATTAATGATACACAATGACCTTAGAGCAATTGTCGCCAGAGAATGTGTTGTACAGGCATCTCCATGAAGATCTCAATGTTCTTGATATGTGGATTTTATGGTTTTAAATCATTCCTTGTGTAATATCAAGTGCGGATAACGGTACTTGATGAAACTGGTCAACAACCAGAGTTCCAATATTATTACACAAACTTTATTTGACATTAAAACACTTACGGTATGGCATGGTCCTTGCCACAACCCATCTCCTTGCTGCTTTTGTTACTCCAATCTAGCAGTGCACACTGCCCTCGTAAGTCCGCAAGCTTCTTCAGATCGTCCCGCCCTTTCTTGACCTCCTCCCTAATCAACAGCCTGTCCTCGCTCTCAAAAGGCTGTGGACCTTCAGGCTCTGCCTCCAGATCATCTGCGTAGTAGTGATAGCGCCCTCCAGTGTCTGATGAGAGCAAGGCCATGAAGTCGTTAGCTTCACGGTCGTTGCAGTTGAAGGAGATGCAGTGGATTGGAATGCGCTTCTGAAGCTGGACTTGAGCTAGGATGGTGGGTGGGGGCTTTATAGAAACAGAAATAAAAGACATATGTCATTGTATGTCTTGAAAATGTTATCACTGGTCCATTGTCCTATGACGAGAAAAAAATTACTTTGATTAAAAGGGCAAGCAAAATGATATGTAATAGTTGGGATTGCAATTCTAAGGCTGGTTTTGATATTCGGTTAAGTCATGATCTACATGTATAGTCTGATAATCATTCAGTATTCAATATCCATACAAGCCTAAGCAAAATTTCTTTAGAAGACACCCTTGGTCAGACGTTTTGGGAAATTTCAGCTGTAATTTACACTTACATAGTTTACAAAAATATCAAGTAGCTCTCTGCAAAGAAAAGCATTACATTTATATAACAATTTGGGAAACTAAATGTATTTGATACGCAATGTACAATAAAGATTGAAATGCTGATAATATTTATTAATTATTTCTAAAAGCAATCACTTATCAATGGCCACCACTTACATATCCATTCCTTACACACACTTTTGCAATCAAGTCAGTGCATAAATTAATTACATGCAGGTCAAATAATTTACAAGCACATCAAATATACATATTCAAACATCAACAACAACTATATTGCAGTCACTACTCACATGATCTGGTCTGCCATCGGTCAGTAAGTAAATGGCTTGAGTCGCTGGGTCAGCTAAGGCCATCTTGAGAGCCATGAGGGAATTGGTTGACCCCGCGACCTCTAGACCTCTGACCCACTGCCATGCACTCTGTAGACTACTGTCATTCACCTCTACAGCTCTGTCTTTCCATCCTGATGCTTTACTGCCAAACTTCACCAGGTTGAACTTGGACTTGTGTCTCAGTTGTTCCTGTAGTGCATGAAAAAATAATTGAACAATGATTATTATTTTTTTTAAATTGTAGTATCATTTTTACTGGGTAACATTATTATTGTGTTCTGATGAGAGTATCTTAAACATAACAAATACAAAATATACAAAATGCAGATTCAACTCAACTTTTTTTTAATGCTGTTGCCTGTGAGTCTTCATATGCACTTATCTTCATTGTTCTCTTGGATAAAACTTACAATTCATAATCTTTACAATATCTTTACAATCACGAAACAAAACAAGTCTCCTCCTGAACAATTTCTAGACAATCAAAGAAATACCAGCTTAATATATCATTCCACCAGTTCGTTGATACATGTAAGTCATATAAACTTATTAAATCATTTTCAGCTGAAATTTGTATGTAGCCGTGTATGCATGATAATTTGTGCTGAGCAAGTTGTTCAAGAAGTCTTCTACTACTAGAGCCAGAATCTCCAGTAATAAATTTAATGATACATAGGTATCTGATTTACTATTTTTTACAATATTTACATATACAGACAAACCTGCTTTAGTGACCACCTGTCTACAAAGACCACATTTTTTGTTTCCCTTGAAAATATAGGCACCTGTACATAAAGACCACCTGCCTATAAAGACCACTTTTCTTGTCTCCCTTGGGTGGTCTCTATAGACAGGTTTTACTGTATAATGGTTCTCAATAAAGATTAATATATATTCAATACTAGCTCTTATCAATCAGACTTGTGCCTAATACCGACTGTTGCTAACCATACTTGGTAAACTGACCTGCATGAGTCTGATCATCTTCTCTTTGACAAGACCCAAGTGGTTCTCCATAGAGTTGGAGATATCAATCAGGATATAGACCTGGTCCTCTACGATGGTCCCAAACAGTTCTCTGCTTCCCTGTTGTAACCAGTCCATCCTACACACATTCAGAGTAATGCACAATACATTGTGACTCACGTATAACTACATTTCATTCTGATTCAAAATCTGAGTTTATTCTATGAGTTGCATAGAAAAATATCTTTCCCAGGTTGTTTGAATGCAATATTAAGCTCTGGTAATGACGGATGACAAAGTTTTTCCAGGGGTTAATGAAATTACACTTTTGCAGAATATGTGTAATAGTTGATGAATGAGCAAAGAAAGGTTAGGAAATCACACTAGTCCTAACAGTGAACAACACAAAAAATGGAGGGACATTGCATTACAGCCAAACCACTACAACAAAATACTATTTTCATTTACTAAAGATATGCCATTTAATATTCCCTTGTCTTACACTCCTTTAACTCTTTGTGGGTTTGCCCGTAAACCCCCTGTGCGTTGCATTAACTTGCAGCGTGCATGTAGCACGTAGTGTGATTTGTGCACAGCTGCGAACGAAACGCAGGGCCAACGAACGGTGCACTGGTGCGAAAAGAACGCATAAAGAGTTAATAAATTCTAGACATAAATTTACCAAACCTCTCAAAGAAACGGCTTTCAGACCTCTTCTTTTCCTATGATGATACTAACCTCCTCTGTAGGTCTCCGAGGGCAGCATTCATCTTTCTCGTAGACCCTGTGTACCTCGGCTGTTACATGAACATGCTTGATAGAGCCATCTTTCCACTGGAAGTGACAGAACTTGTCACAATACTTGGCATTCACTAACTTGTTTCTTGTCTCCTGCAGATAAGAATAGAAGGCAATAAGATATATTGTTTGTTTGTTTTTTTGTTTTACCTGACTGCTAAGAAACCATGTGTATGCTTGTGAGCAAGCAACCAGGGGACTGACGGCTTTAAGTCCTCTCCGAGGGACTTGGTAATGAGTATTAATGCCTTATGAAAGGGCACTAGCCCATCGACTTGGTTTCAAACCAATGAAAATGAAACAATTCTAAAGGTTCAAACCTACCACTGAACAGTCTTCCAAACCTTCCCCTTTTGTTAAATTGGATGGTATACATCTATGCTAGAAAATGGGAGCAAACATAATGAAAGAGGTCCAGCAAACTCATAATCCTTAACTTGGTCTGTAATTTATGGGAAATGCATGTTACATCAAAATCAAATCATATCCGATGGGTTTGAATGGGGGTTAAGTCTTCTTTGGGGACAGTGTGTTTTTGGTTTGGCTATATTCTATTTAAATATAGCCTGTCAGAAAAGCACAAAAATTGTTGTAAATTTCATTGAACATTAGAAGGAGAAGGGTAGGACTACTTACAGCATCTGTATAATCATTATGAGGTGCCTGTTTGATATCCACTACACCATCACAATGTCTAAATGAACAGGTCGCCAGGACGTCATACAGGTCTAGTTTACGAGTCTTTAGCCCTCGTTTGGCAAGCCATTCCTTAGAGCTCATATACTGCTCACTTCTCTCCTTCTGTGGCCCCTTAGTCTCCTCGGGTACTTCATCTGGAACTACAAACAGAATTGTATGCAATGATAATGCTTTTAACAACATATGCTTGTTTAATACAAATTTATTAATGTAATCTAATTTATGTATGTTTAACATTCAATTCTACATGTTTTCTTATTGTTGAAATTTGTGTATATATATATTGTATCTTACTTGCACTGTAAAAAAATGTCCATTACAATTCAGTCTGTGATTGCCAGTCATGTTTTAATACACATTGATTGAATAGAAGTGAATTGAATTGTATCGACAACAAAAGAAAATTAATAAATTATGATGTTGGGTTTTTAAACAGTGGTCATATCTACAACATAAGGTGCTCAGTCCTACATTACACAGGCCTTAGCTATATATTTCTCACTTGCAGGGCTCTAAGCATTCAAGGAGTTCTTTTCAACCAGGTTCTTTCCTATGGGCCATGATTATGAAGCAAGAACTGTCATACTGTATATTGGAGCATAGTATATAGTTTCAAATGATTAATGTTGAGCAACAGTGAATGTAATTTTGCTTCCAGTAGTAAAAGTAATTGTTGAGTCCACACTACAGTGATATCAAGAATTTTGTTTGAGGAAATTGCCAAGCTAGAGCAAACAGAAATTTCTGGATAAATATTTGTAACAAAATAAAGTTACACATGCACATTGTGCCTATAAGCTGTGGTTTAACCTCACCCAAGACAGCTCCCACCAAATGCTTAATTACCACATCTTCCCATGGCCTCATCCAAGAGGGATTCGAGTCTCCAACACACTTCATTCTTACACTGTGTTTGGGGTTATGACTCATCATCTTGCCTAGGTATCTGGTACATGTTCCATGATGGTTTGTACCTCACCCAAGATAGCTCTTGCTTCTTTTAACCCATCCTCCCTAGTCCCTACCAAAGGGGATTTGAACCCCTAACCTTCCCCTTCGTACATGTAGCATTACAACTCACCATCCTGCCTGGTGTCTGGTACATGTTCCACGATGGTTTGTACCTCACCCAAGATAGCTCTGGCTTCCTCCAGCTCCTGCCACATGCTGACAACGTCCTCCTGGTCCCTGCCCCAGGGGGAACCCCACTCAGGGGAGCCTTGGTGTCATGGTTGTAGGAACTGTTCCCATTCACATCAGAGTCAAGCTTGTTGAACGCAAAGGCATGGAACCTGCAGGAATAATAAATAATAATAATTAGATTTGTAAGGCACCAAATCCCTTAAATGAAATGAACAAAGTGGAACAAAATATTTTATTTCTAACAGAACCCCCAAGAAAAAAATACAAAAAAAAAATTAACTCTTCTGTGTAATACTTCTTCATTATAGATACAGGGTCCATCTGTGATGCTCTCACCAAGGTTCTAAGGAACCACATATCTGTAGCCTCCAGTATATTTCAAGTGGAGTCATGGTTTGATAGATAAGTCCCAATTCTGGATCAAATGGAACATGGTTCGCGACTTCAAGTCCCGCTGGGATACCAATTTCTAAACTATAGTTACTAAGTTGTTAGGAGGGTACAGTATATAATCACTAACTTTTTAAACCAAATTGTCACAAGCAGTAACAACATGCCCTAGTTGATGATAATTAATGGTGGTTCAAAAACAAGCAGAATGAATCAAAACTGAAAGTACATGTACCGGCCTTGTCCATCTAATTTACTACACAAGTCCTGCACAAGGAAAGAAAAAAAAGAAAAGAATAAAGAATCCGACACAAACTACATGTATATGAGTAAACTTACCTTCCCCCAGTGAGCTTTGATAGGTCTTTTAGAAAGTGAACTGTCGTTGAGTCTGCACTGTTAAATGCAACCGTATTGACAGGTAGAGGGCATCCTTTTACTTTCTGGAATGTTAGCTCCATGGCTGTGTTTGCTGATGATCCTTCTGAGAACAGGAATACTGCTTCAATCTGGATTGAAGAAGAAGAAAAAATTACAGACATATTGTTACCCCCGTCATCGGATTCAGGCTTGCCCACACACAATTCATGCACATTCTCCACACCCTGGGGAGCATTTCAGCCAGGTGCCATTTTACAGACGCTCACAATGCTATAAGAAATTAAGGTACATTAACATTCGCATCCAACCTGGTACCCATTTAACACCTGGGTGGAGAGTGGCAAATGTAGCTAGATCAACGTCTTGAAAATGGACATTAGTGCTAGGCTGGGATTTGAACCCCGTACCTTGTGATCTACAGTTTGGTGACTTATCCACTAGACTACAACACCTCTATATTAATGATGAAGCTCAAGGCAGAAGAAAAAAGCAAAACAGGTTCTACTTGCATGTCTGTGCATATATTCTGTGCATGTGATACCTGTGTGTATTTGTGTAATACATTGTAAAACACTACTGGGTACTTTTCTTATATTAAATCAAATTGGTGGCAAATTTAGATCTGTCAGCTGAAAAAAGAAGAAGAAATTAAAATGAAAAACCTACATAAACAAAGTGGCTCACTTGAATGCACAATAAATATACAAATATTCAAAGATTTCTCCTATCTCATGATAGAATAGAGAGATCTTCTCTCCCATAATGACTGATGGACCTAGCTGACATCAAACATTTAACTACATATTTCTAACAGGTGACAGACAATCAGTATAATTAGTGTATGAATAGTAAACAACTGTATAAATTGACTGAGATAAAGACTATTTATAAATACATGTATGACACATCTGATAAGCATTGAGGCAATTGTTAATTACAAATTTGCAACACATTTACACAACACTATGGATAATATTATGGACAATAATTTCACTAGTGTTGTCAAGGATATATTGTACAATTCAATAAACAATTAAGGGAAGGAGGATTTAAATTTCCTCATTTGACAGTCAACTTTAAACATTAGACTGACACAAGGGAGAGAGAGAGGGAGAGAGAGGAGAGAGAGGGGAGAGAGAGAGGAGAGAGAGGGGAGAGAGAGAGGAGAGAGGAGAGAGGGGAGAGAGAGAGAGAGGATCGAGGGGGTGGAGGAGAGAAGATCGAGGGGTTGGAGGAGAGAGGGGTGGAGGGTAGAGAGAAGAGGGATATTCTGTCGAGTTTGGGTATAAAGAAATGAGGAGGAAGATAAAATAAAAAAGAGGGGGTTAACGGAAAAGTAGAAAGTGGATGATAATAACAAATATCAAAGTCAGAAAGGTAGATACATAGACAGAGAGAGAGATAGATGTACAAAGATAGGAGGAAAAAAAGAAGCAGGGACCATATTCTTGCTGCCCAACAGAACATACTACATGTATATACAATGTACACAGACGCATTTGTGTGCCTGAGCTTGTTCACCACTACATGTATGTTCATCAGTTTTGGGCACAGCTAGCTGATAAAATATTACGAGTACATACACATGTATCCTATTGTAGATGTACATGTACATGCATGATGCTCTATCTAATGGTTTCATTTTTAGATCTAATTCATGTTAAGACTATTTTCACACTTATGAATTGACCCTGCTATTCCTGAAACATAGTACAGTCAGTGAATTCACTTGCTACAGGCTTGCCTACAAAGACCTGATTTACGAGCACATCACCATGGTGTAATGATGCCTGAAAATGAAACCATGGCAACAAGGGGGAAAATTACTTGCACTGTACTCGCTAGTGCATTAATAAGGTTATCGTAGCCCAATCTATGAAATGGTTCTTCTAAAGAGTTATCAACATGGTACATGAACCGCTCGCTTTACATGTAACGCAATCATGTCAAAGGCAGCCTAAATAAAATCAATATTCAACTAGCGAACCCAGGCCATAGTGAACCCGGGCCATAGTAAACCCAACCCATTCCCACGGTTCATTTGAGAGCGTGTAGAAATTAGGAAGAAAAACACAATAAAGAGCTTGTTCCTTCTTAGCAGGGATGGTGTCCACCATTCAAGGGCGCTGAAGCGTGACTGTAAAAATCAATATACATGAAACAGCTCAATACCTCCTCTATGTAAATACAATACAAATAGAGGAATGGGTGAGTGCTTAGATGAAGAGAGGTGAATAACTGGACCTCTTGGGGCTTAGAGAACAATAGATTAGCACCTCTAGGTCTAGAGAAGTTGCCTTTAAATGTCTCTAGCATCCAGTAAGAGCTATCTAAACTGCAGTTGTACCACAAGTGCATTATTTCTCAGAGAATGGTTCTCCTCTCTATCTTGCAATTTCTCTTGCTTTTGAACATTAAAAACTACGTAATTTGCTTGAAGCAGTGTTTGTATTGTATTTACTGTCACACTTTTAACGTTACACTTCAGACACTACACTATTTACAGTGCAGGTGTATAAGGATGCTTTTGTTTGAATCATAGTTTCATATATCATATAGCATCATACTAGATGAGATATAAATATATATACAACCTATAAACCATTATTTTAATATATTACTTTTTTAAATATCAAGAGTCCAAGAACTATTGAAATAAAGTTGAAAAATGGTAGTCAACAGTAACGAGGCAGAGGTTGGTGAATTAAGGGGCAAAAAAAAAAATAACTTCTCAGAATAGGACAGGAAAACACTGAGTTAAAATTCAGTCTGTATAATTTTTTATGTCAATTAAAGCAAAGTTTTTCATCTTGTTCGATTTGATTAAAAACAACTCAACCTTATTGTGTCTTCATTATCTGCGAGATTGGATGAACTGTAACATGTTATTTACAGTACTCTTATTTAGTCGTCATTATTCGCGAGATTAGATGAATTGTAATATTTCATCCGATCTTTTTACACCCCCATTCATACATGACATGGTAAACCATCTATAAAAAATTATTTAAAAAAAAATTATATTAAAAAAATACATGTACAAAATATGCGTCACAAAGTTCAACATGTATGCTTCATTAAGAGTAAAGTTCCTGCCACGCCAGTTCTCCAGATAAAATCACGATACAAAAGTCACAATTTTTTTTTGTCTTTCACTGTATCCTCTGCTCTTTGTTATTTTCAGAAAAACAACAAAAATTTATTATCAAAAAAGAAAGTCTGAAGTGAAATCTAGGTAATGCAAAGTACATCTGAATATGCACAGCTCTAGATGCGCATCCAGAGATCGGATGTGGTTATGGATTCTCGCCTGTGAGAATTGGGTAAGAGCCTCTGCAAACAGCCATATAATGTTTTACCCATACAACATTGCATTGCATTCAGTCAATGAAAAACAGAAACTTTTGTGCACATGAAATATTTGCAAATTTTGAAAGTATAGTTTAGATTTGTGAAAGGTTCATAACATGAAATAATTGAATCGAAATTCACAAAAGTTTCTTGCCATGAAAATAGCCTTCCTTAAAAATTCACAAGAGGATTATGTCCTCAAGTTCTGGTTTTACAAAATATGCAAAATGGTTTTTATTTTACTAGTGTTTCTTTTTTTAAGGTAGTTTATTTCTTCATGTGATAATGGTGCTTATAGGATGCAGTTAGGATGAATAAATCGACTTACATTTCTATCCGTGAATGCCTTGAGGATTCCTTCACATGCACTGGTCTCGGTTGTAGCTGCTACACCGTCTAGGGTTCTAACCCATTCCATAGCTTGGTTCAAAGAATCCTTCGTGACCGCTACTGCGTGCGGCTGAAACATTACCATGTCTTGAGCGGCCCTGTGTAATACAACAAAATAAAAACATAAAACTTTATTAAAGAACTGTTCAAAAAAAAATTAACAAAACATGACCTTCAGCTTATATTTGTCATACATAAAATAGTATTACAAATAGTGGTTCTTTATCAATATACATCAGTCATGATATTTTATTTATTTTAAATTCATGTATTTCAAGATGTAAAATGTAAAGAAAATCAACAAGATATAAATTACTGGTACTGTATGACATCAAAATACTCCATGATCTGAAACAGATTTAAGTTTCACCAAAATATGTTCATTAATTTCAGATTTTTGAGAGAGTTTGAAGAAAGTTTATTTATTAAATATTAATCAGGACTGTATATTAACCAAACCTGTTTATTCTAAAGCACTAGAATCTGCAAAACTGGTTTCAGGTATATTTATTCATTTTATGAACAGAATTTTAAGATTCACGGCTTCAATATTTTGTGGTAAAAGAATACCGGTATATCATTTGATACTAAGTATTGAATGTATGATGAGACTGAAGAGAACTTGATTCGTGGTAAAATATAATGAATATGGTTGATTAAAAAATTCATATAAATATATATAAAACATCATGAACTCTACTTGAACTGACCTGATGAGATTGAACTTGGCAACCTGTGAAACCTGGTCTTCTAGAACTCTGATGAGTGCATTCCGACAATGATCAAAGTGACTTGGTGAGTTGGTCTTAACGTCTATCACAATACAGATACAATGTTCCTCAATGACACCAAACAGACGTCTGCTCTCGCTGGTCAGCCAGTCAATACGACGCTTGTAGAGGTTGATGGCTTGAAGGAGACTATTCTCTATCTGCTTGATCTTCTCCTTGCTTATTTTCACCTAGAAATAAAACGTTAGTATGGGTGAGTTTTGAGAAATGCATCCACAATGACTAAATCAGGATCCTGATCTCACATGATGATCTTTACTTCAAAGTATTTTTACCTACAAAGACAATGTGGTATCAAATCTATACTGTAATAGTCAGAAAAGTGAGATTTACATTTAAGGTAGCTCTTAAAGTTAAAGGAGAATTTTCAATCATACATGCATCCATAATATAATTACTGCAAATATGTGTTTATACAAACCCTGTATGAAACAAATCTATTCCATCATCAAAAACTAAGAAATGTACACAGTGTCACAGTGTTGCCAATTTATGTTTCACTTATGACAACTTCAAAAATTCACAACTTTCCTATTTTTAATTGGATATTACTCAAACTTTCACTAATTTGTTTCCCTCATTTTTCTGGTTTTATTAAAACCAACTTAATATCAGGGTGGACTTTCCCTTTAAATCTATACTTTAATAGTCAGAAAAGTGAGGTGGATATAAGCTACTAGAGTATATGGTTAAGTCTTCACGAGTATAATGTTCATCTCTATGTACCGGTATGTAGTTAATGTTATTTCTAAGGGTTTTGTGACATACACTTTTTGCATCATATTGTAAAGGACAAGTAATACATTCTAATTATGATGGTTAAAAAGTGTATATATAATCCATGATCTCATATATTAGATATATACATGTACCTCTGTATAATGGAGACAGATATTACAAAAGGCTTTTCTGCATCTGTCATAATAATAATATACATGCATGCCTTGACTAGCTAATTGCAAGTCATCAGTGACACAATGCAAATATTAACTCATCATCTCAATGCTTGATGTGTACATGTGTAGATCAACAAATGACATTTAATAAAACAAACATAAATCATTCTCCAATGCATAGCACGATGCATGTATGCAAACCAGGAGCCTAGAACACTTACATTCACATTGTATATCTTGCCATCTCTCCTTGGAAACCGTGTAAACAAACCTTCGCCATAACGAGAACAGACTGGCTTCTTCAGGGAGCGATCAAAATCTATTTGAGGAATAACAGGAGTAGACTAAATAAAAGTAAGGACTAACAATAGAAAAGTAAATATGATTGACAATGTAAGGTCAGGCAAGACTACTTGAGTCAAGTACTACTGTCTACTTGTATGTCATGTTGTGTTTTATCAAAATGGAGTTTCACTTAAGTCTACCTGGTATTAAGCTGATCTCTTATGTACACACTTTATACTGACCTGTCTACCTACCGAGTATGATTAAGTGGTTCAAAGTATTATCTGTATTTTAGTCTGTTGAACTATATGTATTAGCTTAAACATGTTCTCCTTTACTGTTTTTACAAAGATATGATCATTGATATTAAATTTGCCAGTTAGAGAGAAATTATCCATAACACCTCATTTAAGTACCTAAAATACATTATGTAGGAATATGTAGCATATTGTACAAGTATACACATGCATGTACATGTAGTACACAAGGCAAGCTACATCGATCTGATGCAGAACCAAGGGGCAAAGGTACATGTATGACTTGGTTCTTGGTTGGTATCCCCTAAGACATTATAAAATTAAAGGTAGTGTGCTTGATTTGTTAGCAATGAGATAAACAAATATTTAACCAACCAGTGAAATACACTACTTAGACATCATTCTTTTTAAAAGAAGTCTTGTTCATACAATATGTAGTACTGTAGAAATATGAACACATGCACTGTATCCTATCAAATCATAAAATATAAGCACTGTGATTAATTACAACAGTGTAAAACATCTTGAAGGAATTATCCTGCTAAAACAAGAGAACTAAATGATTAAATGAATGTATGGCTCTTGATCTCACCGTCACTGTGCTTGAATCCAATGGTCCCAAGGATTTGGTCTAGTTTGAGTCTGTTCCTCTTCAAACCGTACGTACTGAGCCACTTCTTGGCCGAGATCATAGCCCTGACGTCTGGTTCCCATGTCGTCTTGGGAGGAGGTTTTAATTTGATCACCGATGACATCTCTTCAAAGGTCAGCTGAATTTTGCTGCCAGATGTGGAAGGACTTCTCCTAGGGCCCAAATCAAATTTGGGGTCTGAAAGAACAAAACAAAACAAAAAAAAGGGTTTATTTATAAACAAATAATATGGATGCAATGTTCACATTTACCATTTAGGTGCTGCAAGCATTAAGCACCTAAAGAACCAAATTTTGATATGATATCTAAAATTTTTGGACAAATCCAAATGTGACGATGATGCTACTCTCTTCTTCAGATTCAAAGTGGTTACATGAAATGTGACATCGTACACAACTGGAGGATGTTTTTTCTTCGGCGGACTCACAGTGCCGACGATCTCCGATCTTAGCGGAGGAAGGATACAAGAGAAAGATGGACAGTGAAATTTAAAGGCATTATAGTTAATATCTTTTCTCAATGTTTGTGGTACAAGTTCAAAAGCCTGGGCACCACAAGGGTAACAGGAAAATGTTGGGTATTATACAGTGACCTAACCAAAGATTTTTATAATGCATCTGATGATCGATAGCTGTACTAATTTTGAATTGACAAAATATCAAAGAAAATGAACCCTTCATGTTAATCATATTCAGTATTCTTTGAACTTGGTACTTGGTAAAATATGACCATTTGAGTACCAAGACTTGCCCTCAAATACGAATCAGTCATATCTTCTTTAGAATTATTCTTCAAATCAGGCGACTGTCATATTTAAGACAGGTACAATACACTATAGGTGTAGGCTTTCATTGTTAACAGGGTACGGACGATTAAATAATTGGACATTTTACACATTTAGTCCAATGGTTGCAGACATTTGTTTTTATATTTTATTGTGATTAATTGAGCTATCCACTATAATTTATAATGTAACAAAGATACGTAACAAAGTACGAAGATACATGTACACAAACAACATGGTGGGCTGTACTTCTATGAAGAAGAAAGACGAAGATAGTGGAATATTGATTCCGTGATTATCTCTACATTGTATATGACATCAAATGGTATGACTGCCTTGCAGAAACAATGAAGACTAGAAACTGCCAAACAGAGAAACTGTTTTTATCTGAAGAATACATGAAACCAAGGCATTTTCCTTGCATGCTTATATCCCATTCATGATTTATCTTCTATTTTGTGCTGCCGGACCTCACCAGATTATATTTCACCTGCTAAGCTAAGCTGCATGTAGGCCTATGCTGCTGAATGGGACTTCCACTCTATCTATAATTAACATAAAGTTTACTGTTACTTTTTCAAATGGGATTATCAAATGGGATTTTCTCTAATTTTGAGTCATGAAAATGAGTACTTCCATTTGGCTACATACATTTAGGTACCTGTGATATCTGATTTGTTGCTCTCACTAATGTAATGACCATTCTTTTGACCGATATTGATTCAAACGTTTGGTTGTGGAGTACGTGCAATTCACTGATAATTTTGATGGCATTCTGCAAACAATTCTTAATTTGAATCCCACCTACATCTCTACTCATTTTGAACTATTAAATTCCTTCCTTTCATGATATTATCTTAATGATGCTTCATGCAGCAAAAGTCTCTGGTTTATATATAAATGGAAGCACAAGTCTATTCTGATTGTTCTGACAGCCACACAGAAACAGCATAAACTAAAAGTAAAGAAAAAGTTGTAAAAATTAGACCACCTACATCTCTACTCATTTTGAACTATTAAATTCCTTCCTTTCATGATATTATCTTAATGATGCTTCATGCAGCAAAAGTCTCTGGTTTATATATAAATGGAAGCACAAGTCTATTCTGATTGTTCTGACAGCCACACAGAAACAGCATAAACTAAAAGTAAAGAAAAAGTTGTAAAAATTAGACCTAGGGTAGTAGGGATCTAGATATAAAAGGCATAGAATGAAAATAGTGTAATGTGCAACTTACTTTCAAAGTCCCTAGGAGAACGAACATTTGCTGGATCTATTTCATACATGGTAAGGTTCACAATCTAACTTGGCTTTGAGAATCATGTGCACTCTTCGTTCAAGTTGGATTCATCTCCAAGCGTGCACAGCACAGCACGGAACAACAACACTGCACTCTGCCCGTGTATTACACAATGCACGCCATGGCTCCGGGCGAAAACTGGAAGTGAACTGCGTACAAACACTCAACAGGCACGGCAGAAATATCTCATTCGACCACAAAAACAACACAATATTTAAAATTCAAAATATTACATAGATTTCTGTCAGAATCAATAGAGATGGACTGCCATAATATCTGACGTATGAGGTCTAAAATCCTTTCAAACGAAATAAAATCAGAAAATTGTGGGGACTCTCGGTGGGATTTTCCGTGGTTGTCAGGTGCCGCTACCAGTTGCTGGGCTCTCGTACACACAACGACCAATCAATTAGCGACTTCGGCTATCCTCGTTCAGCAAAAAATATTTTTATTGAGCAGTATTGTGGTATAATTTTATTTAAATTATCTTTTAAAATAAATTGAATATATATTTTTGAGTTTTTATAAAATATAACTAAATATTTTTGATGAATAAAATGATTTAATACATGTGATAAATATGATTCCCTACCGATCCATATACAATAACACCTGTTTCCCATCATAAAAGAGTGAATGGTTGACATTTCATTACCCCTAGAGAGTTTTTAAACCCCCCGGGTTAAAACATTATTTCAAAATGGTTTTAATCTGTACCTTTTGTGCCTTGGGGTGGAAGAAATATTTTTATCACCTGTGAACGAAGTTACCTGTCCCATTAACGTTAGTAGAATCAAATCAATAAAATTTCAAAAATTCTCCACTTTGGCCTTGAGCATATTGAATACCTTACAAGTGCCTATAGAAAT
Source organism: Mesocentrotus franciscanus (assembly GCA_037976565.1). NCBI lineage: Eukaryota > Metazoa > Echinodermata > Echinoidea > Camarodonta > Strongylocentrotidae > Mesocentrotus > Mesocentrotus franciscanus. Next base: position 30,046,424 of record CP137680.1, on the reverse strand, counting down.
AGTTCGGATTTCAGAGGTAATCGTATGACGCTAGTATCGCACCTGCATGTAACTATCGCCCTAACAATATTATATCCATCTACAAGTTTTTATTGAACAATTAAAACCGGTCTATATATATAGATTTGACAGAATCATGAGATAAAATTGTATTTTCTACCTTCTCTTTTACAGGGAGCATATATAATTTGTTTTATGTCCCAATTGGCGGCTGGCGGCATGGCGGCTGAGTTTTTCATGAGGCCTATACTTTCTTACCATTGCTTTTAATGTCATACTAGCCCCGGCAAAATTTGATCTTGAGCTCTGGTATGGGAATCGTATGCCGAGAGAACACGGCTATAATTCATTCTGGATTCTTTATCCTGCAATAAATTTTTTTGTTAGAACCAGTAAAATAAAAACAAACTCACAAAAACTTGCTAGAAATCATCATTAATAAAAATTGCAACTCTCATTTGCACAAAGTGACCCGTGTTATTAGCACATGCATGGTGTCGAGCCTACTTATCTTTCTATGCTCATTACTCAGCCCTTATACATTTTCTTCCCAAAATCGTTTGGCACATGTCATTTATTTGTAATCTTGAACATTCAGTGTAAGTTTTGCTGGATTCTGTGAGAGTTTATTTTATATCATTGCCAGAACTTAAGTTTATCTTTAAAATCATTACCGATTGCATGGAGTTAATTGGGGTAATCCGTGATTAAGGGAGGTCCGATATCCCGCCCGCCCGAATATGAGTTTTAAAAATCATACAAAATACAGACAACAACAACATATGAGCAAGAACAGCAACGACAGCCATTAAACGACACTGAAAACATATGTTTTAAATTGTCAGTATTACCATCATCATTATTACTAGTATTATTATTTTTAGTACTATTATTATCATCATCATTTTTTGTTTTGATTATGTACGTATTTTTCCTTTTTGTAATAAATATAAACAAGATGAGTCACGATTGTAATGGCATCATGGACAATAACCAACGAATGAATGGATAAATGAATAAATGAATGAAAGAATGAATGAATGAATGATAGAATGAATTAATAAATGAATGATAGAATGAATGAATGGATGAATAAATGAATGGATGAATGAATGAATGGATGAATGAATGAATAAATGAATAAATGATAGAATGAATAAATGATAGAAAGAATAAATGATAGAATGAAGGAATGGATGAATGATAGAATGAATAAATGAATGGATGAATGAATGAATGAATGATAGAATGAATTAATGAATGAATGATAGAATGAATGAATGGATGAATGAATGAATGGATGAATGAATGGATGAATGAATGGATGAATGAATGAATGAATGAATGGATGAATGAATGAATGGATGAATGAATGGATGAATGAATGGATGAATGAATGAATGATAGAATGAATTAATAAATGAATGATAGAATGAATGAATGGATGAATGAATGAATGGATGAATGAATGAATGGATGAATGAATGAATGGATGAATGAATGAATGGATGAATGAATGAATGGATGAATGAATGAATGGATGAATGAATGAATAAATGAATAAATGATAGAATGAATAAATGATAGAAAGAATAAATGATAGAATGAAGGAATGGATGAATGATAGAATGAATAAATGAATGGATGAATGAATGAATGAATGAATGATAGAATGAAGGAATGGATGAATGATAGAATGAATGAATGAATGGATGAATGAATGGATGAATGAATGGATGAATGAATGAATGAATGAATGAATGGATGGATGAATGAATGAATGGATGGATGAATGAATAAATGATAGAATGGATGAATGATAGAATGAATGAATGAAGGAATGAATGAATGGATGAATGAATGGATGAATGAATGGATGAATGAATGAATAAATGATAGAATGAAGGAATGGATGAATGATAGAATGAATGAATGAATGGATGAATGAATGGATGAATGAATGGATGAATGAATGGATGAATGAATGAATAAATGAATAAATGAATGGATGGTGATTGAATGAATGAGATTCACTAAATTCACCTCAAGTAGAAGCAATATTTCACCAACATATTTTCAAATCCCCTTCTCTTTATCTCAAACAGTGTCGTCAAAAAGCATGATCAAATGACTTTGCCTGCCAATGGTAACATATATAGCATTTTTTTATCCAATTATAAGTCATTCAAGTAATTTCATAGTCCTTTTTTAAGCTGAATCATGTTTAAACACGACTTGAACTGCAGTATAGACACATACCTGGAAATTTCAAAAATAAAGAAGTAGTCTGTAGGGATTTAAAGAGTCTCATATATCAGGCCTGATTTATAAAAAGAAAACCGAATTATTTCCCAAGGCAGCAAACATCAATTCTCAATTTTAGATGTAATTCCTGAACGAGTAAGAATATCAACAGCTAAGGTATCATTAAAATATCAAAAATAAAACATATGGACTCACCCGTGATCGGTCGCATTGTTTTAATCATCTTTGCATAGTATTGACAACAAAACAAGAGACATTCGATCTCAAAATATTCAAAATAAAGAATCAATTTCTAGAAATCATGATGGAAAAAAGAGAACAGATATTCCCTGTATGTTACTCAGTCCAGGCTATCCTCCCAGTGTATGATAAACTGTGTATCATGACATTGCAGGTACAGAGTCCAAAGGCAGATGGAATATATCGATAATTAGAATCACCGTGGAAACGGCAAACATAATAATAAATGGGCAGAATAGTAATTATGTATCAACACACGCACGCGCTCGGTACGATGTTCATTAACATAATGCCATGCGTGTAAACAGATGGTGTATAGGTCACAAATAAATTATCAGTATTAATGTGCTTTTACGGTTGTCGGCCCTGATTGTCTGTTTTATCCAACTTAAAACTTTGAAAACATGAAAAGAAATCTCTTATTGTAATAGAGTAATTTCGCGAAGGCTGTATTTTTATGCAAATGCCATAATTTATTTCCTATTTGGACTACAATTTATCCACTTATAATTTGTTTCTTCTTCATAATAACATTTGAGAAAGAATCATGCTGTATTTAGAAAATAAACAAAGCTAAGAGCATAAGAATGAGTAAAAATCCGAAACCAAGGAAAGGGGGCTGGGAAAGAATGGAGATCGAGAAATCGAGAGGAGAAATAAACGTCGAACCACCAGTAACTATGGCAACTTTCATTTTTTTTAAGGCCAATGGTTCAAATAAAATTTAGATATTAATTGTGTCAAAAGAGTGATTAATATTCTTCGGAAATCGCGTATACATGCATAATAATCACATCTTTTCACTATTCCTCCTATTTATAAATGACCAGGGCCCTGTTTCATAAAGCTTGTTATCAATAAAAAAAAAATTAAAAAAACATACGATCAGTGTTATAGGCTACTGAAATCTTTACATTTGATCATGTTGATTGGCTATGAACGGATTTTTAACATGCAGATGGATAACAAGTTTGATGAACTGACACATCCTAATACATTGACGTATTGACTCAACAAAAGCTCACTCGAGTTTGATCCGGAGAATACGTGTTGAAACTATAAAATGAAGGAGTGGGGAAAGAGATGGAGTTAGACAAGTGAGAGAGAGAGAGAAAGAGCTAGAGAGAGCGGGGTGGAATGAGGGAAAGGGAATAAGAGAAAACAGACAGACAGACATACATACATACAGACAGACAGGTAGAGACAGAGAGACAGAGAGAGAGAGAGAGAGAGACATATACAGACAGACAGGTAGAAACATAGAGACATTGAGACAGAGAGAGAGACAAACTTAGAACATACATATACAGACAGGTGAGACAGAGAGACACAGCGAGAGACAGACAGACAGACAGGTAGAGACAGAGAGAAAGAGAGAGAGAGAGACCGACAGACAGGTAGACATACAGACATACAGACATACAGGTAGAGACAGAGAGACTTACAGAGATACACATCGAGAGACAGACATACAGGCATACAGACAGACAGGTAGATCGAGACAGAGAGACAGACAGACAGATAGACATACAGGTAGAGACATAGAGACTTACAGAGAGACACAGCGATAGACAGACAGACAGACAGACATACAGATAGAGAGAGAGAGAGAGAGAGAGAGAGTGACATACAGAGAGAGGTATGGTGGGTTGGAGCAAACCATTCTAACATTCAAAGGAGCGTTAATTTATACATCGCAGACCATCAATTAATGGGCGAAGCGGTCAAGCGTAAATAAAGAAATGGAAGCATCACCTATGCAAGTCACGCCTTCAAAATAATCGTCCAATCACCGGTCGCGGTCAAGAAGATCAATCAATAATTTTTTTCCACAGAAATCAATATTTATCGATCGCTGGTTTTATATAGGATAGCCCAAATGCCAAAAAGCCAAAATATACCAAGGAATTACGCCAATGTTTATTTTTATTTGTAAAGTCGAGACTTAAAATTAGACATACACGGAACTCTATGACTGACTGAATGCAGAAAAGGTGCATAATTTTATCCAGCCTTTCATTGACGGACGTTGTCTTTCATAAAGTATCGGGATGTCGTGTTTCAATGTGGTAAGTCGTTTTTAATTTTCCGGCTGTAGGTACATGTATATATTTGCTACTGACTATAATGGTATTGGTCCCATACATTACCATTTATGTTATAAGGTAATGTAATATTGTTTGTCGTCTTAAAAGAGCATTTTCGTTATCATGATTTCTCTCTCTCTCCCACTCTCTCTCTCTCTCTCTCTCTCTCTCTCATTCTCTCTCTCTATCTCTCTCTCCCCCCTCTCCCCCTCTCCCCTCTCTCTCTCTCTCTCCCCCTCTCTCCTCTCTCTCTCTCTCTCTCTAGCTCTCTCTCTCTCTCTCGCTAGCTCTCTCTCTCTCTCTCATTCTCTAGCCCTCTCTCCAGTTTCTCTAATAATTGACAGAGGGTTAGCAGCAGCCTATCGAAGAACAGCTGTGTGTATAGTTCTTATGATTTTCTTTCTTGGTCTGTACTTTGCAGGAAGGACAGAAGCAGGTTTCATTCGAAGAAATCCCCAACGGCGATATTTATTTACAGTTCGAAGATGAAATACCTAGAGACCCACTGCAATTCCCGAATAAAGGTGGTAAGTAACTGACTATAATATTCATATTCTGTCATAATAAATAATGTTGATAAATTTGACACACTAATTTATACCACTGAATACATAAGAAATTGTACGTCTAAATACCAATTGATAATGATAATAATAATGATGGCTACATTTAGTGCACACATATACATCCCAGAGGATGTTTAAGATGCCTAGACAGAGTAGTATTTACCCCGGCTTTAATCCAATAAAGAAATCCTACCAGTACCGATTTACTACACCTGGGTGGAGAGTGGCAAATGCAGATTGATGCCTTGCCAAAGGACATTAGTACCGCAGCGGGACTCGAACCTCGAACCATGTGATCCACATTCCGGTGACGTATCCGCTAGACTACGACACCTCTACGTCATTATAAATAATGTTGATAAGTTCTGACGCATAATGTTTACACCACAGTAGTTGATTTCAGAAATTATAGAATCAATTAGTCCTATACATATCGATCTGTGAATAATGTTATCATCTTCTCTTCCCAGATACGTTCTTTAAGCCACCCAGTCAATCCTTACTCTATCACTTGAATCAAGTCAAGAAAAATGCTCTCAATCCGGTCGACTTTGCTGCCAGACTGGGAGAGCTGGTGATTAACTCCGGTAAGAAAATTTACTGTCCTTTTTCATATTACTCAGACACAGAATATTTTGGTTAAAGGGATAGTTGAGTTCTTGTTTAAGACCGCAAATGCCTTCACAGTGCATGGTTATTGCTCTTATTCTTATTTATGACATTTCTAGTTCCAGATTGAATACGATCATACAAATTCAGCTCCACTTTCAACAAAATACGGTGACCGTTAATTAATTAATTAATTAATAATAACAATACACGGGCCGGCTGGTTGTGCGTATTAAAACCAACACGAAAAAGCCAACAAAAAGCAAATATTGGCATTGGCTGGAATAAAATGTATAAGGCGCTACCTCGTTTTTCAATGGCTGGTTCAAAATTACCGAATATTTGTGGGGCACCACAAATATTAGAAATGGTTATATTCATGGATATTTCAGCCGTCTCTGAACCGATTTTGATCTCACAAAAACAAAACGAATTGTGTAGCGCCCTCTGCAACAAAACTCAACTATCCCTTTAAGCCCATCACGGAAAAAGAGACATTTTCTAATGGCTTCGCTTCCTTTTCATGACATTAATCAAATCATTTTTTGGACAATTATGATTCACTGGACCGAACCTGAAAGCAAAGACAGGTTATTATTATCACATTCCTTAATTTTCTTGATCTAGACAACTTCTTAATTAGAAAAAGGATATAAATAAAACGTTTAGATACTTTCGTTTTTTTTATAAATAGATTAGGGATACATGACATCATCTGAGCAGCTGTGAACCATCAGAAAACGTATTACCAAAAATATGTAATATCGTACTTATACTGTACATTTAATTATATCGTTTAGCTGTTTAAGGGGTTAGGCTCGACTAGCACTTGTGCTATAAATTATCTAGCCCCTTTTACCAACCAATCGTTTCTCTTCTAAACACATTGTATGAAATGTATTACTGTATTGCTGTTGGTAAATAAAAAAAAATCAATCAGTCAATCAATCAACCAATCATATCAATCAATCAATTCTACAAAATAATTGTGACGTGCTTTGATTTTATATAGTAATGATAACAGTGACGAAATGTGAATGTGTGTTTGTTTATATTGCTGTTAGTGTTGTTTGAATATAGTTGAAATAACAACTTTCAACGTGATTATCATTTAATTTAAACGCCATGCTTTCTTTCACAGTATACATGACTATGCTGATGGGATTGTCAATAGGAATTCCTATATCAATGCTTTATATGGGTAAGATATACTATGGTAATATCCATTTATTTACTGCTCTCTCACAGCTGATCGCTTCATGAATTTTCTTTAATTTTAATCTTATTTGTGAAACCTCAAAAATGTTAGTCGATTTTATCTTTTGCACGCCGTCGCTCTTCTATAAAATTACTTAAATGCGCTTGCAACTTATATATGCCTTCTTGACTGGCAACAATGGTCTATCCCTTAAAATGTGTCATGATTTAAGGCTTGCCCTTTTCTAGTTTAGAAAAATTTATCCTTATGAGTTCAAACAGAGGCACAAAAAGTATACAATCTCTTCATCTCTCTCTCTATCTTTTTACTTCATCTTTTATGTGTTTAACCAAAAAGTAAACAAAATATAACTAAGGAGAGACCGTTATCAAACAGAATGAGTTACTAAAATCCTATTCTGCTTTACATATCATTTTACAGAGATTTTATTAATAAATAAATAAATAAACATGGATTCATATAGCACTTAATACGATATCCATAAGCGCTTTACAAATATCAAGATAAAATGGGACTTCTAGATTTGAATACATGATTATTTTCCTTTCAGGTTTCACCTATTATGACAAATGTCCAGCAGAGTTCTTGATCCCTTTCTACCTGCTCATCAATGGTTTCATCTTGATCCTGAGACAGTTACTCGATCTTAAACTTAGGTATCAGAGAAGTGTATTGCCTCCGTCAAAACAACATCTACCACAGCAACTAACGTGTGGTGTTTGCTGCAACCAGTTCCTAACTGTCATCGCCCTTTCATTCTTCATTGCAAGTAAGATGTTGTTGTTGTTGTTTATGAGATTCGTGACAAGGAATTTGTGTTACGATGAAAAAGAATTGAAATCATTTATTTTCCATGCCGATTTAAAAAAAAAGATCATAGGCGTACAAATTCATATTACAGTCTGGTAACATTTTCTGAATATAGAAAGATTTTTGTTGTTGATTACTTTAACTGGTTGTCAGCACAATTTTGAGTGAAATAAAATATAAATGAAAATCTAGGTACATAACTTGATAAAGTCAAAATACATATACAATTGTATTGAATTATAATACCTTTAAAAAAACACATAGTTGCCAAATCATCTCAAAATTGAGGAGACCGACATCTTGAACATGATAGCGTTGTGCGAACATGCTAATTATAGGTTACACAATCCAAACATGAATTCTAGAGGCAATATCAAAGGGTTTTGAAATTGATCTTAGGTTGATTTCTTGAAAGCCTTTGCGATCGTGTCATGTGAACAATGTATACTTGCTCGAGATAGTGTACTAGCTAGTACTAGATGTAAGACCCTTCATATTCAATGAAAATTAATGTTTTGCCTCCCTTCATAGTTCGGATAATATACAAATATACCAAGCTGTGAGAAAGAATAGTGGAAATTATTTTTCTGAGGAGGGACTGGCATAGTATAGGTTTTTGCGGCCAATTTCACACTTTTCTCATTCAATTTCATATTCCGAGGCAGCATTTGAATTCGCGCAATTTGCACTCGCAGCGTTGAATCAGCTTTCAAATTCAAAATCCGTCATTCAAATTCACTATCCGTGCAGTCAATTGTCAAATCGGGTCATTCAAATGTTGACTAAGAGCGTACATTTCGTGCAAAGAGCATTCAAATTCATCTAATGCCGGCTACAGTACCTCGTTGGTCATTCAAATTCGTGAATGAGCAAGCATGTTTGAACTAAGTGCAATCAATTTCAAAACAATTATTGCGTTTAGTTTCTTTGGGGTCTTTGAGAAGCTTTTTTGCTCAGTTTTCGAATCATGTAGGCTTCATTATCATGAAATTTGCATTATCTTTGTTTATTATCATTTGTAATTCTCTCAGCTAACAAAAAGTTAAACACATGAATATATAACTTGCCATATTACTCATGGCACACACATAAAAAGCTGTATATATAATTGGCGATATGATAATCAAATACATTATCAAAGAGCAACAATTATTGTCAGATAAACAAAAAACAATAACTAAACTGTGTAACAGTGATTAACAATAATCCCAAGTAATCTATTTAAAGAAATCAAAGTTTTCCTCTTATTTGAAATCCATCTCAATATTACACTAAATTGAATGCACGTAGTAGAAAATTGATCACCCAAAATGACATTGAATGCCCCAAACAGACTCATCGTGAGCGCCGCGTTAATTTGAATGCACGAAGTAGGAAATTGTACGCACACGCGTGAATTTGATTTCACCGAAGATGAATAAGAGTGCCGATAAATGAAATTGATTGCTCCGATTTTGAATTTGAATGCCCGAATTCACATGCGTGCGACCTCTATGTGAATTTGAATGCACGTTCATGAATTTGAATGAAAAAAGTGTGAAATTGGCCGCAAAAACCTATACTATTTTCAGTCCCTCCGAAGATATATAATTTCCACTATTCTTACGAACTAAATGCTTGGTATATTTGTTTTATATCCCTTCCACGATCCGAACCGATTTAACACCAATGTTGAAAAATCCCTTTAAAGATCTGTGTAAGGTCAACGTTGGACTTAATGATTGGCTGGCATATGGTTTTTAACGCGCTAGCTATCAATGACAATGACAATGACAATTTATTCTCATGTCAACCTGCGCACAGTTATATTAACGCGCATTTAATGAGACGCGCTAATTGCGCATTACTTTTGATTGAACCTGTGATGTCACAATGCTTATCTACCTGAAAATCTCAAAGAGAGCATGCGCAGTTCTGCCAAGGAAAAAATAGTGGAAAATATTCGGAGCTCTGGCAGAGATTTGTTTTTAATAGTAAAATTATACTTTATCACGTGACCACCAATTGACCAATCATGTATTTAGAAAACTCATGAATATTCATAGAAGGGATATAATTACAGCTTTCTTGTGTGCTATGGAAATATTTGAATGGCATTGAATATATTGACTTTCCAGGTAACATCTGGATACTGAGTGTGAGCCCTGTGAATGATCGATACAGTCTCAAGTTCTGCCATCCTTTCCTCTACTCTTACGTGTGCTGGCTTACGATAGGAACATACTCACTGCTGGCTGTGGGTATATGCTTCTGTTTTGGAGGCACAGTCATTGGGTGTGTAGTGAGAGGGTGTGACTGAACACAGCTCAGCAGTGGGTACATGCTTTATTTAGCTATATACATCAAGACAGCTGCTGACCAAATATACATACTTGCACGTATACTTGTAAGTAGCAGTATGATTACATTGTATATACATTCATGTTACAATAACTAACTTTCATGCTGTATTAAGGTTTCATTAAGACAATAAAACCATCAAAAGAGAAAAGATGATTACACTTAGTATTAATGTAGAAGAAATCCACATTGTCACTTTTACATGTGGAAAATTGAAAGTACAGCCTTAATCTTTAAACAGTTCTGGATTTAGTGAGATATAATTATGGTATACGCTGGATATTACCCAACTAAATGCATGGATTTATGAAGACTGTCTGCTGCCATCTCTTGTTTGTTTTCGCTCAAAATGATTGTGAAAATAAACGAGGTTAACAAACACGATAAAATGCTGAAGAGAAACTTAAAGCGTAACATGAAATACTGAAACTTTTATAACAACAGGAAGAACATGTTTCAAGTTATTAATATGCTTTGTATAGTGCATTTCCAGGAGTTTATATGAATGTTTATCTTCGATATCAAATCAAATATGTTTTAAAGTCGTTAGCTATAACCTCCCCCTGCTAAGCTTCTTTAGATTGGGGACTTTGTGATTATCTATTTGAACAATAGTAACAACAATATATTTTATTGTTGTTGTTGGTTGTTGTAGTATTTTTGTAATATTTCCAGAGAGAATCGTTTGACAGAAAATCTTGACTTTCAAGATTTAATCAAAAATGTTATGACAGACATCTTACACTATTTTGATAGCAGCAATACACTTGTAAATAATATTATTGATATACTTTATAGTTCGAACTTTGTCTCCGTTCTTTCACGAACAACATGTGTCAACAAGTGTATATATAATAAACGGTGCCTTATATAACAATGTCAAGCATAATTGACAGACAATGGACTTCCAAATTAGTGTACTTAATATTGTTTCAAAATATTATTTAATCAGCCATTTTGAAGTTAACATGTTTGTTAATTGCTCTATGAAATATATGTCGATCAGAGTGTCAGTAACAAATTAAAATGTCATAATAATAATTCATATCTTTTATTTTTTTCATAAAAAAGCAAAAATGATGTAAAATATATCAGGAGGTATATTGAGGGATTCAATAAATGTATTGCTTGTGGAGAGCGGGAGAGAGAGAGGGGGAGAGAGAGGGAGAGAAAGAGGGAAAGAGAGAAGTGGGAATATAACAGGGCGATGTGAGTGATAAAGATCCAGTGACGGAATAAATACTAAGATCGACTCAAATTAGAGGGGACATTGCCAAGCGTGTCAAGGTATATGTTTTAATTTGCATTTACATGATGCAAAATTGAATAAGAGGATGTAATGAGAGAGAAAGAGAGATGGAGTAGAACCAGGAAAAGTCGGAGAGAGAGAGGTGTGAGGGAGGCGAACGTTTCTCTCCTGGGCCCCGTCTTACAAAGAGTTGATATCAATCGCAACTTATTTGCGATTGATATCAATCGCAACTATGTACATAAGAGATAGGAGACTGCAAACTTGCGATTGATTGGAGGACTTGCGATTGATTTGGATCAATCATAACTCTTTGTAAGACGGGGCCCTGATCTACACTATGCAGAAGCGGATCTAGAGGGGGGGTTGGGGGGGTTGCAAAAAAAATCCGGGGACCATTTTTTTAAATCTTATCTTTTTTTTTAAACTTGTAATTTTATTTTATTCTATTTCTATGTATTTATTTCATTTATTATTATTATTATTATTATTATTATTATTATTATTATTATTATTATTATTATTATTATTATTATTATTTTTTTGGGGGAGGGGGTTGGGCGAACAAATGTCACAGAGTCCCTTGCCCCCATCAGCTTTTTGAGGACACGGGCCACCGCCGAAGTGACAAGCTAGGCCAGCGTTGCCGATTCTCATCCCCAAAATCCCCATTAAAAAAAAAAAAATTGGGGATTGTTGAAGTCTTTGGGGATGAAAAATAAATATTTGGGAATGAAAATAATATTGAGTTTTATGAAAAACGAATTTGGGGATTTTCTGTCAAAATTTGGCAACTTTGGGGATATTTTAAGTGTCGTTTGGGTGGGGATTTTGTGAAGATTTAACCTGGCAACGCACGCTGAGCTGGGCTGCTCATTTCCTGGATTACTTGTTCAAGTTGCTCACTTTTTATCAGTCTGGTCTGAGTATCAGTGACAAGCTGTTCATAATAAAAGTATTAGGCTAACAGTGCTTATTCCAAGGTCCCCAATTCTTTGTATCTGTGTTGTTAACTGGCCTTACATTGCAGGAAAATGCAACTTAATTTTACAAATTTTCATGGGGTTAATTTGGCAACGACCTCTATACCAAAAATAGTGGTGTTTTAGATGCAAGAAAACGCCATTTTCACACACAGATTTTCAAAAATTTTCCCTACTGTGGGAGGGGACACCCTCCACACCCTCCCTCGATCGCTCCGCTCGCTTGGACTCGGTCGCTACGCTCCCTCGCATACCACCCCAACCCCCCCTTTATAAAAAGCTGGATCCGCCCCTGCTATGTAACATGTAGGGCGGCGGGGCGTCTTTCAAAGTGGTGGGGGGCACCAAAAAAAAAGACAACAAGAAGGGCACTCTCTGGAAGGGGGGCACCTACAAAGGGAATCCTTAAAGCGAACATGTACCAGTTTTAGACATTGTTATATATTCCTACATTGTGATAAATTAACAGGGATGAATTAATGTTTGTTTCTCTCTTTATATGGTCCAAGATACTGCTTAGTGCTTAAGCATTTGACTTTGTAGTTGTGATGGTCTGAATATCTATTTGCGAGCGAGCAAACATTTAAAGCCATTTGTGAGGTCGCAGTGCGAAAAATTACATCTTATAAAGAGGAAAAATCAACAAAACCATTAATGAAACCTGTAGTGAAAAAATGCATACGTCAAGTACCGAACCACCGATCTTTATCACAATATTGATCTTGCGATAACAGTTTATCATTAAAGAAAATACATTTACCAAATAATAATATAAAAAAGGGGTAAAATGAGGGACAGGAGAAAAAAAAGGTCACGCTGCGAGTAGGGTTCGAACCTACGCGGGAAGATCCCATTAGATTTCAAGTCTAACGCCTTAACCACTCGGCCATCGCAGCTCCACGTATAATCTGGAGTAACCAACATTCTTAGCATTGTACCAAACTTAACATGATTATTATTAAGGAAATTTTACACAAACTATGGAATAAAAAGAAAGTTTAATATATCGTTACATCTAATTTTACTATATCTACAATATTTCCACTACGCATTCCATATAGTTCTGAAATTAGTTATATACAAATGAAGGAAACCATGTAACTAATTCTCTTTGTTTTCTCATTAATAGGGGTTAAGTGAGGGAGAGGGAACTCAATTTCTTCTTACAATCAAATAAGAGATTTTTTTTTAAAGGTTTGGAAAAAGGTGATCGTTATTCAAATTAAATTAGGTTATTTTGTAGCTCAGTATTTAACCAGAATAAAATCAAAGTAACTTCTGTTTTGGAACTTTTCAAATTGAAGGATCATTCCTTAAGCTGTAGAGATACCACATGACTTGTGTTATTCTGAAAAATATACCACCTTTAACGTTATTGTCATAAGAAATGGATTAGGACAATTCATTTGTTAAAGTCTGCGCAAAGCTGGCTACGTTCCCGATACTTAAACCTTTGTGAAACAACCCCTGATGGAGTTTTAAGCACAATCTAATCATGAAGACTGAAAAGATCTTTACAAAAAAATTATATTAACTTTAAATGCCAGCGAGCTTTGCCGGGGTGAAATTTAAGAAAAAAATTGCTCTCAGTCGCTTTGAATTATAGGAGCACATTTTATGGTGAAAGGACACTTATTAGAAAAGAAAAGGAGCACGTGTCAAAATAAAAAGGGGAATTATCAGTGGTAAAAATGGGGCACTTATGAGAACGGCACTTATGAGAACGGCATTTATGGGAACGGAACAGGGGCACTTATTACAAAAGAAAAGGGGCAATTATCAGAAGGAAAATGGCACTAATTAGAAAGGATAAGGGGGCAGGCCTCGTGTCAAAATAAAAGGGGCTCGTATCAGAGATTAAAAGAGGCGCGTATTACAAAGTTAAAGGGGGCACCTCTCAAATTTGAATAAGGGAATTCTCCGGAGATGAAAAGGGGCACTTATTACAAAAGGAAAAGGGGCACTTGTCGAAGGAAAAGGGGCACCAATGAGATTTTAATAGTGACATTTATCAGATGTCGGGAAGGAGCATTTATACGGTGAAAGGGAAGTGGCCCTTATCAAAACAGAAAAGGGGCATTTATAAAAAGGGGAAGGGGCACTTATTACAAAAGAAAAGGACACTAATTGTTAAAGTAAAATGGGAACCTCTCAGATTTAAATAGGGGCAATTATCACCGGTGAAGGGAGCACGTATCACATGTGGTAAGAGGCACTTATAAGAGTGTGGAACATTGACAAAGACATAGTTTGCAAGAATCTTCACTCAATTGAAGGAGGCAGACTTAATCAGAAGAAGAAGAGTTATTCCCAAAACTATAATTGGTGTTCGCTGTATACACCGTCCCGACAATAGTTTTTTACAAGGCTGAGTGGATAATGTGTACATCATAGAGTTAGTCATTGAGAAATATCACTTTAATTATGATGGATTGCTTATGTCTAGAAGGAAATATCTCAACAAACTCATAATAAATTTGAAGGAAAAAACAAGTCCACATATCCTTCATGTGGAGTTAATTAATATACCACGTAATGGCCATATGCAATAAAACAAGTAAGTCTTGAAATAAGAATAAGAAGTAAACACCGTTGTTGCATTGCGACAGTAAACAACAGGTGAAATATACATGACCGGTGTCGTCTGATTTACGATAGGACTGAATGTTATATTCATATTGTCGACAATGGCAACTAATGCAACCTCACATTATGATCTTGACGGTAAGCTTAACTGCTTTTTAAATTTGAATGAGAAGAATTCTAGTCTCATAATCTTAGATCTAAAATCGTTCGCGAATATAGGCCGCAATCCCCGGCCCCGCGAGTACGCGAGTCAGACCAGCACAGACCTTATCTCAGCGGGTAGACCGAAAGCTTCAGTCTCTGATATCGACGGTTGTTCCGCTGAGATTGCATCTGGCTCCTCTGACCGCCTCTATACATAGACTGAAGTACGGCGTATGGGGTAGTGTGCGGAACGAATGGTTCGGTTCGGCCGGACCGCGATGAATGAGATATGCAACGAGTTTTTCACTTTTTACGTCTTCACATATTCATTTTGGCTGCAATATTACACTGAGTATTATAACAAATAATAAATAACTCGGAAATATATACTTGACTTACGATAGCTTGCTCATTTAGATCCTAAATTAATGATTAATCCGAGAAAGTCTTGTAGTCAACATGATTTGTTGTCAGCCATCTTGGTTTGAGTTGATGAATATTCATTTTTCTTTTCGAACGTCCAATAGCTACGTATGAGTCAGCCCGGCTTGAGCCGGTGATGTTTGAATATTCATAAGTCCAATATCAAACACGTGCTCTGATTGGCCATTGGGCTTGTTTTGGTCGGTTGACCCGGAAATATATCGGCCGGGTCATGTCATAGATTACCAGTTCGAATGCATGAACGTACCGTTTCCTTGGTTCTGAGATAAAAATGGATAACTCATATACGTAAGTCCGTAAATTTTGCATTTGAAATAGGTAATAAAACTTTGAGAACTGTACATAGGAGAACAAAAATACATAGTATTTTTGTATCTGATTTATAAATCAGAAAATTAGATCTAAATAAGGAAAATCGTGGGAGAAAGTTTCGGGGTAACAAGTGCTGCACAATCGGCTCAATCTCTCCCCCCGCTGCGAGCCGTATTGGTTACCGTCTGTGTATGGGGAATGTCAACAAATGTCAGTTTTATTAAAGAATGACCCATACCAGACGGTTAATTCTGTCTACTCAGCGGGGAGCTTGCCCATGACAAACGACTTCATGCCGCCTTGTCCGTTACGTAGTTTATGACGTGACCACATCTCAATATTTAAGCCAGAGAAGGGCATTCCCATGTACTTTAACTGTGTTAATGCCCTACTCGCTCTCACTTGAACAGACACATTAATTTCTACATTGCAAGTGAGATCGGTAGATTGACAAAAAGTGATTTCTCACAGTAGGGAAAGGAAAGTACATTCAACCCTGTCTTAGCAGCCACCTCTCTAGTATAAAGGCCACCTGTCTGTAGTTGTCACAGTATGTCTCCATCTAAGAAGAAATGTGTGTTGCAGAGCCTGTCTATATAGTGACCAGTTTTCCTGTTTCCCTGGTGTGGCTAGCTTAATAGACATGCTTGACTGTATATACTTTTGTAAATGTAATGCCATTTTAAGTTTGAATGAATGTTGTCATATGCCTGGCAGAAATTAGACATGAAGGGATGCTCATACATTTTTGAAAAAATGGCATTCCAAACTTTTTACCATTCCTTGAATTAGGCAGTTTAATAAAATTGTTGAGTTATGTTAATGATATAATTTCTTGTTTATTCTGGAAGTACTTTTAAAATAGGGGTCAACCACTGTCCCAGGGTGAAATTATGCAACAAACAGTGAACGAAAAAATGAGGAAAATGATGTACAAAATGGGAGAAAATAGTGTGACCATTCATGTGAATAGCTGCCATTTACAGTTTCAATTTAAATTGTTTGATTTTTCCCCCAAAATGACCTTTTTCAAATGATTTTGTAGTTCAATGTTGCATGTGAACCAAGTTTACAAGAACTTTGATAACAATTTTGAGCTGTAATTGTTTACAAATGAATCAAAATTCAGTATTTAGGATAACTTATGTATGGAAATAAATCCTGTCATGGGAGGATTGGCCTAACCCCCTAATAAACCATACGCACATCGTAACCTGTGGGACAACAGGAAGGGTAATTTCAAATGTTTACAAGCCGATAAAAGCACATGGCATCATACTTGTCGCCTTCAATTTGAATTTTTGTGGTTATTTGACAGGTTGTGTATCGGTTTCTTAAAAAATTAAACTACATCAACACACTTCATTGTCCATGTACAGCATTGCTGATCATTCTTATGTTTTATATTGTTTTGTTTTTTAAGTGGGTCACAGCTTTTGGTCTCAAAATGCACTAGCTCATGAAGCACGCCCTCAATATTGTAGGCTGTGAAACTGCCTACTTGAATACATCAACAAAAAACATTTCAGTAAAACCATCATCAAGAAGTATGTTATATACTTCAGCTTCAAAACTAAAAAGTTTTATAAATTGGACAAAAATGTTTTTGTGTTTGCAACTTTCCACCCATCTGATGGGCATACAATGACATATTCATTGAATTGAAAACAGAGAAATTAATTCCATATTTTCAAATTTTCAGGTACCCTGAGTGACCGTAAGTTGATCACCCTGTCTACTCTGATCGGTGACCGTTACCCGGAGCTTGGTCATCGGCTTGGATTGACCAGACTTCAGCTAGACCAGGTCAGGCAGTCGGGTAACCTTCAGCACCAAGTCTTTGCAATGCTTGCTATGTGGAGAGATACATACAAGGAGAATGCTAGGTTAGGAGCCCTTCAGGACATTGTCAAGGACTTGGGTTGGATATCGGTCTATACACAGATCAGGAACACTCCAGACAACTTTTATGTTGTTTTATAAACTATCGACTCGACAAGGATGCCGCTAAACTAGAACCCTTGCAGTAGGGACCCTGGGGGAGAAGGGGGTTGCACAGGGGGCATACCAATACCAATATTTAGTGGACATGTATAACCCCCTCTCTCTAAACACAACTGTCTTTTTGAGTTGTGCTTGTCAGTTCTGTTTACACCAGTGTATATTACTTCTGCCGACGCCCAGGACAATAATCCTTGATGTGCCATTATTTATTTTATTTTATTTTTTTTTGTGTGTGGAGAACTTGGGTTGGGATTAGAGTCTGCATCTAGAGAAAGAGCAGTCAAAGACATTTAAAGTCGGAGGTGTCGTGTCCATTTATCTAGTCCGTTTTTTTTTTTTAAATATATTTAATACACAAATTTATTCACATGCAAAATAATTTACTTTATTTGTCAAACATGAAAAATTATCATTTACTACCAAAAGTATTTGTAAAGATGTTAATGCCATTGGTGTTGATCTTTTTCAACGGCAGCAGTGACAAGTACTAGTAGTATGGCTGTGATACTTGTACATATGTTTGAGGAAAAATAAGTTTACATGCAGAAGAAATAAGTGTGTTATATCATACTGGCCACAAGATAATTATATGAATATTTTTGATGTATGCTTATTTTTTATGTTTATGTTAAAACATCTCCTATAGTTCAAAATTTGTTTAAAATGTAGTATGTGCTTGTATCACCCAATTACTTTCATAATTCATGTGTTAAAGTCCAGAAGGGCACTAACTCTGTGATACTGAAAGTTTAGGAGATAATGTTCTCTCTTTTTTTTTGTATTTCTTGCATATAAATGCGCTTTGTATCTAATAAAAAGAGGCTTCATAAATGTAATATATTATTTTTATTATCAATATCATGTTTGTATCAAGTCATATAAATCAATAAACCTTGAATTGATATCTAGGTGTACCTGTAAATCGTATAAATGGCTTAGAAATTAAAATGGGGAAAAACTGTTGTTTGATAATGACCAAAGTCTGTATTTATATATAAAGTGCATGCTTATTAAAAAAAAAAAACAGCATGGGGTTGATTTAGTATTCTATCAATCAAAAGCCTTTATACCTTTGGTAACCACCCTCCCCCTCCCTTTCAAAAAGAAAGAGAAATGGTCAGGTAATTTTTGTTCAACTTTACTTCAACAGGATACACAAAATTCTCATTGCTGAATTTAGTCATTGTTTCGCATTCTGTAGCTGAGTGCAGCTAAACTATGGTTTTCCTTTCTTTCTTTTTTTATTGCTATTTTATCCCAAAGATTTTCCGGGAAATATTGGCCTCGGATTCTGTTGCCATTTAGAAGATATACATGTTCACACTGCCCATATAGTTATGAACTTTCCATTCTGTCACCTTTGGCATACCTGTTTTATGGGATATGGTTGAATTTGATATGGTATTTGAAGTCTGATCATCATCGTCATCTTTCTTTTCCATGCAAACCCCGAATGAGGCTTATTCGTGGGATAATTGTATTTTTGTAATACGATCAAAATATGTAATAAAAATATGTCACATTAGTTTTATCTCGTTACACAGTGTAGTGTGTTATTTGTTATTCCTTTATTAAGAGCATTTGGAAGATAACCAAGTTTAATTCTTCTCTTCTTTCTATTGATATGAATATTGCCTGTTTGTATGATCTTGTTAAGAGCCACAAAGTTGGTACGTCACATGTATAACAAATGAGTTACTTTAATCATGGACCTACTCAGCTTATTTCTTCTGCTTAATGCTGTAGATGCAGCAGTCTGGTGTATGTATGTATATATATATATATATATATATATATATATATCAGTTGGGTAATTATATGCAATTTTAGTGTAAATGTTTATTGATTTGTGACTAAAGATTATATGCGGCTAAAATCAGCACATTATGACACTATGCTAATTACATCTAACTTAATCTCAAAATGTGTCCATCATCTTAATTATTTTATAACGTATACAATTGTTTGATGGAAATAAATGGAAAATATGGATATTCTTTTATGGTGGATGATTTTCTGCTTGTAACTAAAAATTACCATCTTTGTTTTTTATCAATTGACTATGAAAACATGGGTCGGAACACTGATGGTCTCTATGCGTATTTTATAGATGTATCATTGTCATCTTTTGCAGAGGGTAATCAAAATATTTGTTTGTTTGCCATGCTAGGCTTTCCCTCTCCCCAAGTTTACAATAAAAGAACATGAAATACATAGTTAGAAAACGATCTGATGTAATCAATATTTCCATATTCAAATGATGTATTGGAAGTTACCATCCAGGAGACTGACGGCTTTTCAGTTCTCTCCGAGGGACTTTGTAATAAGGATTGGTGCCTCACAAAAGGGCTGGCGCATCGACTTGGTTTCAAACCCGGAACCTCCTGTTCGAAATGCTGTACCACTTTGCCTTTGCGCCATAATGAATTGTTTGTTATTTATCTCATGTTATGTCACATTATCATGCATTGTAGCATAGTTATTTTTTATCAACTGATGAACAGCATTTGACATAACATTTTGATATGCCCATTGTTTTTTATGACCTAATTATTGAAACACAGTAATTTTCATGCAAATTTATAGAAAACATGAATTTTCTCTTATGGCAGATTATTTTCTGCCAGCTGTTATTCATCATGTCAATCTTAAGTCTAAGATAAAAAATCATTGACAATGAAATCATGGCTTTTGTACAAGTATTCCAGAACTTGGTTCGACGAAACATACTATGACCAAAATGAACATCAGCATTATGTATATTGATTATTCCATTAATAACAGAATATTATTGTTTTGTACCTTATCATATTAGAACCGTGTCTATGTGGATTTTAGTTATTATATGAGCAAAACAAAATCAAATGCACGCGGGACAAATGTATAAATGAAATAAGTTTTTTTTCCGAAAATATTACATTTCTTTTTTGATAGATGCTCATTTCAAAATTTACCAAATAGTATTTTTGTTTCAGGCATCTCGCTGCCGAATTTTCGGGCGGGGTGGGGGCTGCATCCCTAGACACCCCTCCCTCCCGCCTCGAACGCCTATGTTGAGGGTTACAAACTCTAGTATACTCACTCGATCTTTTCCCTCTTAACATGCCTTTGTAAACAGCAGTATATTATATTAACAGATGTAAGTACCCTTTATTTATCACACAGATCTTTAGCTCAATATTTGTGCTTGGCGTTAACAAAGACAATGCGATCACGGGATCTAAATTAGTAGTGTTCAAGTTTCTGCTTATCTTGCTTGCAAAATAGATATTCCATAATCACGCAACTGTTTTTGAAGTTACCATAGTTACGCTGTTTAATTATACAGATTATATTAGATTTAGCAACTCATCAACGCGTGTAACGTCTTAATCATTCGATGTTTGCCATTATTTTACGGATGTGTTTATTTGTTTATTCGTAAGAGATTATAACTATTTATTAATAAACGTGTCCAGGATTTATTTTCGGGTTGTTTTTCTCTCCAAATAATGGATGTGTAGATATAGAAAAGGTTTGGAACTGCAATACTGCATAACAAATGTTGTTATGTATTCAACGAATGTATTTAAAATATATTCACTTAACCTTACTATACAGTATGTAAAAAGAAATCGGCGAACTGTATGTTTTCAAGATGTCCGGTCTGGATTTACATTGTATATTCTTCAATGACCACTTAACTGGATAAAAATATAGGCGTGACCTTTCATATCATGTCCGACTATAAAGCAAATAATTTCCTGACCTAGTTTTTTTCTTCTATAATGTAGGTAAAAATGCACTGAATGTCACTCCTAACGGGTGAAAATAAAACCATATCACCAGCATTTCAATTTCACTTGTCGGAGTTAAGCGTAGGATTTATCGTTAAAGCCCACCGCACACCACGATCGTTCCTGCGATCCGTTGTATGAGATAGGAAATATAATCAAACATCATCTTCCTGAACTTCTAAATAATGATAAGAATACTTACAACCTGGAGTATTTCATCAACTAAAATCGATATCGATTAAAAAAATAAATGTCCAGGTTAGATGAAAGCCCCGGAATTTTGATGAAATGAACTCTTCTAGTCAGAACAAATGCCCAATCGGCTTCAGATCGTAGACAATGGCACTACTGATCTGACGTCACTATGATTTTGAGCGGATTAAGATGTTCCTTTTCCAAGGAAGCATGAAATCTCTTGTAATTTAGATTTTCTCAGTCATAAATGACTATTCAGATCCTCGGTCATTAAGATTTTGCATGTTTGAATGTTCGTATCCAATACTATTGCAAATTCTTCCAAAATTGGATCGTATTCTGATCGTATATTTAGTGTCAAGCGCGTAACTAGGATTTTATTTTAGAGGGCCTAGGGGCGGTAGTGAGCACGCGAAGCATGCGAATCACTTACGGAGCGCGCTTTGCGCGCGCCCTAGGGGGATGGGTCAGGGGTGAGTGCAGGGAGGGGGAGCTTCAGGGAGTTAGAGAAAGAAGACGATTTGTTGTACCGCTCTCGACTCTTAATCCTTGTCTGAATTTAGTTTTTTCCCCTCCCGCGGGAAGCGCGGAAGCTTCGACGTTTCATTAAATTATTAGAGAATAAAGACGATTCGTTGTACTGTTCTCGACTCTTAATCCTTGTCTGAATTTATAAAAAATGTTTCTTTGTCTGCTCCTTTTTCTTCCTACGTCCTCTTACTTTTTTCTCTTCTCTCTCTCTCTCTTTATTTATTTTTTTTTTTGGGTAGGGCGGCGTTTTTTCGGCCCCCCCCCCCCAACGGCCTCCTTCCCCTGGCTACGAGCCTGTATAGTGTGCGGTAGGTTTAACGAGATCGTGATTACGTTTGCAAATCTGTAATTCACATTATTTTAGACTTTTCCATTATCCTCTCTGCTTTTTCCTCTCTTAAAACGAGGAGGTATATCCAGCAAAGGGTTATCACTATTATTGTTATTATTATTATTATTATTTTAGTTTTTGTTATTTGTTATTTTTGTTATTATTATTATTACTATTATTATTCTTATTATTATTATCATCATAATTATTATTGTTATTAGTTATCTTTTTTTTTTTTGCAGTAAGTCGATACGGTACACCGGGCTTCCTTTTGGAAGCCTCGGAACGCCTCCCCTCCCCCTTCCCTTTTCCGGAGGCGATTCATCCCTTTCTGTTTCAATTAATTATTACGTCATATTGGGATACAAGTTAGTTTGGTTACGTTCAGTGCAAGCCTTGCACTTCCTCATAATGCACTGTTGCCCATAAAGTTGGAACAAATTTTGTTCACGGCCATGAATTCACTTCATGAATGGGTGACTAAATTATATTTTCCCTCATAATTTCTGATATTTATAATATTAAGTGTGATTGTTATTAAGAGTTATTTACACATTTGTATTCTTGTTATTTTAATTTGTATTCTTGTTACTTTAATTTGTATTATGAATTATTTTTGTTTTGTTTATGTATATTTTATTGTATGTATTTTAACGGACTTGCTGAAAAACAGCCTTGTGGCTGATAGCAGGTGTTTTAACCGTGGTTAAATAAATAAAACAAAAACAACAACAATATGATTTTATTCTTGGTAGATAAACTTTATATATCTTCTCAGAACTGTATTGATCAATGTATAGAGGTATAGACATAAATAGACATTAATTATTATAGACATATCTAATCAAGTTCTGCAGGAGAAGATATAAACTTCATTTATCAAGAATGAATCATTTTATGAAAAGAAGTAAACACAATATATTCTAACTTAATGGGCAACCGACATGTATATTCTTACTACTGAACTGACTTTGGGACAATATATATAATTATTTTTTTTGTATTGCATATCACGACCGATCCTTAAACCGTTGTGAAAACTGCCGAGGTCAACAATATATGCGGGAAACCCCCCAAAAAAAAAAACAATGACAATGTTTGGTTGATCATTAACAAACATATAATCATATATAATTGACTAACAAACAAGTACGACTAGGCAGCTACTCAAAGTTTCGGTTGAAGTGAATCGACTCTACTACCCTGCAGTATTTCTATTTTCACGACTTCTTTCAAATTAACAAGGGTCCAGGCCAGAATAACATCTAAGCATCGTGTTTGGTAAGTTATTGGACACTTTTAAACTAGCTAAATTGAAGAAATAGGCCCACTCCTCTTAAAGACCTATTGTAATGTTGTTGTCTAGTGGTATCTGGTCGTTGCTCAGACTTGTATGCATTATTGTACTGAAGACTAATGATATAGGCCGATACCAATTAGGCCTAATAATACCTTGCGAGAAACTGACAAATTGACTTATCATAGGGACGCTCCTTAATTATCCCCTTTTCTGTATAATATACTTAGCTTCATTTATCGAATTCTTAGGAAGATAGGCCTACATCGATCAGGTCTTGCCCCGGGATAACGGTTAATACACATTTTCTGTCAATTTCTAAAATTTGACTGCATGCATAGGTTCATGACATTCGTAGAGCATCGCGACAAAATAGCAGTTAAAATGGACGAAATATACATATTTTAAGGGGTTTAAGAGCAATTTGATCATTGTTGAATTTAGGAATAACTTTCTAACTACATAAACTAATCTAAACTTGATGGGATAGTACTCTTGTTTCATTTCAAATATGATAATGGCAACATTAAAAAGCATGAATACTATTTTTTTTAAATTAATGTGTTGGAAATCAATGTTTTTCCAGAATTATCACTATTTTGTAATGATGTTAGATTAATTGTATGGAACAGAGGTTAAACTGACAGGTTACAGGTTCGAAACCGAGTATATGTGTAGATGCATAATACTGTACATGTAGTTCCCTTCTGTAAAGCATAACCATCATTCATGAAAGAAAGAAAATCAAGAAAATCAAGAAAAGTTGTATTGATTTATTGAATTTCTATATCATATTTTAAATATACATATTTTAAACATACATAATGTCCATCAGTGCGATATAATTTACGTTTAATTTTGGCCAGTACAAGAAGTGGGTAATTGATGTAGATAAATGCTCAAGTACCCTTTACAGCTCATTTTATGTATGTTATGTATGTATGTATGTTGTTAATATTATTATTTTTGATAAGTAATTCTTTTTATTGTTCTTATCTGTCTGTAAATATTACTATTTTAACTATTTTGTACATGTCTGTAAACTGGAAATAAGCTCTCGAGCTTTTGTGGGTTATCCTGTTCAAGCTGACTTATTTTTGATCTGTTATTATTGTATATGTTGAAAGCTTGTCGAATAAAAATCAATCAATCAATATTACCAAAGAAAAAATGAAGTCAGTCAGTCACTCATTAGTGTATGACAGTGAAGTCTAGAAAGTAAACAGGTTTCCTTGCATAATTTGAAAATTAGGACACTGCTAACGTTTAAATTTCACAGATAGGACATACGTGACATGTCATAATTCTTGCAAAGTTCTACAGAATTTGATGTTGGCTGCAAATGGGACATAGTACCTTTAATTTTAAGGGGAAATATAACTCGCGTCCGCCGTTTATCGTGCAGGCCGGGACTGTAAAGTTCGATCTCCTCAGCACGATACATGAATCCCCCGGCACTACCGACTCATCAAATTATTTCCCACTGAATAACTTTAATCAAATTGTTTTATTGGTTATTATTTGCAGACGGATATCTACTTATTTGAAGACAGAATGACAGGAATCATTTACCACACATCACTGGCGTACTGGTGGGGGGGCTTGGGGGGCGCTAGCCCCCCCAAATAAAATTAAACCATGACTTATTTTCAATTCCATACAAGTGATTTATAAATGTTCGTGATATCACATGATTTTCAACAAAATGCGCGTTTCTCCATTTCTGTTGCAAACTGACACATTCCCAAATAGCCAGGAAGAGCATAGTCACTAATGGGCCTTAGTGTCCACTAACAGTAACACTAGTAGATAACCGTATATCCAGTTTAGCGAAAAGTCTAGACGCAATGTTCCCGGAACCACCGGTAGGTGGCGCACCACACGACTAGGGCTTTAACGGAACACTCTTAATTACTTTCGTAGTAAAATACCAGGTAATGACCTAAAATGCCCCAGATATGTATGTTGTAGCCAACATTTTGACATTGTATCGCATGGAACGCCTTAGAATGGTTTCAAGAGGGTTAAAACGCTGAAAAACATACGAAACAGTATATATCTGAGCCAAAAGTGAATTTTATTATTTTATTTAGTAGACCTGTGACGTCACACAGAACGTCATCTTCGGCATCATAGGTCTTGGAAGCAACGTCTTCGGAAGCATTCGGATGCTCGGAAATGTCACCCAAACAAAGTTGAAAGTTCGGTTATCCTATACTTTAGTGTGTTTTATTATTTTGGGTTTCTAACTTCAGTTAACAGCTCTACATGCATATAATACATACGTTGTGTCATACGGCCGTGCACATGGGCGAGTTCGGTTATCCTATACTTTAGTGTGTTTTATTATTTTGGGTTTCTAACTTCAGTTAACAGCTCTACATGCATATAATACATACGTTGTGTCATACGGCCGTGCACATGGGCGCGCACAGGCGGATTTTAAAGTGACACACTGGTTATTGAATCTAAGGGTTTTTTATTATTAATGAACAGAGGGCAGTATTGTTTAAGGGTGATGAAAAGAGGGAAGGCATAGTCATGTAGCCTGGATGATTAGGGGCTAGAGTGGTGGGGGTGGTGGGGGAGGTGTCCGGGAAGGGGCGTTAAGGGGATAAAAAGGAGTGTTTATTACCTACTTCGTTTTAAGGGGTTTAATTAATAAGGAACAGTGGGCAAGATTGGGGGTTGGGCGTAGTGATGTAGTCTGGATGATTAGGGGCTCGGGAGGGGGTCGGGGGTAAGGGGATATAAAGGAGTGTATATTACCTACTTGTTTTAAGGGTTTTATTATTAATGAACAGAGGGCAGTATTGTTTAAGGGTGATGAAAAGAGGGAAGGCATAGTCATGTAGCCTGGAAGATTAGGGGCTAGGGGGTGGGGAGGGGTCCAGGAAGGGGGGTTAAGGGGATACAAAAGGAGTGTTTATTACCTACTTCGTTTTAAGGGGTTTAATTAATAAGGAACAGTGGGCAAGATTGGGGGGTTGGGCGTAGTGATATAGTCTGGTTCAAAAAACAGCTGGATACCCGTATGTCCGGCCTAGAGAAGAGCTTAGAGAAGACCGCGGCAGCTCTAGGCGGTACGCGGGGGAATGCGCAGTCGCCTGCGCCCAGGGTTTGTTTTGGATGTGGCGAGGAGGGTCATTTCCAGAGGGAATGTTCCACAGGCGCGGATCCAGAGGGGCGAGCGGACCTTGCCCCCGCAAAGAAAAGAAAAAAAGAGAGAGAGAGAGAAGGAAAAAGGAAAAGAGGAGATAAAGGGAATGAAAAAGAGGAAGAAGAAAAGAAAAGAAGGGGATATCAGTTGCAATTTTCCGCCAACAAGTTGTGGATCGGGGGGCAAAGGCCCTGCCTCCCCCGCCCCCGCCAAAAAAGAGAGAAGGGAAAGGGAAAGAGGAGAGCTAAAGGAACAACAAAAGAGGAAGAAGAAAAGAAAAGGGTGAAAAGAAGGGAGATCAGTTGCGATTATTCCCGCCAACAACATGTGGATCGGGGCGAAAGGCCCTTGTCCCCCAAGCAAACCTAAAAGAGAGAGAGAAGGAAGGGAAGGGAAAGGGAAGGGGAGGGAAAGGTAAGGAAAGAAAGAGAGAAAGAAGATAGGTAGGGAGATCAGTTGCGATTTTCCCGCCAACAAGGTGTAGATCGGGGGGCCACTGGCGTACTGATAGGGGTGAGCCAATTAGTGTCCTGCCAGTGTCACAATAAAATTCAAAGGTTCATTTCTAATTCGATACCGGTGATTTACAAATGTTGCTGAAATGACATAATTATCCGAGATTTTCCTCACTTTTTAGCAAATTATACTTTTCTATGCGTTTGTTGGAAAATTACAAATTCCTAAATTTACAGTCAGGCAAGAAATATGCTTATTTAGAGGCCTACATGGCAGGGCCCGCAGAACGACGGGGCTCCGGGGCCTCGAGCTCCGCCCCACTTTTTTGAAAAAGTATACTAAACAGGCGCGGATCTACGGGGGATTGGGAGTTTAACCCCCTCTTGGGCCCCAAAAAAGAAGAAAAAAAAGAAAGAATGCATACTGGAGAGAAACCTTTCAAGTGCAAATGGTGAGAAGATATTCAACTCATCTGGTAACTTAACCAAACACATGATAACTCTGGATATTACTGTGTATTAAACTGTTACTTGATTTAAAAAGACGTTATCATGCACTGCTTTTTATGGTCTCCAATGTGTTAGTAGATGCCAGGAAAACATCACTTACGGGCCGGGGGGTTCAAAATAGCCCCCAAAAAAAAAAAAAAAAAAAAATCGCCTCGCCCCTACGCGGCTCGTGGACGATGCTCTGCATCGTCCTTGGGTCAAACTGTTTAAACTGTTACTTGATTTAAAGAGACGTTATAATGCCCTACTTTTAATGGTCTCCATTGTGTTAGTAGATGCCAGGAAAACATCACTTACGGGGGTTCAAAATAGCCTCAAAAAAATCGCCTCGCTGCACGCGGCTCGTGGACGATGCTCTGCATCGTCATTGGGTCAAATTGTGTTTACTGTTACTTGATTTAAATAGACGATATCAAGCGCTGCTTTTTATGGTTTCCATTGTGTTAGTAGATGCCAGGAAAACATCACTTACGGGCTGGGGGTTCTAAATAGCCCCAAGTTGACTCGCCGCTTCGCGGCTCGTGGACGATGCTCTGCATCGTCATTTGGTCAACCCCCACCCTTAGCAAAAAGCTATATCCGCCCCAATCCACACCAATTATTAGTGTCCTGCCAGTGTCACAAATAAGGTATCAAAAAATGCTCATCTGACCGTAATTAAACGCCTAAAACCCCTGAGCTTCCGGGGGCTCCGCCCACTGGACCCCACGCCAAGTAGTGACCTGCCAGTGTCCCAAATAAGGTATCAAAATATGCTCATCTGACCGTAATTAAATGCCTAAAACCCCTGAACTTCCGGTGGCTCTGCCCCCTCGAACCCACCAGGGGCCTTAAGGCGGGCCCCTGAATGCTTATCTGACCGTTATAAAATGCCTGAAACCCTGAGCTTCTAGGGGCTCCGCCCCTGGACCCCACGCCAATTGGTGTCCTACAAGTGTAACAAATAAGATATCAAAATATGCTCATCTGACCGTAATTAAACGCCTAAAACTCCTGAGCCTCCAGGGCTCTGCCCCTGGACCCAACCAATGGCCCTAAGGCGGGCCCCTGGATACTTATTTGACCGTAATTTATTGCCGAAAACCCTGAGCTTCTGGGGCTACGCTCCATGGACGCCACGCCAATTAGTGTCCTGCCAGTGTCACAAATAAGGTATCAAAATATGCTCATCTGACCGTAATTAAACGCCTAAAACCGCTGAGCTTCTGGGGCTACGCTCCATGGACCCCACGCCAATTAGTGTCCTGCCAGTGTCACAAATAAGGTATAAAATATGCTCATCTGACCGTAATTAAACGCCTCAAACTCCTGAGCCTCCAGCGGCTCTGCCCCCTGGACCCAACCAATGGCCCTAAGGCGGGCCCCTGGAAACTTATTTGGCCGTAATTTATTGCCGAAAACCCTGAGCTTCTGGGGGCTACGCTCCATGGACCCAACGCCAATTAGTGTCCTGCCAGTGTCACAAATAGCGTATCAAAATATGCTCATCTGACCGTAATCAAACGCCTAAAACCCCTGAGCTTGTGGGGCTCCGCCTCTCGACCCCACCAGGAGCCTAAAGCGGGCCCCTGAATGCTCAATGACCGTTATAAAATGCCTCGAATCCCTGAGTTTCAGGGGGCTCAGCCCCCTGGACCCCACGCCAATTAGTGACCTGCCAGTATCATGAATAAGGTATCAAAATATGCTCATCTGACCGTAATTAAATGCCCATACCCCCTGAGCTTCCGGGAACTCTGCCCCTTGACCCCTGCCGGGGCTTTGCCCTAGACCCCACGCCAATTTACACTACGCTCTATACCTGATCGTAAATACTTTAGCCTCCCCCACCCACTTTGAAAAACGTTCAGCGGGGCCTGCATGTAAGAGTGGGGTGATGCGGATTTTTTTGTCTGCCAGCCCCCAAACTTTTTTGCTCATTACGCCACTGCCACACATTCATCCTTGGATGTATAGCACTTGTGTTTCTCGTCTGTCCATATGTTTGTACCGCTTCTCTGCTGTGTCGAAAAGAATGTAATTGTTCAGCGAGTACATTGACAGATGCCAACTCTGAGTTACGAGAATATTGCATATGCCCAGAATATGGAATCATTCCAGATAACGTACTCCAGAATGTCGTTAAACTAGACCTTGGTTACTCTAAACCTGTCATCCTTAGCAGCGGCAACATCCAGAAGTTCCACCAGATTATGTTTTTGAATATATCTGGCATGCAGTTCGTCGAGCCTGGTGGTTTTCAAGGACTAGAAACCTTACAGAGGTTAGTCCTGTATGATAATTACATGCGTGTCCTAGAAACTAACATGTTTATTGATCTAGGGAATTTGTTGTGGCTTACAGTCGAAGGCACAACTAAACACAAGATTCATGCTCTCGAAAATGGGACGTTTTGTACTTTGACGAAATTGAAATGTCTACTTCTGAAAGCCAACGCCATTACAGACATAATTAAAGAAAATTTTCGCGATCTGGAAACCCTCGATAAAATCGATCTTTCCGATAACAGCTTGACTCAAATTAAAGCAGATACTTTCATCAATGCACCATTGTTGACGGAAATATATCTGTCAAAGAATCTGATTACAGAAATTCATCAACACGCATTTAATGGTTTGACGAGATTGGATAAACTTGCTTTAGATGGCAACAGAATCAAAGGAATGCCTCAACCTGTGTTCTCCTCTGGATCTTATGGGGGATCTAAATTTAATGTTCTACACATGAAAATTTTACTTGATAACAATCCACTGCGATGCGACTGTCATCTGAATTGGATCTCATCATGGGTGGACGGTCATGGTTGCGAAGGGTGTTGCCTCACGCCTAGTAAGTTCAGTAACAAATACCTTTGGCAAGTTTACAAAGATGGTCTTCCACAGTGCCAACCAAACAACACAATTCGGTCAGTGGAGCCAGGAAAGCAATTGGAACTTACATGTCCCTTCGCTGGTGCTTCCTGGGTGACTCCTAATGGAAGTCGCTTCCAGGAACATGGTGATTGTGAAGATCCATTTTACTTGACCAACAGCGACTCATTGATTATATGGAAGACCACTTCTGAGCTATCTGGTAATTTTACCTGTCTTTCTTCAGATGGTACCCAAGCGTTCTTCTACCAGGTTGATGTAAACGAAGCAAGTCCGTCAAATACTGTGGCAATGATTGCTGGCATCGTAGCAGGTGGGTTCTTGCTTATTGTTTCGATCATTGTAACTGGATGTAAACTTTTTATAAAGCCACCTCCAGAAAACCCGCCTCCAGGAAACCCACCTCCAGTAAACCCACTTCAAGGAAACCCACCTCAAGGAAATCCTCCTCCAGAAAACCCTCCGCCAGAGAACCCACCTGCAGAACATGACAGGGGCGTCGATGAAAATGATCATGCTTTTCTACTGCAAGATCGAGATTCATATGCAAAGTACCAATCCACAATCTTCCAAAAAGATTCGTTAAAGACCCTATACGATGAAGTACAATTTGATATAAATGGAAAACTGAATGAATATAGAATACAAATATAAAGGAATCAAAAGTATTTACCCTGTCATTATTGCACAAAAGCAAATGAAAACCTCATTTTCTGCACCCCTACAATACAAATTACGGTTCAACATGGGACAAATATGACGAAGTTACAGTGAAGACATAACATGTGGAACGCGGGGCAAAGTGAAACACGCCCGGTTATTTTTTGTTTATGCTGCCATCTATCTAAGTTCATGTACCAATAACACTGCAACGAGGATGAATCATTTTTTACCAGAGTTGCGCGAATACGTCAGATGTGTGTACTTTTTACGGAAAATATCCGATTTTCATACATAAAAAACAATAATTAATATAATTATATAATCTGCTAAAATACTGTGTTTATGCCGAATTATCACGAAAGCCATATGAATGATGGATGGGCTTAAGCTTAACTTTATACATCGTAGCACCGCTAGTAATCATTGGGCCACGTCAAGTAATGCATTTCTGTACAATTTCACTGTCTTGTTCGGGGCAAAGTGGATGGGGCATAGTGGAATTTGTTACAGAGTGTTTCACTTTGCCCCGGAGGTCCGGGGCAAAATGGATTTTTAATATTTTCATAGTGTTACATAGTGTTTCACTTTGCCCCGGAGGTCCGGGGCAAAGTGGATTTTTAATATTTTATTCAAGTTCATAGCATTTGATAAAACTGATTATTTTAGAAACATTGTTAGTGTCATTTGTTAGTGGTAGTCCTAAGGTAAAAGTATAAACCAAATGTTTTGCTTTACTTTGCTTTGTAATCCTGTTTTGGTTGTTCCAATTTTTTGGTCCACTTTGCCCCGGGTTCCCATACGTACTACTACATCTACTAAATCTACTGCTACTACTACTACTCCTGCTGCTGCTACACTACTACTACTCAGGGGCGGCAATTTCTTTTCATGACCGGGGGGGGGACGAAATGCGAGGGACGAGGGAGCAGTGGCGTAATGACCAAAAACGTTTTTCTTTGGGGGGGAAAAAATCTGCATCACCACCATTCTTACATGTTATATGAAGGCCCCGCGGACTTTTTTCAAAGTATTTACGATCAGGTAGAGCAAAGCAAGTGGAGCGTAAATTGGCGTGGGCCCAGGGGCAAATTAGCCCCGATGGGGGTCAAGGGGCGAAGCCCCATGAAGCTCAGGGGGTTTTAGGCATTTAATTAAGGTCAGATGAACAACCAGGGGCCCGGCTTAGGGCCCCTGGTGGGATCCAGGGGCTAGGCCCCCAGAAGCTCAGGGGTATTAGGTATTTAATTACTTTCAGATGAGCATATTTTGATACCTTATTTGTGTCACTGGCATGCAGGTCACTAATTGGAGTGGGGTCCGGGGGCGGAGCCCCAGAAGCTCAGGGTTTTAAGCATTAAATTACGATCAGATGAGCATCCAGGGGCCGCCTTAGGGCCCTTGGCGAGTCCAAATGGAAGATCCCCTGGAAACTCAGGGTATTCTATCAATCAAAAGTCTTTACACCTTTGGGAACCACCCTCCCTCCATTTCAAAAAGAAAGAGAAAATGGTCAGGTGATTTTTTTTTTTTAAAACTTTACTTCAACAGGATACACACAATTCTCATTGATGAATTCAGTCAATGTTTTGCATTCTGTAGCAGAGTGCAGCTAAATTATGGTTTTCCTTTCTTTTCTTTTTTTTATTGCTATTTTGTCCCAATGATTTTCTGGGAAATATTGGCCTTGGATTCTCTTGGCATTTAGAAGATATACATGTTCACACTGCTCATATAATTATGAACTTTCCCATTCTGTCACCTTTGGCATACCTGTTTTATGGAATATGGTTGAATTTGATATGGTATTGGAAGTCTGATCAATATCGTCATCTTTCTTTTTCCATGTTAACCCCGAATGAGGCTTATTCGTGGGATAAATGTATTTTTGTAATATGATCAAAATATGTAATAAATAATATGCCATATATGCAATAAATGTACATTAATTAAAAAGTATTTTTTAAAAAGTATAGATCAAAGTACATGTACATTGACTGTACGTCACGGCAATATTTTGCTACATTCATATTCACCGAGCAGATGTAGCATTATTACGGTCGATTACCGTATTATTTCAACGATTGTCATTACTGTACATATTGTATTTGAAATGAACATTTCAATGATATCTAAAGCAACGGGGAATCCCATAGTCATTTGACGTCTGCTTATAGAGAAAACAATATTAAGTGATGCCATATAGTAAAACGCATTGGTATCAATTGAAACTT
This sequence comes from Mesocentrotus franciscanus, assembly GCA_037976565.1. Taxonomy (NCBI): domain Eukaryota; kingdom Metazoa; phylum Echinodermata; class Echinoidea; order Camarodonta; family Strongylocentrotidae; genus Mesocentrotus; species Mesocentrotus franciscanus. The sequence goes on along the minus strand of CP137680.1, from coordinate 30,012,547 downwards.
CTCTGCTGAGCTGTGCTTTCACATATTAATACGAGTAATGACGGTATACCTTTTCTTCAATATTCGTGATTGGTGATTTATTTATTTATTTAATGAATGGTTTATTAAAAATACTGAAAATAGCATTCCGAGAGCTGAATTACATTCAGTGTACAATAATGACAGTTCTGACTATATAATTATGTATGATTAATTTATTTTGATGTTTTAGTGTAAGTTTTTAACATTCAGGACCAGGATGTAAACCAATCCTCTCTGATCGCGTAATTTTTTTTCCCACCGCAGTTCTGGACCCCAGTCTGAACTCATTTGCATACAGCCAATCAGAGCTCATCTAACAAGCTTTACGCATGCTAAAGATTTTACGGATGCGCTAAGCTCTTTACACACAGACGACAGCGCCTTGTCTAATCTCTTTGGTCTATGTCAGCATGGTGTACGTGCATAGCCATGGCTTGCAAATGTTTCATTTGTGCTTGTCTAGCCTGTCTACCTTTGGCAAATTTATTATAGATCTACACCTCTAACAAAATTGCTGTGAACAATTATTACTTAGCACTAATTATCATGCTTTATTTATATTTTATTTTTTACTTCTTTTACTGAGAACTATGAACATCACAGCAATTTCATAAGCTGATATTATTATGCCTTTTAACCGTTTTAGAGGTGTAGATCTATAATAAATTTCTCAACCGTAAAATCTTTATGGGGGAGTTGTTCTGTATGTAACAAGAATATTATCCTAAGATTGCAAATAAAAGCACAAAAATACATAGTTAGAAAACGATCTGATATAATCAATACTTCCATATTCAAATGATGCATTGGAAGTAACCATCCAGGAGACTGACGGCTTTTCAGTTCTCTCCGAGGGGTAATGATGATTAGTGCCTCACCGTAGGGCACTGGCGCATCGACTTGGTTTCGAACCCGGGACCTCCAGTTCGAAATGCTTTACCACTGAGCCTTTGCCCCATTTGTAATGAATTGTTTGTAATTTATCTCAGATCATGTTCTGTCACATTATTATGCATTAATATATTTTTTTGTTTGCTTATATAGCGCTTAATACGTCGGGAATGTCCGAGTTCTAAGCGCTTTACATTATTACCCCGGTCATGGGATTCCGGCTTGCCCGCACACAATGTATGCACTTTCTCCACTCTCTGGGGAGCATTCCAACAAGAGCTACTAGACTCAAATTGCTAAGCATACCACATTGGCTTTCGCATCCTACCTTCAACACCGCATTGTAGCATGGTTACATTTATCAACTGATTAACAGCATTTGACATATCACTGTGAAATTCCTATTGTTTTGTATGACCTAATTATTGAAACACAGTAATTTTCATGCAAATTTATAGAAAGAAAGGAATTTTCTCTTATGGCAGATGATTTTCTGCTAGCTCAGTGTTAATCATCATGTCAATCTAAAATATTGTTTTCCTTCTCATTTTCATTGACAGTGAAATCATGGCTTTTGTACAAGTATTCCAGAACTTGATTCAAAGGATTCCATTAATAAAGAATGTCATTTATCAGTGGTTTGTATCTGATCATATTAACACCGTGTCTATGTGGCTTAAAGTTATATGTGAGCGAAAGAAATTAAAATGCATGCTGGACAAATGTATAAATGAAATAAGTTTTTACAGAAAATATTTTTTTTCCTTTTGACAAATGCTAATTACAAAATTTACCGAATAGTATTTTTGTTTCTGGCATCTCGCTGCCGAATTTTCGGGCGGGGGCTGCCGGTTGTATCCCCTAAACACCCCCTCCCTCCCGCCTCGAACGTCTATGGTGAGGGTTACAAACTCCAGTATACTCACTCGATCTTTTACCTCTTAACAGGCCTTTGTAAACAGCAGTATATTATATTAAGAGATGTAAGTACCATTTATTTACTCACTGACAGATCGCTAGCTCAATATTTGTGCTTGGCGTTAACAAAAACATTACGATCACGGGATCTAAATTAGTAGTGTTCAAATAATCAAATTTCTTGGGAATCAATTATCTTTCTTGCAAAATAAATATCCCGTGATCACGCAATCTCTTTTTTGAAGTTATCATGATACGCTGTTTAATTATAAAGAGTATATTGGATTTAGCAACACATCAACACGTGTAATGTCTTAATCATTCAATATTTGCCATTTTTTTACGTGTGTCTTTATTTGTTTATTCGTAAAAGATTATAACTATTTATTAATTAATCGATTGACATGTCCAGAGTTTATTTGTGGGTTGTTTTTCTCTTCAAATAATGGATGTGTAGATATAGTAAAAAGTTTCGAACTTTAATGTATTCAACGAATGTATTTAAAATATATTCACTTAGCATTACTATACAGTATGTAAAAAGAAATCCGCGAACTGTATGTTTTCAAGATGTCCGGTCCGGATGTACATTGTATATTCTTCAACGACCACTTAAATAGTTATAGGCGTGTCCTTTCATATTATGTCTGACTAAGCAAATAATGTCCTGAGCTATTTTTTCCTATAATGTAGGAAAAATGCACTGAATGTCACTCATCGCGGGTGAAAATAAATCATATCACCAGCATTTCAATTTCACTTGTCGGAGTTAAGCGTAGGACATATCGTTAAAGCGCACCGCCGCCGTTCCTGCTATCCGATTTTCGATTGCCTATCCCTTTCTTCCTTTCTTCTATTTATAATGTGTATTATGTATTTGTGTATTCGGGCGTACCCATTACAAGCTATGCTTACCGGGATTCGCGCCTTCTTCCTTGTAATACAAGTTCTTAAATTATATTTATGTTCCTATAAATTGTATTGTTTGAACAGAAGATGTCAAATATGTTGTCGAATTAAATGGAAGAAAATACACGTTCATTTGAATTGAATTGAATTGAATGTATATAAAGTTGGAACAAATTTTTTCACGGCCATGAATTCACTTCATGAATGGATGGCAATATAATTTTATTCTTGGTAGATAAACTTTATGTATATCTTCTCAGAACTGTATTGATCAATTTATAGAGGTATAGACATGACATTAAATGTTATAGACTATTAATCAAGTTCTGCATGAGAAGATACAAACTTCATTTATCAAGAATTAATCATTTTATGAAAAGAAGTAAACACAATATATTCCAACTTAATGGGCTACCGACACGTATATTCTTACTACTTCACTGGATTTGGGACAATATATATTTCTACTTTTTTGTATTGCATTTCATGACCAATCCGTTAACCGTTGTGAAAACTGCTGAGGTCGACAAATATGCGCGGGGAAACCCAAATAAAACACTGTAATGACAATGTTTTCTTGATCATTAAACAAACGTACACTGTTGCAGTGTTGCTCATAAAGTTGAAATATTTTTTTAAAATCAAACCCCGTATTTTTCCATTTTTACACTTCAGTAATCATTATATGCCATTTTTAAAAATTGTACAATGTGTTTCCAATACCAGGTGTAATGTATAATTGCATGATAATGCATTCCGTGAGACTTTTGTTTGAAGCATTTTGATTGAAGCTATAAGAGGTATCACGCTTCGATATTTTGTCCATTTCCCTCTCATAGGCTTATATGCAACAAGTTCATTTTTTCAGAGTTGGCTGTATCATTTTGAACCAAATTTGGTACAGAGGTTCTCTAAGCTATGCCTCGTCCAACGCTATTGGCTAATAAGCCGAAGAGTGCTTACGCTCCAACAGGGCACAAACACGTCGATGCCGCTGGTTTTGGCAGAGCACGGTCTCTTAAATCCTCAAACTTCATCGGGAGGAGGGTAATTTGAGGCCACGGTAATCTCCAGGACGAACACGATTGAACAGCGCACGAGATGATCGCCGTAATGATGGCGAAAAAATGCCACTGGTAGTTCCGGATGGAAACGTCAACGCCGTCGTGTACCGGGACATCCTGGAGAACCACTGACTTCCACACGCAAGAAGGATCTATGGAAACAATTTCTGGCTGCAGAATGACAACGCTAGGCCACACTGCAGAGCAGCTGCAGTGAGAGAATTCATTGACGCAGAGGGGGTGCAGCAGTTGCCATGGCCTGCCTATACCCCCCTGATATGAATTACCCTATAGGGTAATTCATATGTTCAATATATTGAACATGCCTGGGACGCCCTAGGCCGAGCCATCAATGGCAGGAACAATATTCCTCAAACTCTACAGGGGTTAGCTCAGGCTCTGCCCGACGAGTGATGGGACTCTCTGGCCACTGACAGCATCAACAAGCTCGTTAACAGCATGCCGCGACGTCTCAACGCACTGATCCGTGTCAGGGCCAGGGGTGGTCATACCCGATTTTAGTGACTGGTTGAAATTTGAGAAAGAAAAACAAAACACGTTTCATGCATAAAATTCATTTCAATATTTGTTATCTGTTATGCGACCAATTTTGAACATTGTAACATAATCCTTAGTTTTGCTGTTTCCATGCCCCTTTAATTTTGCTTTTGCCTTGTTATACCCTTTGCAAAGGGTTATTGTAGTTTAATTTCACAGAAATATGACTTGAAGGAATCGATCAATAAAACATTATGGTTGTATACACCATAGATATGATTAAAAAAACGCGAAATGTCTATTTCTATTGTACGTCAAGTTGTTAAACAAAGATGTTACAACTTTATGAGCAACAGTGTACATGTATAATCATATATAATTGACTCAATAACAAGTACGACTAGGCAGATCCTCAAAGTTTCGGTTGAAGTGAATCGACTCTACTACCCTGCAGTATTTCTATTTTCACGACTAATTTCCAATCTACAAGGGTTGAGGCCAGAATAACTTCTAAGCCTTGTGTTTGGTAAGTTATTGGACACTTTTAAACTAGCTAAATTGAAGAAATAGGCCTACTCCTCTTAAAGGCCTATTGTAATGTTGTTGTCTATAGTCTTACATAGTCGTTGCTCAGACTTGCATGCATTATTGTACTGAAGACTAATGATATAGGCCAATACCTATTGGGCCTAATAATACCTTGCGAGGAACTTTGACTGAGTTCAATTAAGACAGGAAAGAATGATATATTCCACAGATCTGTGCGTAAATGTTGTAATAATCAGTGATAATGAAATAAAGACCGAGTGTTTTTTTATCAATTTGAACGCATGATGTAATGTTACACTTCACTCTTTTGTATCAGGTTTATGTTAATCATCAATTGATTGTTTCGTAAAAAATGTCTATAAACATTTTTCAGGTGATAAGTAAATACATGTAATAGCTAACACTAAAACAACGCAACACTTAATCATTAGATCTAGACGTCAAATTTACCGTTTTCCGTTGCAGGACATCTAGGGTGGCGTTCATTCATTTTCCAAACTGGTAGTGGGGGTCCACAAATTGACTATTATAGGGACGCCCCTTAATTATCCCCTTTTCTGTATATACTTAGCTTCATTTATCGAATTCTTAGGAAGATAGGCCTACATCGATCAGGTCTTGCCCCGGGATAAGGGTTAATACACATTCTCTGTCAATTTCTAAAGTTTGACTGCATTCATGAAGTGCATGACGTTCGTAGAGCATCGCGACAAAGAAGGAGGAAAATGGACGAAATATACATATGTTAAGGGGTTATAAGAGCAATTTGATTATTATTGAATTTAGGAATAACTTCCTAACTTTCATTTCAAATATGATAATGGGCAACATTAAAAAACACGAATACTAAGTTTGTTGGAAATGATTCTTTCAAAAAATTTCATTATTTTGTAATGATGTAAGATCAACAGTTACTGTAAGGAACAGATTCTTCACGAAACTAGAGGTTATGGGCTACGAAACCTAGTCGATGCATTATACTGTAGTTCCATTCTGTAAAGCATTACTATCATTCATCAATAATATCGAGCTATTCTGTATTAAAATAAATAGGCTAAATAAGTATAAATTTTGAATGAAATGAATCAAGGATACAAATCATTTAAATACAGTGTTATTCGGGGCAATCATTGCCGTATTGAAAAGGAAACATTAAAAGTGATCCGTCACTTTGGGAGAGATGAATGAACGATATTTGGCACACGTCGGGAAATTATAGACACATGCTTCGGTGACAATTAATTGCTCGATCCGTCGTCAACATACCCCGGTAGTCAATTTTGAACGTTTCATGAGACCACTCCCAAACTTTGAGGGAAAATGTAACTCACGTCTGCCGTATATCGTGCAGGCCGGGACTGCATGTATACCAAGTTCGATCTCCTCACCACGAAACATGAATCCCATCGCCCCCTCCCCCTCCTCTCCCCGCCCACACCCTCCTACCCTCGAATACAAGGGCTTTATACGACAATACCAACTCATCCAATTATTTCCCACTAAATTACTTTAATAAAATGTTTTATTGGTTTCTATTTGCAGACGGATATCTACTTATTTGAAGACAGAATGGCGGGAATTATTTACCACACATTCATCCTTGGATATATAGCACTTGTGTTTCTTGTCTGTCCATATGTTTGTACCGCTTCTCTGCTGTGTCAAAAAGAATGTCATTGTTCAACGAGTACATTGACAGATGCCAACTCTGAGTTACGAGAATATTGCATATGCCCAGAATATGGAATCATTCCAGATAACGTACTCCAGAATGTCGTTAAACTAGACCTTGGTTACTCTAAACCTGTAATCCTTAGCAGCGGCAACATCCAGAAGTTCCACCAGATTATGTTTTTGAATATATCTGGCATGCAGTTCGTCGAGCCTGGTGGTTTTCAAGGACTAGAAACCTTACAGAGGTTAGTCCTGTATGATAATTACATGCGTGTCCTGGAAACTAACATGTTTATTGATCTAGGAAATTTGTTGTGGCTTACAGTCAAAGGCACAACTAAACACGAGATTCATGCTCTCGAAAATGGGACGTTTTGTACTTTGACCAAATTGAAACGTCTAAATCTGAAAGCCAACGCCATTACAGACATTATTAAAGAACATTTTCGTGATCTCGAAACCCTTTTTTAAAAATATTTATAAGGTGTTTTTTTTTTTCTCAATACCAGAGACAGTACATATAATATAATCGAAATCATGCAATTTACATCATACTCAGAATAATTAAAATACAACTCAGAATAATCAAAATACAATTCAAAAGTATAATTCATAACATCAATTGCTAAACAAAACCACTCATTCATACATTTCCCTTTTCGTTTAAAACAATCATAGTAATAAAATACTTTGTCATTTCAAAAAAAAAAAAAAATTAAATATATATATAAATAAATGAATAAATGAATGGTATAATCGATCTTTCCGATAACAGATTGACTCAAATTAGAGCAGATACTTTCATCCATGCACCATTGTTGACGGAAATATATCTGTCAAAGAATCTGATTACAGAAATTCATCAACACGCATTTTATGGTTTGACGAGATTGGATAAACTTGCTTTAGATGGCAACAGAATCAAAGGAATGCCTCAACCTGTGTTCTCCCCTGGATCTCTTGGGGGATATAAATTTAATGTTCTACACATGAAAATTTTACTTGATAACAATCCACTGCGATGCGACTGTCATCTGAATTGGATCTCATCATGGGTGGACGGTCATGGTTGCGAAGGGTGTTGCCTCACGCCTAGTAAGTTCAGTAACAAATACCTTTGGCAAGTTTACAAAGATGGTCTTCCACAGTGCCAACCAAACAGCACAATTCGGTCAGTGGAGCCAGGAAAGCAATTGGAACTTACATGTCCCTTCGCTGGTGCTTCCTGGGTGACTCCTAATGGAAGTCGCTTCCAGGAACATGGTGATTGTGAAGATCCGTTTTACTTGACCAACAGCGACTCATTGATTATATGGAAGACCACTTCTGAGTTATCTGGTAATTTTACCTGTCTTTCTTCAGATGGTACCCAAGCGTTCTTCTACCAGGTTGATGTAAACGAAGCAGGTTCGTCAATTACTGTGGCAATGATTGCTGGCATCGTAGCAGGTGGGTTCTTGCTTATTGTTTCGATCATTGTAACTGGATGTAAACTTTTTAAAAAGCCACCTCCAGAAAACCCGCCTCCAGAAAACCCTCCTCCAGAAAACCCTCCTCCAGAGAACCCACCTGCAGAACATGACAGGGGCGTCGATGAAAATGATCATGCTTTTCTACTGCAAGATCGAGATTCATATGCAAAGTACCAATCCACAATCTTCCAAAAAGATTCGTTAAAGACCCTATACGATGAACATACAATTTGATATAAATGGAAAACTGAATGAATATAGAATACAAATATAAAGGAATCAAAAGTATTTACCCTGTCATTATTGCACAAAAGCAAATTAAAACCTCATTTTCTGCACCCCTACAATACAAATTACGGGTCAACAGGGGACAAATTTGCCGAAGTTACAGTGAAGACATAACATGTGGAACGCGGGGCAAAGTGAAACACGCCCGGTAAATTTTTGTTTATGCTGCCATCTATCTAAGTTCATGTACCAATAACACTGCAACGAGGATGCATCATTTTTTACCAGAGTTGCGCGAATACGTCAGATGTGTGTACTTTTTACGGAAAATATCCGATTTTCATACATAAAAAACGATAATTAATATAATTATATTATCTGCTAAAATACTGTGTTTATGCCGAATTATCACGAAAGCCATATTAATGATGGATGGGCTTAAGCTTAACTTTATACATCGTAGCACCGCTAGTAATCATTGGGCCACGTCAAGTAATGCATTTCTGTACAATTTCACTTGTTCGGAGCAAAGTGGATGGAGCATAGTGGAATTTGTTACAGAGTGTTTCACTTTGCCCCGGAGGTCCGAGGCAAAATGGATTTTTAATATTTTCATAGTGTTACATAGTGTTTCACTTTGCCCCGGAGGTCCGGGGCAAAGTGGATTTTTAATATTTTGTTCAAGTTCATAGCATTTGATAAAACTGATTATTTGAGAAACATAGTTAGTGTCATTTGTTAGTGGTAGTCCTAAGGTAAAAGTATAAACCAAATGTTTTGCTTTACTTTGCTTTGTAATCCTGTTTTGGTTGTTCCAATTTTTTGGTCCACTTTGCCCCGGGTTCCCATACGTACTACTACATCTACTAAATCTACTGCTACTACTACTACTCCTGCTGCTGCTACACTACTGCTACTGCTTGTACTCAGGGGCGGATCCAGCCGTCGGCAAGGGAGGGGGCCTAAAAAGGGGCCCACTTCGTGCGAAAATTTGAAAATCGTGCCGGTCGATTTTTCACTCAGTGGGGGCCGGGGGGTAGTGAGCAAAAAAAAAAATGTTGGCACCCGAAAAATGTTTTCCTCCGGGAAGGGTTATTTTTCCACCGCCACCCTTGGGCGCTAGGGAGGGCCCAACTTCTTTTTTTCAAAGGGTGTTTTTACCTGTTTTTTCTAGGGAGGGCCCGGCCCCCTGGATCCGCCACTGCTTGTACTACTACTACTACTACTACTACTACTACTACTACTACTACTACTACTACTACTACTGCTACTACTACTACTGCTACTACTACTACTAGTCTACTACTACTAATAATAATAATAATAATAACAAATAATGATAATTATTATAAAGATGACAATGATGATGATGATAGAGTCCTCTGAATGAACCATGGCCAACCACCACAAAGAAACTTACTGCATAACGGGTTGATCACCCTTTCTACTCTGATCGGTGACCGTTACCCGGAGCTGTAGTCTGGTCAATCCAAGCCGATGACCAGACTACAGCTAGACCAGGTCAGGCAGTCAGGTAACCTTCAGCATCAAGTCTTTGCAATGCTTGCTATGTGGAGGGATACGTACAAGGAGAATGCTAGGTTAGGAGCCCTTGAATACATTGTCAAGGACTTGGGTTGGATATCGGTCTACACACAGATCAGGAACACTCCAGACAACTTTTATGTTGTTTTATAAACTATTCACTCGACAAGGATGCCACTAAACTACATACAGGACTGCTTGACACTACATGTATTTCCATGCAGTAGGGACCCTGGGGGCATACCAATTTTTAATGGTCATGTGTGACCGCCCCCTCCCCACCCCTTATTTAAACACATCCGTATTTTTAATTGTGCTTGTCAGTTATGTTTACAGCAGTGGTTATTACTTCTGCCCCAACACAGGAAAATAATCCTGGATGTGCCATTATTTATTTGTTTTCTATTTTTATGTGGAGAACTTGGGTCGGGATAAGAGTTGCATCTAGAGAAAGAGCAACCAAAGTCATTTAAATTCAGAAGTGTTGCGTCCATTTATCTAGCCCATTTTTTTTCTTTGGCTTTTACACACAACTTTATTCACAGGCAAAGTAATTTTCTTTATTTTTCAAACGTGAAATATCATCATTTACTACCAAAAGTATTTGTAAAGATGTTAATGCCATTGATGTTGATCTTTTTCATTGGTAGAAGTGACAAATAGTATGGCGGTGATACTTGTACATATGTTTAAGGGAAAATAAGTTAACATGCAGAAGAACTAAGTGTGTTATATTCGACTACTTGGCTATCTTTCATAATTATTCATGTGTTGAAGTCCAGAAGGGCACTAACTCTGTGATACTGAACGTTTAGGAGTACACACCCTTCTGGCTCTCAACAGACAATAGAAGAAAATAAACCAACCAAAGTAATCGGCAAACTCTACATAGTGTGTGTGTCATGAAGCTACATGCAGGCCTAAAGGATGATAAGGGAAAATGTAAGTTCTTATTCCTTTCCTGGTTGTTTGTAGATATCTAAACCTTTTATGAGAAAGATGATAACTATGTTTTTGCAAATATTTATCCAAACAGTTGCACATTGTAGCTGCAGCTTCAAGTATATTAGTATTTGTAATATGATTAATGTTGATTATTTATTAATCAATTGATCATAAGCATTGCCATACTCTCACAGCTTTCAAGAGATGTCTGAAAACTCATCTTGTCTAATTAGTTGTAATATTCCTCTCTGTTTTTGCATCTAATGAAAAGGTGCTTTGTAAATTAAATATATTATTATTATTATTATCACGTTCGTATCCAGTCATGTACTGTAAATCAATAAAGCCTGAATTGATGTTTGGTGTACGTGTGTACATCGTATATAAATGACTTAGAAATTGAAATGGGCAAAAACTGTTGTGTGATGGTGACCAAAGCCTGTATTTATATATAAAGTGCATACTTATTATTGTATAAAACAGCATGGGTCGATTTAGTATTTTATCAAACAAAAGTCTTTATACCTTTGGTAGATCACACTCCCCCTCCCTTTCAAAAAGAAAGAGAAAATGGTCAGGTAATTTCTCAACTTTACTTCAACAGGATACACACAATTCTCATTGATGAATTCAGTCATTGTTTCGCATTCTGTAGCAGAATGCAGCTGAACTATGGTTTTCCTTTTTTTTTTTAAATTGCTATTTTGACCCAATTTCCGGAAATATTGGCCTTGGATTCTCTTGACATTTAAAAGATATACTAGTACATGATCACACTGCTCATATAGTTATGTACTTTCCCATTCTGTCACCCGCGGCATACATGTTTTATGGAATATGATTGAATTTGATATGGTATTGGAAGTCTGATCAACATCTTTCTTTTCCATGCTAACCCCGAATGAGGCTTATTTGTGGGATAATTGTATTTATGTAATATGATCAAAATATGTAATAAATAATATGCGATATGCAATAAACATACATTAGTTTTATCTCGTTACACAGTGTAGTGTGTTATATGTTATTCCTTTATTAAGAGCATTTGGAAGATAACCAAGTTTCATTCTTCTCTTCTTTCTCTTGATATGAATATTGCCTGTTTTTATGACCTTGTTAAGAGCCACAAAGTTAGTACATGTATAAGAAATGAGTTACCTTAACACAGCTTTTTTCCCCTTCTTTATGCTGAAGATGCAACAGTCTGATGTATGTATGTTTATATATATCAGTTTGATAATTAGAAGAAATTTTAGTCTAAATGTTTATTGATTTGTGACTAAAGATTATACATATACATTGTATGTGGCTAAAATCAGCACATGATAGTATGCAAATTGCATCAAACTTAATTTCAAAATGTGGCCATCATCTTTAAAATGTTATAACGTACAATTGTTTGATGGAAATAAATGGAAAATATGAATTTTCTTTTATGGTGGATGATTTTCTGCTTATAACCAAACATTACCATCTTTGTTTTTATCAATTGACTATGAAAACATGGGTCGGAACACTGATTGTCTCTGTGCGTATTTTATAGAAAAGGTATCATTTTCATCTTTTTCAGAGGGTAATTGGCATAAAAATGATGTTAACCATGCTTGGTTTTCTCTCCCCCCTCCCTCCCTCTCCCCTCTCTCTCTCTCTCTCTCTCCCCCTCTCTCTTTCTCCGCCTTTCTCTGTCAGTCAGTCTGTGTGTCTCCCTCTTTCTATATATCTATCCATCTCGCTTTCTCCATTTCTTCTTCTTCTTCTTTTTCTGCTTCTTCTCCTCCTCCTTCTTCTTCTTCTTCTTCTTCTCCTCCTCCTTCATTTTCTTTAATAATAAAACAGTTGATGATACACGTTATTTACATATCTAAAAAAGAGCGAGTAGATCAAAGTAGATTGAAGTCACAACAATTGTCATTACTGTACATATTGTATTTGAAATGAATGTACAAGATATATAACATGCCTTTTTATTTGCTTACACATTCAAATAATCAGTGAGTAGTTTCTAAAAGTTCGGATTATACGTATATTTCATAAAACTATGCTGTTAACGAACCACTTTATTCACAATGAGAAGATATCATTTTGTCAATGCATTTTGTTAGAGGAGAACAATATCCCAATCGACAACCTGTCGACATCGAAATGTTAGCATGCACGGAAATATATATCCAATGCTAAGGGATTTTCTTTAAGTTTTGAAATAATGCAAACAATTATGATTTATTACTTGTTTTATTCAAGATATTATGCTAACACTCTCTCACTTCGAAGGTCCATGTAAGAGTTTTGTTTTAAAATAGGGGGGGGGGGTGCGTAAGGTCAATACCACGGCAAAGGGGGCTGCCTTCTGAGGCCCCTAGTATGTTTCACCACCCCCTCCCCATCCTCCCCTCCGGAGGCGATTCATCTCCTCTGTTTGTAGAAATGCATTGACATACACATTAATTGGGCTTAGTACTGTACCTTTAATTATTAATATCATCTTACAACTGTCCCGAAACTGAGATTTTATCACTTCCTCATATAATTTCCTGTATATATATATATTGAATGTCAATGATTTCTAAAGCAACAGGAATCCCAGTCATTTGACGTCTGCTTATATAGAGACAACAATATCATGTGATGTCATGTAGTAGTACGCATTAGTGTAGACCTACAGGTGTATAATAATGTATTTTTCATTTAAACACATTGAAACTTATTTAAGAGAGTACTCTCTGCTGATCGAGCTGGGCTTTCAGTTATTAATACGAGGAATGACGGTATACCTTTTCTTCAATCTTCGTGTTTGGTGAGTTATTTTTTTTTTAATTAAATGATTAATTTTAAAAAAATACCGAAAATAGCATCCCTAGAGCTGAATTACATTCAGTTTACAATAAAAGCTCATGAAATACATAGTTAGAAAACGATCTGATATAATCAATATTTCCATATTCAAATGATGTATTGGAAGTAACCATCCAGGAGACTGACGGCTTTTCAGTTCTCTCCGAGGGACTTTGTAATAAGGATTGGTGCCTCACAAAAGGGCACTGGCGCATCGACTTGGTTACGAACCCGGGACCTCCCGTTCGAAATGCTGTACCACTGAGCCTTTACGCCATTGGTAATGAATTGTTTGTAATTTATCTCATGTTATGTCAGATTATCATGCATTGTAGCATGGTTATTTTTATCAACTGATTAACAGCATTTGACATAACATTTTGATATGCGGCATATGCCCATTGTCGTTTATGACCTAATTATTGAAACACATTTACAGAAAACATGAATTTTCTCTTACGGCAGATTATTTTCATGTTATTCATCAAAAGTCTTTAAAAAAAATTAATTGACGATGAAATCATGGCTTTTGTACAAGTATTCCAGAATTTGGTTCGAACGAAACACGCTATGACCAAAATGAATATCAGCACTATATTTATATTAATTATTCCATTAATAACAGCATACATATCAGTGTTTTGAATCTTATGATATTAAAACCGTGTCTATGTGGCTTTTAGTTTTATGTGAGCGAAACAAATTCAAATACATGCGGGACAAATGAATAAGTGAAATAAGTTTTTACAGAAAATATTACATTTCTTTTTTGACAGATGCTAATTTCAAAATTTACCAAATAGTATTTTAGTTTCTGGCATCTCGCTATCGAATTTCCGGGATTCACTTTCAAATTTACCGTTTTCCATTGCAGGACATCTAGGTTGGCGTTCATTCATTTTCCAAACTGGTAGTGGGGGTGGGTCCACAAATTGACTTATCATAGGGACGCCCCTTAATTATCCCCTTTTCTGTATATACTTAGCTTCATTTATCGAATTCTTAGGAAGATAGGCCTACATCGATCAGGTCTTGCCCCGGGATAACGGTTAATACACATTCTCTGTCAATTTCTAAAATTTGACTGCATGCTTGACGTGCATGACGTTCGTAGAGCATCGCGACAAAGAAGGAGGAAAATCGTCGAAATGTACATATTTTAAGGGGTTTATGAGCAATTTGATCATTATTGAATTTAGGAATAACTTCCTAACTATATAAACTAATCTAAAAACTTGATGGGATAGTATATCCTTGTTTTAATTCAAATATGATAATGGGAAACATTAAAGAATAAGAATACTAAATTTGTTGGAAATCATTGTCTTTCAAAAATTCTCATTATTTTTCAATGATGTTAGATCAGGGCAACTGTAAGGAACAGTGGTTCTTCACGAAACTAGAGGTTATAGCTAGCTACTGACCAGTCGATGCATCAGAATATCAGGAATTCTGTGTTCAAATAAATAGACTAAAAGTAAATAGGTATAAATTTTGAATAACATGAATCAAGTATACAAATCATTTAAATGCTTATCAGTTTTATTCGGGGCAATCATAATCATGAGAGTGCCGTATTGAAAAGGAAATATTAAAAGCGATCCGTCACTTTGGGAGGAGATGAAGGAACGATATTTGGCACACGTCGGGAAATTATAAGACACATGCTTCGGTGACAATTAATTGCTCCGTCGTCAACATACTCCGGTAGTCAATTTTGAACGTTTCATGACACCACTCCCAAACTTTCAGGGGAAAATGTACCTCGCGTCTGCCGTATATCGTGCAGGCCGGGACTGCATGTATACCAAGTTCGATCTCCTCACCACGAAACATGAATCCCTTGCCCCCATGGGTGTCGATCACGGGGATGGGGGATATATCCCCAATATTTCAGGTGGGGGATGGCCTGTACAATCATCCCCCAATAATTCACCATCAAAAAAAAAAAAAAAAAGAAGAAAAATTAATGATGAGAGCCCGATGAGAGTAGTTAATGGTTATTACTCGCAAGATGACCATCAATATACACATTTTGCTATCTCATTTTCATAATACATACATATATAAATAGAAAACGAAGTAAATGAGACAACCGTATATGAGACAAGAATAAATTGAATTCTCGCTCATACGGCTTCATCAGGATTGATGAATTTATTCAATTTATTCAATCAACAGCATCATAGAAATGCAGTGCGCCAAATGCAAAGCCGCAGCGTTAAAAAGCAACGAGCTAAATGTTAAGAGAGATATAATGAGAGAGAGAGGATAATAACCCAGGTAGCAAGCCCATGTGGAACCCACATGGGTCCCATATTCTCTGAAACATGGGCCCTAAGGCATCTGCACCCAAGAAGCATATGAGTCTGGGACCCATATGGGTAAACCCATATAAGACAGATGGGACCCAGATGGGACCCATACCAAACTGGGCCCAAATGGGTATGCCCAGCTTAATCCCATCTGGTACCCATATTGGTTAACCCAGATATATCCCATGTGGGTTAACCCAGATTTTCCCATGTGTTACCCATATGGGCATATTCATATTCTACCCATATGTGTACGCCCAGCTCATTCCCATCTGGGACCCATAAGGGCTGGCCCAGATAGATCCCATATGGGTTACTAAATATTGGCCCCATATGGGATACATATATATGGGTTCCATTTAATAGCCCAGATGGCACAAGTGACCCAGATCATCCCCATATGGGCTTGCTACCTGGGAAAAAGGGAAAGGGGAAGAAACGGGCAGAAGAAAAAGGAAGGGGAAGAGAAAAGGAAGAAAGACAAGAGAAAGAGGGACATATATATTCCAGCATTTCCTTCAGGGAACTGATGTGAATGGGCGATGAAAAAGAGGTTGACTTTAAAGTAACCTACAATGAAATATTGCTCATGTTTATTTCTTACAATGTCAAAATTACTTTACGGGATCCCCTCCCTAAAAAGCTTAGGCATGGGTGATGGTAGGTATGAGGTTAATGCATGATCAGGAATTAGTTGAGTGGATGGAAAAGAAGTGAGAAATAAGCTGAAAGAAACATGGAAAATTGCCATGGAATGATGGAAGGCAATGTGAGACAGGCCCAACATGTTCTAAAACAAGTAATACAACAGAATACTCCAGTTCGATATTTTGGAGAAAGATTATTATGTCACAACTTATTTTTGTTTTATTGAAAAGCTGATGTAGGCCTATGTATTGTATTCAAACGTAACAGGCATAAGATAGATAAGGTGTTTTTGAAGGTTAGAATGTTATTAAGTTTGAAGTTTTGTTTATAACACCCTTCCAATAATAATGCACCTTCTAAGACTGGTTATAGTTTTTGAAAAAAATAGTGCTCTGGTCAGGGCCTTAGGGAATATTATGCTTATATTTTAGAGCGTATCTGGTATGATAAGTATATCTGGGTGAAGAAGGAGATAATGGAAGTTTGTTGTTTGGTAGTTGGAACGTAAGTTTTATATTATGTTTTTAAGAAACAGACAGTTTGTATGAGATCAGGAGTGGAAATTTTCTGTCATTTTGAGAACCAAATTTTGCATCAGTGATATTCTGTTTCATTGAATTGAGTTTCCCGCAGAGAGGATTCAGTTGGTTTAATTAAAGAAGGAAGAGAGTCAAATGAAGAACCAAAAGCAATATGTTTTTCATTTACTAATGAGATCTCCTTACACAGAATATTGGAATGGTTTTTCACGATGAATGTTGTTTGGAGACATCAATATTCATAAAATGTATGTTTCTATCACCAGGAAATAAAGAATTTTCTGTCTACATGAACCTTTCCTGGTTGCTTATTAATGCATTTGCCCACTGGTAACATAATACTTTCACAAGTTGATATCCCTCACCATTGGATTTTTTTGGTAATGTCTAAATTTCGTTTAAAAATAGTCAAGACTAACATTTAGCATGTTATTAATTTTATTACCACTCTTATATTCTCTGAAATGTTATCTTTATTGAGGGTGACTTGAAAAAGTTAATAACTTGGAAGGGAGGGTGCAACCTGCCACACGCTTCTACCTCTTGGTTGCTTTGATCCATTGCTGAAAATATTTTGGCACCTATCATCCCCCCCAACCACGGATACAAATCGACACCCCTGCTTGCCCCAAACCCTCCTACCCTCTAATACACTTAGGGCTGTATACACTATCGACTCATCAAATTATTTCCCACTAAATTACTTTAATCAAAATGTTTTATTGGTTATTATTTGCAGACGGATATCTACTTATTTGAAGACAGAATGACAGGAAAAATTTACCACACATTCATCCTTGGATATATAGCACTTGTGTTTCTCGTCTGTCCATATGTTTGTACCGCTTCTCTGCTGTGTCAAAAAGAATGTCATTGTTCAACGAGTGCATTGTCAGAAGCCAACAGGTTACGAGAAAAGTGCATATGCCCAGAATATGGAATCATCCCACATTACGTACTCCAGAATGTTGATCAACTGGACCTTGGTTACTCTAAACCTGTCATCCTTAGCAGCGGCAACATCCAGAAGTTCCACCAGATTATGTTTTTGAATATATCTGGCATGCAGTTCGTTGAGCCTGGTGGTTTTCAAGGACTAGAAACCTTACAGAGGTTAGTCCTGTATGATAATTACATGCGTGTCCTAGAAACTAACATGTTTATTGATCTAGGGAATTTGTTGTGGCTTACAGTCGAAGGCACAACTAAACACAAGATTCATGCTCTCGAAAATGGGACGTTTTGTACTTTGACCAAATTGAAATGTCTACTTCTGAAAGCCAACGCCATTACAGACATAATTAAAGAAAATTTTCGCGATCTGGAAACCCTCGATAAAATCGATCTTTCCGATAACAGTTTGACTCAAATTAAAGCAGATACTTTCATCAATGCACCATTGTTGACGGAAATATATCTGTCAAAGAATCTGATTACAGAAATTCATCAACACGCATTTAATGGTTTGACGAGATTGGATAAACTTGCTTTAGATGGCAACAGACTCAAAGGAATGCCTCAACCTGTGTTCTCCCCTGGATCTCTTGGGGGATCTAATGTCTTACACGTGGCCATTTCACTTGATAACAATCCACTGCGATGCGACTGTCATCTGAATTGGATCTCATCATGGCTGGACAGTAAAGAATGCGAAGGGCTTTGCCTCACGCCTAGTAAGTTCATCAACCAATCCCTTGAACACGTTTACAAAGATGGTCTTCCACAGTGCCGACCAAATAACACAATTCGGTCAGTGGAGCCAGGAAAGCAATTGGAACTTACATGTCCCTTCGCTGGTGCTTCCTGGGTGACTCCTGATGGACGTCGCTTCCAGGAACATGGTGATTGTGCAGATCCGTTTTACTTGACCAACAGCGACTCATTGATTATATGGAAGACCACTTCTGAGCTATCTGGTAATTATACCTGTCGTTCTTCAGATGGTACCCAAGCGTTCTTCTACCAGGTTGATGTAAACGAAGCAAGCCCACCACTTACTGTGGCAATGATTGCTGGCATTGTAGCAGGTGGGTTCTTGCTTATTGTTTCGATCATTGTAACTGGATGTAAACTCCTTAAAAACCCGCCTCCAGAAAACCCACCTTCAGGAAACCCGCCTCCAGAAAACCCACCTCCAGGAAACCCGCCTCCAGAAAACCCACCTCCAGAAAACCCTCCTCCAGGAAACCCACCTGCAGAACCTGACAACGGTGTCGATGGAGAACGTGTTTTTCTACTGCAAGGGGCTGGGGCTGGGGCTGCAAAGTACCAAAACCAATCCATAAACTACAAAAAAAAATTGTCAAGCAAAATTATTAAATATAATGATATCTTTAATAGCAAATCTGCATGAAAGATATGGGTGTACCAACTCACAATTATTTAATGAAGGTTGCTCAGTAAATTAAATCAATAGGATGTGATGATTTTTTAAAAATAGTTATGCAGCGGAAGTGGCTTTGGTTTAGATTATGGTCACGGTGATTGAATAAGCTACGTAAGAACCCGAACCCACTGACCCAACTCCAGGAGACCCACCTCCAAATGGTGACAGCGCAAACGAAGATGATCGTGAACAACTTCTGAGGAGACAACCCGAATATAATCATCAGGATCAACCTCCACAAGCCAGAGCTGCAATCTACAAGTCTGTTTATGACAAACACTCATTGAACGACAGACTATATAAGATACAATATGTTAATAGCTAGTAATGATAATTATGATGGAGACGATGAAGCTGCTGCTGCTGATGATTGCTCTACTACTACTACTACTACGACAGTCAAACCTGTCTATAGCAATCATCCAAGGGAAGTGAAAAAGTGGTCTTTGTAGACAGGTTCCTTTAGTACATGTTTCAGTGCCGGAGAAACCATTTTCATGGGTAACAAAAAGTGTGGTCTTTGTAGATAGGTGGTAACTAAAGCAGGTTTGACTGTACTACTAGGCCTACTACTACCACCACCACCACCACCACCACCACCACTACTACTTTATTTACTACTCATTTGGTTTCACTTCTTCACTGTAAATAGCATTCCCACTGTATTTACTTTCATTATTTTCATTGCATTGTTTGCTTGATTGGGTAACATTAAAGGCATCGTTTACCAATGTTAAATCTGAGATGCATTGCCCTACATGTTATCAGTGTCTGTGATATGGTGTAATATTGAAGCCCTAAAAAAAATTGCGCTTCAAAATGATCATGAAGTGCTTCAAAAAAGTAAAAATCTTGAGTGACCGGTTTTACCATACTCATTTTCCCCTATGGACTGTAGTGTTATGAAAACCGTTAGGAAAACGCAAAATTTGATTTCGATGTCCAATCATAAATATCTTGATAATCAGACAGGCGATCGGCTTGTAAAAGTCATTGGGTTCCTGACTGACCTAAAGGTTTATAATTATAATCATTGCAGCATGAGCTAAATCCAGGATTTTGTTTCAGAATCTGAGACAAAGTTACCCAATCCCTAAGTTTAATCATTACATTAATTATTTATTCATTATTTGATAATGAACTTCAAGTTCATGTATCATGTACAAAATGGCGCAATAATATATGCAATCGTGGATTACCAAGTGGTAGCGTAAATACAAAAAAATGTTTGACAAATAATTTTGACTATATACCGACTGCATGAGCAAATTATGTAGGTATTTCATCATTGAATAAAAGTTACAAAAAATTCTTGCTTCGTGAAACCCATATATGCCAAAAATTCTGTTGACGAGGTATTTATTTACCTTTTCCGCAGGTTTCATAAGATAATTCCTCAAATCATTGAGTAGATTATTTACAAGTACACATTATGTAAATCAATAGAACTACATGTATTATACACCTGTAATCCAATCAATCCATCGTCTACTTTTTTCAAGCCTAAGTAAAACAAATTAAACAATTATATTGAGCCAAATAATTTAAATGTTACAAACATGATTTGTATTTGTTTAGCTTGCAAATACCCTGTTGGGATAGACTGAGATACACAGAGAAGTGAGATGAAAAGAGAGGTGGAGGAGAGAGAGGGAGAGAGGAATGACTAGATAGATAGATAGATAGAGGGAGAGAAAAAGGGAGGGAGAGAGATGGAGCGAAAAGAAAGGGACAAAGAGAAATTAAGTGAACAGGAGCAAGTCACAGAGATTAGAAGATGAACTTGTACATACTACAGTTTAGCCATAGTTACTGGGGTGAAAAAAGTTATCTTTATTCCATCAAAGGCACAGAACTGCACAGCTCGTATCTCTGCTAGCTTCTCCCATTAAAGCCGACATCAGTATCCAAGAACTTGCAGAGTTATGAAATTATATGTCATTCAATAGCTCTGTATATCAAAGGGTATATCTACCATAGTCCATAAAATGCATCACCTATCCCCATTCTAACCTTTAGTACATCATTTCACATATTGCACTAAGATTGATCTTCCTTTGCAGACTCTCATTAAAGGTACTATGTCCCATTTGCAGCCAAAAAAATGAAAAGGTTAAATTCCAACCGCATTTGAAAGATAATACTAATTTAGAACTTCCCTAAAAAAAGGGGGCTTGAAAATGTCTTTAAGTGGGAAAATAACAACTATTAGTTGTCGAATCGACTTGAGTGCTACCAAGTCAGTAAGTAATAGTCTGATTTTCAGACCATTGTACCGAATGGTCGTACGTTTTGTGTTGCGCAAAGATTCAATCAGTTTAATTTTGGCCATTACAAGAAGTGGGTTATTGATGTAGACAAATGCTCATGTACCCTTTACAGCTCATTTTATGTATGTTATTACCAAAGAAAAAAGCCAGTCAGTCACTCAATAGTGTCTGACAGTGAAGTCTAGCAAGTAAACGGGTTTCCTTGCATAATTTGAATATTAGGACACTGCTAACGTTTAAATTTCACAGATAGGACATGCATGACATATTCATAATTCCTGCAAAGTTCTACAGAATTTGATGTTGGCTGCAAAAGGGACATAGTATCTTTAAAGGGGCAATCCAACCCTTGTAAATAAGTTCATTTGAATGCAAGTAGAAAAATAAGATAAACAGAATGGCCACAGTTTGAAATAAATCGGACCGACAATAATAAAGTTAAGAATGTTTCAAATATGAGATAGCTACAGCTATGCGAATCTCAAATTGGCAATTTTGTCAGTGGATTGTGATGTTGTGACGGATTACCCTGTTGTTTGTCGTGTACCAAAATACCATACATTTTTGTTTTTCTCCCAAGCGCTTTCACCCTTTCAACCTTGGGGAACTACTCAAAATATATTATGGAGAGTATATTATTACAGGGTCCTCTAAAAAGAAAAGTTAAAGACCGTCCCTAGTCATACATTTTAGAAGAAAAAAAAATTGAAATTCTAGTCATTGTGTGTGTTGGAATAAATAGGAAAGTTTTCCGCCACTACATCACAGAGACATCACAGATTCAGCCAATTTGAAGAGCCCATACCTATAGTGATAGCACTTTTCAAAAATTCATAACTTTCCTCATTTTTTGTTTGATTTCATTTGAACTTTCACCAGTATGCTTCACTGATTTTTCTGCCTTCTTCTAGAGTAGTTTGCTATCAAGATTGGATGTCCCTTTAAACCCAGCAAATAAATCAATCTCTCCAATCTAGTCATGTCTAAAGCAGTCATATTGAGCTCATGGTGTAGCTCAAGACAAGTTCAGCTATAACAAGGGTCATGGAGCAAAACATGTTTTATTTGGGAAGCATAGACATTATATGAACCCAAAATGGAATTTCCACCGAAAATTGAAATTCAGAGAGAATTGGAACCCATTTTTGCTTGCCTAACTGACTTCATCTGAGAGACACAGAGCAGGAATACCACCATTTGATCTGTAAGTGAACAGCTATGGCACACTGTAATTTATAGTACACCCCTAGGGTAGGCATGTGCAAACCTAATAGCAATACACATGCATACACATTCGTTGAGCTGAAGAATAAAAGCATTCGATTTTCATTTTTTAGAAGTATAAGTATCGATAATTCTGACTGGCCTGTAATCATTGAGTTATATACATGTCATTGGTATCTCACATAGAGGATATATCACATGTAGATTGGTGATAGATTACAAATGGCTATTCTTGACTCCTACAATCAATCTATCTCAGATAATCTTTCTTCAGAACCTGTTTCTTTTCTTCATGATGACAGAATTCTTCTGTCCTCCTCAACGGCTGGTTAGCTTATGATAGAGCTTGAGGTAGGGTAAGTCATTCCAATCTATTCGTCATGACAGGCTAACTATGCAAGATGTCATCTGGACTCCAGCAGTTGTTCAAGAATTGCCATGGCGATGAGTGGCTCTACCCTTCCCTGTGTCTCTTTCTGAACATCTCCCATCAGCCTGTTCATTGCTTTCTTGTTGCCACGATGATATTCCTCCACCTGTACATTAATATGTAGATGAAGTACAAGATTAATTTTTCAAGAGCATGACAAATATTATTCCTTCCACTGGAAATTATTTCAGAGGACGAGGAGGCGCGATAGCTCAGTTGGTAGAGCAGTGGTCTCGTAATCTGGTGACCTGGGTTCGAAACCAAGGCGATGGGCTAGTGCCCTTTGGTAAGGCATTAATCCTCATTACCAGGTCCCTTGCAGAGGACCTTAAGCCGTCGGTCCTCTGGTTGCTTACTAACAAGCATTTATGCTTTCTTAGCAGTCAGGTAAAATAACCACCACCACCACTGATAACCACCACCACTGAGATACTTTTAAAAACATCTATTGTGCTTTGTTTGGACCAAACTATGACCAATCATGCAATAAAGGGCAAATAATGCAAAGCAGTTATCATCACAATAGTATTTTAAAAAATTACCAGATAGCACAAAGAAAATTAGATTCTCAGATACCCAGAGGCAACACATGATGATTTACAGTGGCACCATATTCCTGTTTAAAAAAAAAAAAAAACCTTCAAAGGCACAGGTACCTCCATTTGAGTTAGTATTTTCACAATTGCTGAAATAGGTCAACAAATATTCTTCTTAAAATTGAAAGTAATAAAAGTTTATAAGATAAACTAGGAAGGTATACATTATGTTGCTAGTAGCACTAATGTACTCACTGTGTTTGTGCGGTTCTTTATGATTCCTTCACAGATCTGCCTTATTGTATCTTCATCTGTAATTAATCCCCATCCATTCTCTTCAATAATCTGTCATGAAATAGAAAATTTCAATCAATATCTATTAATCATAATATTGATGAACTATACGTAAAATGACCCTGGCCCTCAATTAAGCTGAAGTTTGTTTTAAGCATAGAATTTAATTTTTAGTCAGAGATTAGTTGAATTGTATTAAAGGGGATGTAGCATGGCAAATACTGGTTAACGCCATCTACGACTTCTTTTGGACAACTGCATGTAAACGAATGGACTTGATTAACGGTAGTCAGCGACTTAATCTCTACATGCTCAGCGCGCTAGCGTTCGCGAAACAGACCGAAGTTCTCCTCGCACTTCGGTTTCGCGTATGTTGCACGCACGTGAATGCTGCGGTCGCGTTGTCCGTAGTCGTATTATACCCGATTGCCCCCGAATAGGGCCACGGGAAAGACACATAGTCTCGTCATGCTACACTCCCTTTAAGAGGCCAACATCGTGTCACTTGAGTATGCATTAATTAATCACTCTAGATAACATTTTTCACATGGAACCATAAAGGATTCTGTACTAATTTATACCAGCAGAAAATACATAAATGTTGAAAATATATAATGTAAGTAGGAAAACTGACAAACCTCCATCAAATCCCTCTTGTCCCCATCAAATATCATTGCAGTGAGCGTCTTGCCAGTCTTAGCTGATATGGTTCCTCTCTGCATCAGGTCTATAAGTTCACCAAACAATGATGCACACAATGGGCTGTAAGAACAGAAATGCAGGAAAAAATGACCAATCAGTAGAGGTGTCGTAGTCGATTGGTTTAATCACTTGATTGGGAATGCAAAGGTCATGGGTTCAAGCCCCAGCATGGCACTTATGTCCTTGAGCAAGGCATTTTATCTACATTGCTCCTCTCCACCCAGGTGCTAAATGGGTACCCGGTAGGATGCAAAGGTCATTGCGACTGCATTGGCATGTGCGTGCCCGTAAGAAAGCGACTAGCTGGAATGCTACCATGGAGTAGAGAATGGGCACTGTAATGTGCGGAATAGTAATTGAATCCAACGACCGGGTAGGAATAATACTGTAAGCTCTTTGGTCAGACGTAACTGGTAAAGTGTTTCAAACATTTGTTAGTATTCTGTATTAGAGTACTTCAGGCCTGAATAGCAGAATTCCTTTCCGCTTTATCAGTGGATGCCACTAAAAGCAAAATAAACATAAACACATAGTTACCTAGCAGCAGTATAGTTTGGTTATAGAGTTCATATATCACATACATGGCTGATTTGCAAATTTTCAGTTTTCTGATCTTTTCTGAACTTTTAAATCACTTTTCTAATCTTTTTAAAACTCTCATCACTCATTTTTTCTGCATTTCCCACTTTCATTCAAAACACCTTGGTAATTTTTTTTTCTTCATTTTTATTCAGTATCGCTTACTGTATTCCTTTTCCTTCATATAAGTACAGACCACCGTCTGGTGTATCATAATATTAAAGGTGCAAGCAGGCCAAGTACAGTGTCTCAATAAAAATGACCTACTACAGGGAACTATGTGAAGCTTCAAATCTACTTAGAGGTGTCGTGGTCGAGTGGATATGTCACTGGACTGTGGATCACAAGGTCCGCGGTTGGAGTCCTGCGGCACAAATGTCTTTTGGCAAGACATTAATCTACATTTGCCACACTTGACCCAGGTGAGGTAAATGGGTACCTAGCAGGAATTAATTCCTTGAAATGCTAGAGCGCCGTAATGGCAGCCATGCTAAAGCCGGAGAAATTATTTCCAAAGCTCTTTGGAAGCGCATAGAGACGTTTTAATGTGATATGCACTATACAAGAACTGAATATTGTTATCATTATTATTATTACACAAGATAAGGACGTACCTGTTGGGCACAGATATGTGATTGAGATTAAGATGTTTGAGAAGCTCTGTCGTCAGCCAGTTCAACACCCTTTTACAGTCTCTTGTAGAGTCTTCTTGTAATACAGACTCAAAGTACTCTACTAAACCAGGCTCATTCTGTTAGGACAAATATCATGGGAAAGGCATTAGAGTTCAACCATTTTGTATACTACATACCGGTAGGCAAAATCACACACCTGTGTTCCTTTTACCAAGTCAAAATGTTCTCAATGTATTTCACATATTTTGAATAATAGTAATGGATACAGATATACTAAAGCTTTTCATCTTGCACTCATCAGAGTAAATCGCAAGAATCAAAAGAAGGTCAAAATTAGACAATGTAAGCAGTACTAAAGGAACAAAGCGCACAATAAAATAACGGGCAGTGATTGGATGCTGGAAAGTATACATTATGCCAGCCGCTAGCAATGATAGCTATAATAACACATAACAACATGACTTTTAAAAACTTTGTCTCCCCCCTCCCCCTCCCCAAACCTTCTATATATCTCTGTAATCGGTCCCCCTCCATTATTCTGTCTCTGTTCCTCTCTCCTTCTTTCTTTGTTTCTCACTCTCTCCTTCTTTCTTAACCATCCCTTGTCTTTCTCTCTTCCTTTCTTTCTTGATGTATTTATCTCTTTCTTTCTTCTTTCTTTTTTCTTCCTTCCTTTCTCTTTATTCATTTCTCTCTCTCCCTCTTCCTCTGTCTTAACCATCCCTTCTCTTATATCTATTTTGTTCTCCTCCCTTCACATATAAGTAAATAGATTTGATTCTATTTCTGTAGCCATATTGAGAGAACATAGAGACCATGCTGTTGCTGGTTTGCTGGGTTGAAATCCCAGAGAGGTACATTGTAAATGGAGAACACAGATCAAGCCAATCACAAATTTTTACTCAAATTATTGGTAGAAAATGCAAGAAACAAAAACCTGCATTAAGCACTCCCAGAGCTGACAAGTACTATGTTTTGGTCTTATAAATATGCTGGGTTAACGGGAAATGTAACTCTATACTACATACTGGTACAGTATATTTCTTACATTAAATTCTTTCTTTCTATCGATTACATAATCTCAACTTTCAAGAAAAATACATTCTATTCAATCAGAAAGATAAAATTGTTGCTTTCAGCTCTGCAGTTCTGTACAAAACAGTGTAGCCTTGATACTTACAACTAGAACATAGGCAACATCCAGTGACATGGCATACTGGTCTGCTAGTCTTTGTCTCCTAGCCGTTGGTAGCTCTGGTAAGCCGTCTCTCAAGACATCCACATTGATGGCTCTGAGAGGCTGGGAGGATTGATGGATGGTGGTGTTATCATGCAGGATGAGAGGTGGAAGGTTGGGTTCCGCCATGAACCGGTAGTCTATCTTACCCTCCTTATCTCTCATTGGTACTGTGATCCTAGGTTGAAAGATGATGTCAATATACATATGTAAGTGGACAAGATTTTTGGTCATAAGGTGTCTCATACATTACAAAGTGGATTATGACATAATAAACACAACTTGCCATCAAATATGTCGTCATACTTGATATCTGGGCTTACATCCATCACGGGGGATGCTCAAGTCACCTACAAAGTACTATTATTACCCTGGCTTTAGCCTAGCTGCCTTAAGGCACTAAAAACATTCGAGGAATAAATTCCTACCAGATATCCATTTACTAAATCTGGGTGGAGATTGGCGAATGCAGATTAAGATCTCACCAATTTTTCTCATGTTCAAGAAAGAACTTATATTCAAGTTACAACAAAAAAGCAGTTCAAATCAGAATCAAATGAACCTCTTTACCGAGTTCTTGATGATGTTTTGACTTACCCAAGTGAATTATCAAATGATCTGGTTTCATACTGGATCTTCTCACCCCTTTCCAGTAATTCAATATGTCTCTTGATTTCAAAATCTGCCAAAGAATAAATGAGGAAAGTTAGATCACCTTCTTCATTCACTATCATATCATATCTATCAATGCCATCCAAGAAATAAAACTTTTGCAAAGGGGGCCATCATTTAAATTTTTAGGGTTTGTATGCATTAGCTATTAATTAGAGCTTTGAGGGTGTGGACATGGATTTTGAAGGCCCGTGTGTCCCTTGGGCATTGTTGGAATCGAGCCCTGTGTACATTACAAGTTATATTTAATAATCCCAAGAATAATAGCTACCATTTATATTTTGCACGTACCCATCCCAGGGGATATTCCAGATGAAGACAAAGTTCGAATACTCTGGCTTTAGCCCCACAGCCCTAAGGCACTGAAAGCATTCGAGGAATAACCTCCTACAAGGTACCCATTTACTACCCCTAGATGAAAAGTGACAATTGTAGATTAATGTCTGGCCAATGACCATTGATGCCAAGGTTGGGACTTGCACCGCAAACCATTAATTCATAGTCCACTGTCATATGTACCCACTAGATCACAACAAATCTATGGTTGTACGGCACATGCCCCTGCATCAAATGCTCCGTGGAAATTTCCTACACAAACCGAATACCTCTTCAACCCTGAACCTAACCTAAAACCCTATACAAACCTAACCCTAACCCTATATTTTTGACGATATAAAGTCTGGAGCAATGATCACCAGTACTCAAACTAGGCATTGTGGCGTGTGCCTGTAATCCAGCTAACAGTGGAAGTTACAAACTGATTCAGCCGAGGAGGCAGGTTCGAAACTGAGTCACGTCTTTTGGATGGTGAAATTTAAAGGTCGGTACCCAGACGTAAATAATCATATCTGATTGATACACGTCTGTAAAAACCCAAT
Organism: Mesocentrotus franciscanus; assembly: GCA_037976565.1. Taxonomy (NCBI): domain Eukaryota; kingdom Metazoa; phylum Echinodermata; class Echinoidea; order Camarodonta; family Strongylocentrotidae; genus Mesocentrotus; species Mesocentrotus franciscanus. The sequence continues at coordinate 29,983,656 of CP137680.1, read as the reverse complement.
TACACACACCAGTACTCACCTACAGCTTGTTTGACAAAGCGGACACTATTGATGTTTTTGACCTCTGACCTCACACCTGGAGGCTGACCTGGTCGACTGACTGACACATTGGCATCAACTCTGAGAGATCCCTCTATTGGCCACAACAAAAAAAGATAAATTTTGTCATTGGAATATCTACAGTTTAAGATAACTACATCATCTGTTTGGAGCCAGATTTGATTCCAAATAGATGATATTAAAAAAATTATTCTTTTATCATGACTTTAACATTTCTAGTAGAAAACAGGTGAAATCAAATTAAAGTGTATAAACAATATTATAAGGTTAGCAGATTGGTTATTTTGTCTAATTGAACACTCTACTACAACTACATATATACTTTTAGCGATATGCAGATATGCCTCATATCAAATAGCAAATTTTTGCTAACTACTTAAAGTAATATTTCTTTGTACATTAAGTCCTACATGAATCCTCTTTATTATCATTATCATGTTGCATCTACTACTCATACAAAGACATTGCCCCCCCCCCCAATAATAAAAAAAATCAAATAGGGAAGAAATAAAGCAAAGAGCGAAACAAGAGTCAGAGAAAGAGAAGGAGAAGGAAATTCAACATAAACAGATGATTGCACCCCTTTACCCCCTCATCTCACAAGACAGCCTTGTAGTTTTGCTCACCAGTCCCTCCCCTACCCCATGACACCAGAGAACCCTCTAAATGGCTGGACCCACACTACGCCCATGTGTGTACTTGATTCTGCCTACCATCCATCTTGCCATCACATGTTCCTAGGGCCTGGAGAAGAAGCTGTAGTTCTCTCACCAACGCTGCTGAGTCAGTACCGTTGGTTAGGTCTGGCTCTGTTACTAACTCCATGAGACCAACTCCTAATACATAAATAAAGCAACAAGAGTTATAATCATTGCAGGAGTGGGGTCAGTGGACAAACTATGATAGCTGGCTCAGTCATTTACTCCATGAGACCAATTCCTGATATAAAGCAACAAGAGTTATAATCATTGCAGGAGTGGGGTTGATGGACAACCACCTTTGCATGATAAGAACCCACTGCCCTCTTTGAATAAGAGTAGTGGTCCACCTGTACATCCCCAATCAGTTATCAGGAGGAGAGGCCCCAAGGGTTACAGTGATTAAGATCGCTTTTCCCCTCCCAGGCACAGGTGATGCTAAATACTATAATAATAATGATGAAAATGATGATGATGATGATGATGAAGATGAAGATGAAGATGAAGATGAAGATGATGATTAGGATGATGATGATGATGAAGATGAAGATGATGATGATGATGATGATGATGATGATGATGATGATGATGATGAAGATGAAGATGATGAGGATGATGATGATGACCAACCTGCTCTATTGAGGTCGACTAGTGTCTCAGCATTCTCTTCGTCATGGAGACTCTTTCCACTGTCCTGCTCCAGCTGGACTTGTTTGATGCGGACAGATCGATGAGACGGAGGCCTCTTCCTTCTCTCATCAAAGATGTTGAAATGCACCTGTCCATCTACAGCCAGGGGCAGTCTCTGCTGGGTAATCTGATAACCTGCCTGCAAGGTGAGACGGTTAAATAGAAATAATTACAATAATTATAATAATACATGTAATAGCTAAAACAATGACAGCAGCATCAACAGCAACAAAAACATGAAAATGAAATTAATATGATGTCAAGGAGCCAAACTCCTCAATTTTCATAGTATATCAATTCCTTGTTTCATTGAATTTTTGTATTTATTTTTGTATTTATTTATTCAACCATAAAATAACATCAAATGGAAACAATAACATTATATCAATTTGAAACAGTAAATAAAATTATGGTTGGGAGCACCGAAAAGCGAAATGCTTGTAATTTGGTGTCCCAAAACAAGAAAAAGTGAAACAGTTAAAGATTGAAAATAAACAAACAAAACTACATATATTATCACACACACAGGCACACAAACGCACACACCCTCACAAATACAGTCACACACACGCCTGGGACTTCAATAATAAAATATAAATAGGGGGGGACATATACATTATTTATCATATACATACATATATTCATAACATTTCATTAGAGGGAGCCTAATAATATTGACTTGGACAATAATTTAAAAGTCTTAAGTGATCTGCTTGATTTTATGTCTTGTGGGAGTTCATTCCATTCCTTCGATCCCTTACTGATAAGGGATTGAAGTCCAACTGTAGTTTTGAAAAAAGGAATATAAAGATTATTACTTTGACGGGTGTTATATTGGTGAAAATCAGAATTGAATATTAAGGGCTTATCTTTAGTCTGAGGTATTATGTTATCTAATGAAGAGTATATAAATATTAGTGTATTAAGAGTAACTAATTGATAAATAGGTAATATTTTCAAACATTTGAATAATGGTGCAGATGGTGAGCGAAAGTCTGAATTTGTTATTATTCGAACAGCTTTCTTTTGAACTAATTCAATCTTAGATAAATGGGTCTTGTATGTATTACCCCAGATATAACTGCAGTAATTAAGGTAAGATAAGATTAGAGTATTATATAATATGAGCAAAATATTTTTAGGTAAAATATACTTAAGCCTAGATAATATTCCAACATTCTTTGATATTGTATTACAAAGTTGAGATATATGTGTATTCCAGTTTAAATATTCATTAAAAATTACACCAAGAAATTTAACATCACTTAGTCTTTTTATTGTTGTGTTTGCTATATGAACATCATCTAAGTTATCAGGAATCCTCCTGCTCCTTGTTCTAAAAATAACATAATTGGTTTTTGAAATATTTAAGGATAATTTATTACATTGAAACCAAGCATTTATCTTTTTAACTCAATATTTATGGATTCAATAACATGTGTTATAGATTTATGAGAAATAACTGCACAGGTATCATCAGCAAACAATGAAAACTTTATTATTTTGGATGAGTTGATAATATCATTAATATAAACAAGGAACAGGAGGGGGCCTAACACTGATCCTTGGGGTACACCACAGCTAGTCAACTGCATAGATGATTTGACACCATTGACCACCACATATTGTGTTCTGTTAGTCAAATAATTGAGCATAAAATACTCAACTCTTTACCCCCTATGGTCATACATGCACATCAAGATTCCATTTAAACCATGAAATACTTGAGAATGAATTTTCGGACTTACAATAGAATGAGTATGAATCCAGAAACATACTTTCAACATGATTATACTGTCATATATATATTTTTTTATTTTTTATTTATTGATCATTACCAAGAATACTAAAAGCAATTTACTGGTAGATCAGCATAGAAGTAGTGTTTTCGATCAAAGACCGAACGCATGTTGATAGAGCAAGAAAGGGCTAGTGCTGTCAGAACCCCTGCTTCTACACATCTCCTATTCAAGACCTGCAATCAGAAGGAATACAAGTTGTAACATGGTTAATTTATGTTTGCATATCTCTTTTGTGTGAAATAAATCCTGAAATCAATAAAATATTCAACTAACAGAGTCTTACTACTTACAGGCTGCTCTTGATACGTTACGGTTTTTTTTATAACAAGGGAATACTTTTAATCCCCAATTTTTCCACATGCAAACCTGTGGCACAACAACCTGTTTACAACAAGAACTGTTACAAGATTTTCATAATAGTAAGCATATTACCATGATATTTGAAAAGGGAAAATATAACAAAGATGTCCTCATTGTCCTGTCATGTGGTGCAGTACAGGGCACTGCAATTGCATTCTTTGAGTGAGAATTCAGGAAATATTTTTGAGGAGACTCGAAGCCAAACTTAGACTGAAAAGATAATCTGATAACTTGTAACCAGAGTTCCTTAAAGAGATACTTTACATGTAAAGTTAACGACTAAACATTCATACCATTATATCATGTATTTTTCGTAACTAAAGAATTAAAGGTGGACTGGTTGACTTGAGGCCTTTGTTGAATACTTTTTAGATGTAAGCTTTAATATGTCACATTCTCAAGAAACATAAATCGGGACAAATCAATATTAACATACTATAAAAATGACCAAACTTGGTAAGGGTATGAATAATTTAATTGTTATATGTATGTATCAATAAGAATGCCAGTATGTTGGGAAAAGCCAATCTCCTTCTTTTCTCTAACTCTTAACTCATCCCCCCTCCCATCTATCTCTATTCCACTATCCTCTGAAATTCCAGACATTGCATACTTACTGGTAGAGTTCCAGGCAGTGAGGCATCAAAAAAAGAGACCAGTGAGTTTGGTGGTGCCATGAATTCAGCCTTAGAAGCAGAGAATAGTTTGGTATTGGAGAGTATCTGGGCATGTATCTCAAGACCAACCATACTAGACCAGCCTTCATTTGAAGATGAACTATAGTATACAACAGAAAGGTATTCAAAGTATGGGAAAATATTGATATGTTTATTGCTACCGTTACATAATACTGAGGCTCATGATCTCTGCATTTCTTTTTCTTGTTCTTCCCTCCCTTTTTATTTGGCTCAGTTACCTTTATGATAATAGCGATAAGTTAAGTGTACTAAGCTAGGTGCATGCAGGGAGATCACTGGAATAAGCAACCCTCCCCATGTGCGCCCTTTTACACTAATGCCTATTGTTGTAAAATAAGAATGGTGGTGTGACCATAGTTCGCGTGTGACCTTAATTCGCGGACAGTTCCATATCTCAAAACAAGGGAAACGCTCTTGGCGGTCTCACCTGCATTACGCAACTCAATATGATGGAAAAATTGAGGATGGGACATTATTTATAGGCAGGGTGGCCCATTAGCAGGCCCCCCAAAATGAAATCCAGGCTCTAAATATATTTAGCATTTTGAAGTGAATATTGACTACGAATCATCAGAAGAATTATTTTCTATTATTTGTACCAAGATTGATAACTTTGATGAAATATGAACAAATAACAAAATTGATTATTAATTCTCATAGTTGTGAAAACATAATCCAAGTCTACTGACCTGAAATGACCTTTGACCTTGACTTTGTGACCTAAAATTCTACTCACAAGATTGGGAATACTTGATAACCCTTCAGTCCAAGTTTCATTGAATAAGAACTTGTTTCAAAATTATATTAAAAATTCAAAAACTTAACCTCAGGTTAACTGTTTGTTGATGATGCCACAACATAAGGCAGTGTCAGACACAATTTTCCGACCTATCTTGAATTATCTAGATTATAGAAATCTAGATAAGTAATTTACGTTGGTGACAGACAGGCGACAGACAGGCTACAAATAATATATATAGATAATATCTAGATAATTGATGGGCCATTGCACATGCACCGTTCAAGGAGATAAGCATTGTGACATCACATGGTCAATCAAAAGTAATGGGAAATTAACGCGTCTCGTTAAATGCGCGCTAGTATAATTGTGCACAGGTTATGATAGCGCGTTAAAAACCATGTGCCTGCCAATCATTAAGTTAAAAGTTGACCTTACACTGACCATTAATGGGATTTTTTTTTTTCAACATTGATCGACAAGACAGAAAAATCCAGCGAAAAATCCTGTGAAAAATCCTGTCAAAGGACAATTTACTTGTTTCGTTTTTTAAGGTATATTTTAAGGGATAATTGATGACAGACAGCCAATTATGTGGATTACTGGATAACTATAATCTAGATAACTGTTTTCTACATTATTGGCCTCTGTCTATATGTCTGACACCGTCTATAGTCTAAGTTCTTTGACCTGAAATGACCTTTGACCTTGACTTTGTGACCTGAAATTCTGCTCACATGATTGGGAATACATGAACTTATTTTATAGTTATATCGACTGCTACGAGAGGACTAGCTGTTTCTATACGCTCAAGGGATAGTTGAATCCCCTGCTATCACCCCGAGGCGCGCCTGGGTGGGCGGCGCGCCGAGGGGTGATAGCAGGGGATTCAACTATCCCGCGAGCCAGTATAGAAACAGCTAGTCCTCGAGTATTAAAGCAGTCGATATGACTTTTATATGCCTAATTAAAACAAAAATCTACCAAGAATTCTTAGCCTTTTAGTGAGTAAAAATTCGTTAAAACATCACAGAAAATCTGAAACACTGTCTGTTAATCTTCGCTTAATCTTCGAGTGAAAGTTTCAATCATTTGGGAATCGCAGACAAAGAGCACTGTATGGCGTCCGTGCTCGCACATAGACAATTTTAACACGCAAACCAATGGGGATCGCAGTCAACCAATGGGAATCGCAGGATAATGAGGATCAGAGGGTAGAAACTTTTAACTAGGCCCTGTGGGCTATTGCTATGCCCTGTGAGTTGGGCATGGCTTGAAATCACGACTCCAATTTCGACCAATCAGATGGCTAGATTTCTAAAGTGAGGTATATAATACTTGATAACGTGTGTGTGTGTGTGTGTATTGGGTTTTTACAGACGTCAGGGGTGATAGTGAGCACTGAAAAAAAATAGGTTTTTTGTTTTTTTCCCAATCACCCACCCTCTTGACCAAAAAAAAAAAAAGCATTCGGGGAAAAAAAATGGCATCTAACAACATTCCCCCCTTTTTTAGTAAGAAAATTGGGGAAAATTGTGAAAAATCAGGAACCATTGAGAAAATAGGGGAACAATCGAGAAAATAGGGGTAAAATCGGGACAATTCAGAAGAAAAAATCGGAAGAAAAAAAATATCAGAAAAAAAAAAAAAAAAATCTGATTTTTTTTTTTTTAAATCGGAAAAATAAAAATCGGGAAAAAATCGGGAAAAAATAAAAAAAATCGGGTAATTATCAGGCCTGAGACGTGTATCAATCAGATATGATTATTTTATATCACTCACTCAGCTCAGTTATTATCACACTCAAGCAAACATGAAAGTTGAAACGATAAATTAAATGCATGCAGAATGCAGAATACAGTACAGGGCAGCAGGTAGACCGAAAGCTTCAGTCTCTGATATCGACGGTTGTTCCGCTGAGATTGCATCTGGCTCCTCTGACCGCCTCTATACATAGACTGAAGTACGTCAATGGGGTAGTGTGGGGAACGAATGGTTCGGTTCGGCCGGACCGCGATGAATGAGATATGCAACGAGTTTTTCACTCTTTACGTCTTCATATATCCACTTTGGCTGCAATTTTACACTGAATCTTATTAAAAATTGAAAATAACACAGAAATATCTACTTTGACTTACGATAGCTTGCTCATTTAGATCCTATATTAATGATTAATCCGAGAAAGTCTTGTAGTCAACAAGATTTGTTGTCAGCCATCTTGGTTTAAGTTGATGAATATTCATTTTTCTTTTCGAACGTCCAATAGCTACGTATGAGTCAGCCCGGCTTGAGCCGGTGATGTTTGAATATTCATAAGCCCAATATCAAACACGTGCTCTGATTGGCCATTGGGCTTGTTTTGGTCGGTTGCCCGGAAATATATCGGGCGGGTCATGTCATAGATTACCAGTTCGAATGCATGAACGTATGGTTTCCTTGGTTCTGAGATAAAAATTGGATAACTCATATACGTAAGTCCGTAAATTTCGCATTTAGAAATAAGTCATAAAAAATTGATAACTGTACATAGGAGAAAAATAGACATAGTATTTTTGTATCTGATTTATAAATCAGAAAATTAGATCTAAATAAAGAAAATCGTGGGAGAAAGTTTCGGGGTAAAAAGTGGGTCACAATCGGCTCAATCTCCCCCCGTGGTGCGAGGCGTACGGGGTACCGTCTGTGTATGGGGAATGTCAACAAATGTCAGTTTTATTAAAGAATGACCCATACCAGACGGTTATTTCTGTCTAGGCAGCAGGGTATTCTTTAATAGTAGACCTATGTAATGTTATGTATGCATTAGGATATTGTGACAGTCACAGTTCTCTACTTATGAAAAAAAATCGGATGTCTACGAAGAAATACCTATACCCTATAGATTCTAGGGAGTAGGGGAGCTATACCTGGTAGTTCGTGCGCTACCCTACGTCTACGGTTCGAACGAGCGAGAACCGCCGCCCGAGTCGCCCGCTGAAGATGTCCGCGACGCCTGGCCAGCTCCTTGTCTTCCACCTAATTTAACTTAAGGACAATTATCGTAGCTTTCAGTAATTCTTATACTTACCAATCCACATTGACCGAATAATGTCTTCTAACGCTTTCTTTCCATCTATTAATCGGTTTCTTTAAACATAGTTTTCTCTGAGAAATTGCAACTGGTTTTCCGACAGCAGACATCCACGATTTGCTTATGTAAGTCGCCATCTTGCATTTGATTATATTTACACAGCGCCATCTATGATCATAATTGTCTAATGGGGCAAGAAAGTTGCAATATATATTTTGCAACTCAACTTTCTTGCAACGCCTCACTAATCTCCTAAATTTCCTAGGATTTTTTTAGGATTAAAGTTTTAACAATTAAATTAAGTTAACCAGATCTAGCTTTTATTCCCCCCCCCTTTCCCTCTCTTTCTCTTACTAATGGTTACTTATAAGCCTTGTGATTATTAAAACCCCTTTAAATTTTATTTTTTTTTAATTTAAATTTTAAAAAAAATTAGCCTCCCCCTTTCTTGGAAGCAAGATAACCCAAAACAGCAATAACCAAGCTAAATATGTCTCAAGAACTGAAATTTGCAGGTGATTATGAATACGATTCGCTGAACAGACAGGAAAAAAAACACACATCAGCCTCTATGTTTTGATGTCTTTTACCCCTCTTTCATTAATTATACATATGAAGAAAAAAAAACTATTTACAAGCTACTGGTCATCACTTTTTAGGGCCATCTTCACCTCTTTCTTCTGGTTTCACTTTCTCTTTTCTCTGCCAACACTTGTCTATTTCTTTCAAAGAATACATCTCTCCTATTTCCACAATCAGTCTTTCCTTGTCTATTTGGCCCTTTCTCCCTCCTTTTCTCTCTCCTCACTTGTTTTTCTCTCCAGTTGCTCAACAAACCACCCTACTAAGTAATATACTCTATCAAATCAATGAAAATGTAACACATGGTGTGATTGAATTTCTTTTATACACAGAAGCCTACAAAAACACGGAAAAAAAACTTTCAATTTTCATATAATTTCCCATTTATTCAAAGTGCATCATCTACACCACATCACATAATTGCAATTCAGCCATTAAAGGATTCACATACATTGATTGGTATTAGCATACTTTCGCATGTTCAAAAACATTTCTACCATCATGGACTTGATTGATCACATGCATTCCTGACTTAGTAGGGAAGTACAGAAGCCCTAGCTGTGGTGAATCCAAGATTTGAAGGGTGCTCACCTCCACTGTGTCAAACTTATACTTATAGTTACATGATGCTATGGGGAGTTGATAAAACAGTTTAGAGGCAAGCATCTTCTCACTCACTGGACCCACCAAAGATACATAATGAAATGGATAAGTTCATAATGACAGAGTGCATACATACAGATGATTGCAATCCATTACCAAAGCCTTCGCGATATTAATTGCTATGCCCTCATGGTGACCATATGGTAGGAATACTCCCCAGGGAGTGGAGATGGTGTACATTGTGTGTGTGTGAATTAATCCAATGACAGGGGAATTAATATCTGTAAAGCCCTTAAAAACAATATTTTGTACAACGTGCTCTATAAAGGCAGATTTATTATAAGACTACAGTAAATATTTGGCAAATTGTTAAATGTTTTGTGCTTTGCACAACTAGTGATATCACACATCCTAGATGTATATCCAACACTACCATGTATTTACTTAAAACAAAGATCTCACACATATCCAACATAAATGTATTTATTATTCTAGCCTATGTATTCATGAACTCACAAATACTTATTCTGATGAGAAAAGAAGTTTCTATATAAGGAGAGAGGCAAGATGAACATCAAATGTTCCCCCTGTAGACTAGAAGTATATTAATCTCGGGTTCAAATGTACAATTCATGATTGCGTCCGAAAATATCTAAAAATGATCTGCTTTGTACACAAATAACCTAAATTGGCCAAAATAAGTGAACTGCTACGAAATTAATTCATGATTGAGCTTGAATCAAGGCTTTTGCCTGAAAACGTGCATCCCTGATGTATACAGATCCACATCAATTGCTACTCCTCATGAAAGAAAATTGATGACTTATCCTCTGCGACTGATTCAAGGACATACAATTGAAACTCATTACAAGACAGACATATCAAGTTTCCTGAACACACTCGGGACAACTTTTTGTGCCAAATTATGACATTTTGACATATAATGACTTTGTGTGGTTGCCATAAAAAAAAAAAAGCTCACTACTATAAAAATCATGACAAATTCTGGTAGCAATCTTCTTTTAAAACAATCCCCTGCCAAACATACAAATAGACTTAGCCCCCAGCCCTTTCATGGTGGATATTATAATACATGGAATTAGGAGAAAGATATCAGCAGTGTATGTGATTGAAGATAAATCCATGATCGATGTAGTCATATAATACTTGATTGTCCATATCTCTTTACATTACTGTTAGGGCTATGAGAAGTACATCATTTTATTTTCTTTAACTCGGTTCTAATGAAACCTCTTTCCACCACCACACTATGTCAAGCTATACAAAAATAACATCTTCGTAGAACAGCATCTGATTTTTAAAAATGTACCGGTATATAGTTTATACCATATCGATAGTGACTTAAGAGCTCCATCACGAGTAGCTATCAAAACTTCCATTTAATAATCTAGAATATACACATATCATTTTCCATTGCATGGATAACTTTGGAGATAAATATTAGGATTTTCTTGATTATTTTTTTTTAAATACAAAGTCACACCAGTTTTCACAAAACTTACAAAACTAGATTATATCTAAGTTTGCTTTCTTATTTTTTTGAGTACAGAGTACTTCTTGACTAATCACTTTACAGAAACATACTGACAGGCTGCATGCACATCAAGATATTGTAACCATCCTCAGAGGCTGTGAGTAAAGTGAGAGTCATATGACTTAACTATTTCTTTACAATGTTACTAAGAATATGAAGTAAACAAACATTACATTACACGAGTGTAGGCACCCCCATCCACGCCCAACCCTTATCAATAAACTAAGTCCTTTTTGGAGTGCTCAGAAAGAAATGAATGAACCGATTGACTACTGAATTCTTTCGTCCCATAGGCTTTTATACAGGAGCAGCCCAGTCCCCGTAGGCAATGAGGTAAGATGTCATCTTACCCCATTTCATGAGTTTGAAATGAGAACTATCAAAGAATCCATCGACTTGGTTGAGAATAGGAGCAAAGTCAGCCACGAGGTCGGGGGCAAAGGTGGGGGCTGCCATAAAAATTAAATTAAATTGCCTAGCATTGCATCAGGTAGATACAGTCCATGATATACATCCCACTCCTGCCACCCTTAATATGACCAAGCCTACAGGATCGGGTCACAGCACACTGCTGGGGATGGGTGATCTATGTAGTCACGCGTTGGTCAAAGCATCAATACCTGGTAGTACCTTGCCTGTATTAACAGATGCAGCAAAGAAATCATGAAAATTGTGAGACAATCTACAAACAGAAAGCAAAATATAGAATAATAAAATTATTAAAAAATTCAAAGGAATGTAAAATTGTACACTATTTGAATAAAAATCATTCCTGGATCACATATATATATAATATTGAATGGCTTTGAGAGCAATATGAGATCATATTACCTAAGAATAATCAAATCACCTGATTCAAAGTTGAAAGACAAGGGCAGTGTGGTTATGCCAAGAGCAAAATTGTCTCATATTACCCGTAAAATGAGCCAGATATCTTTTATCAGATTTTATCAGATGTGAGACAAAGAATTATATGCTCTCATACTGCCCACTGGTATAGTATGCTTTTCTATGCACAATATAAGCTATACAGTGGGTCCCCCCAAAACACTAGATTGCCCTCGACTTAACCGAATTGCCTCTTTTTATTTGGGCAACATGATTAAAATCTGGCAATATAGTCTCATATCCCCTCAAAGCCATCAAATACTATATCATTACTTCAGTATCCTTCAGTAACCAGTGAGTATAATACATAATATGACGTACCTTCTAAGAGCTCTAAACTGGCTCCACCTCCAGTACTGACATGACTGACGAGGTCCTCAGTTTTATACTTTGCTGCACATGTCGCTGTATCACCTCCACCTGTCATAAGATATTGATAAATTGCTCTTTCAAATATATGCTAGTTTGATCTCCTTTTTAAAAATGTTACAAAAACTATTACCTTTTAAATTGTATTAATCAATTTAATCAATATAATGTAGAGATGTATTAAAGGGAAAGACCAGTTTTGGAAACGCCCCTCTCTCAACAAATGAAATGGAAGCTCTCATTACAAATCATGTGAAAGAATATGTTTTGACTAATACGTGATGATACAAATTTTGCCGGGAAACCGCCTACTAATTGATATAGACCCTCTATTTGGTAAATTATTATATCTATTGGGACCAAATAGATATCGCGACGTGGTTGCGTAGTCCCATATACATCTTCCTGTGTACAGTGCTTGTAACTTTACCAAGACTGGGCCAAATTTCTTATCATTTTGATGATTCCAGAACCTTGCAGTACACACCAATACTTATATGCTAGATGATCAACCTTTTCTGATTGATTTCACAACGTTTCTTTAACAATGCAATCGCATGACCAGAACTGGTCTATACCTTTCCCCCTCTTTTATGTACAAAACAAATTCAATGTATAAGCTTCTTGATGATTTAAAATCCCACAAATACAAATTAACACACCAGCATATTTTTCCTTGAACTCACAGTACGCCTTCTAATGATTTGTAATGTGAGGACAAAACAGAAATTATTACTGCAACATGACATAAACAGACTTGTTGAACAGGGGATAAGGGGGTGACACACAAAATCACGTAGTCACATATAACAGCTTTTATTGATATTTTCCCTCTAAACACCAGTGGCAGGGTTTGAGAAAGGGTTAAAGTCTTGACACTTGGCTACCCCTATGGACATAATATTATTAGCAGGGCTCCACACTATTACTCTTCTGGAAGGGGGTTCAGATTTAACTTTTTAGAATCTGTATACATGAGCCCTATGTAAAAGTTTGAGAATTCTGGTGGTCCAGACTTAGATTTTGGGTGCCCATGTGTCCCAGGAGCCCGTTAGTGTCGAGCCGAGTCCTATCATTAGAATCCACTAGCTTCTAAATAAATCAGACTCAGTTGCCATGGTCAAAGAGAAACCAATCAATTTTCTACACTTAACGAATAGCTCACCTATGATGGTTGTTGTTCCGTTCTTTGTAGCTTCAACCACAGCATTCATTACAGACTTGGTTCCAGCACTAAACTTCTCAAACTCAAACACACCCACAGGTCTACGGCAAAAAATATAGCAAGGACAAGATAAAGAAGCGATGAGAACAATATGATGGACTCCATCTATCTTGAACTTCATCAGATAAAAATTATATCTTAAACGATTGTGATTTTTCAAATGCAAAAATTCATTCACTCTTCATCATAATGACACTTATCAATTCGCTATGGCTACTCAGTGCAAAATACAATGTCACTTCTGTACAATGGTCACTAATACTACATAAATTATAGAACTGTGGTCAGACTATTCTCATTTCACAGATAGAAAATTTTAAAATAAATGTAATACAAAAATATATCAAATTGATACATAGGGGAAAAGGACATTAGGTTTTGCAAAAGACTATCTTTTAATGAGCTAACAGGAATATCTTACATGTATTTCTAAATCAAACTTAGGAAACGTGGCATGTTATATGTCTGGCATATTTACAGCCCCCATTTTGGAGCCATCAACTCTATGTGAGTTAATACATTTGTGGCTCCAACAAGACAAAAATAGTCCTTTATGTTAATAATAATAATAATAAGCCTATGGCAGAGAACAGATGGGAGCATGAGAACATTTCAATGGCATATCGGTGAATGTACTTTAGACTACCGACAGTTTCTTGAAAGACCATTGGTTACTTTTCTACCCATAACATTCTTGACTGATTTTTTGCATGGATTCATGACGAATAGATCCCAAAAGCAATAAGACTCACCCATTCCAGACAATCAACTTGGCCCTGGCAACTGCCTGGTTGAAGAACTCCACGCTCTTTGGCCCACAGTCCAGACCCTTTGATACAAACAGAAAATCACATTTCATGTTTTGGAGTCGATGCTTAAATTATCCCTCTTTTTTTTAAAGATGATGTTTCAGACAAACTTCCTTGTCTATATTACACATCAATATCCAAGCCATCTCCTCTCTTCCTTTTATCTATACCCCATCCCTCTTTACTTTTTTCTTTTCCTACCTCCCCCATCTCTCTCTCTCTCTCTCTCACTCTCTCTCTCTCTCTTTTCCCATCACCTTTCAACTTCTTTACTGTCTTCCTATTTTGTGTAAGTTTTTCATTGTTATTTCACCACAAAACTACCAAAAAGTTGCTCTATGCGATTATCATTAGAGCTCAAAGACGTGTTTGGTCACCATGGTCAAATTTTAGTTTTTGTATTTCCTTTCAAGATAAGACCATCTTACCATCCAACCATCTGGGATGCCGGAAGAGACGGTAGCTGTTCCTACGGCAGCATCATCTGCAAACTTATCACCCGTTACAAAGTCTTCTGGTAGATGAATTTTGACACCTTTCTTCTCAGCCTTCTCCATCAATTTGGAGACTATCTTGGCTCCCTCCTCGTCAAACAGAGAGTTGCCAATCTGGAATTAACAATGACATTGGTCATAAATTATTCAGTTATTTCTGTGGTACATATCAAACCTGTTACTCATACTTCCCCATGGCACAAAATTTAGTTGTACATATCTTCATAAACAATACTGCCATATTAGAGTATTATTTTCTCATGATTGAAATAGCTTTCAAAATCAACCTAAGACTAGTTTCAAGACTGTGCTCTTATTATCATGTAATATGTCATTGAAATGTTGTCTTACAGTTACAAAGGTGATGCATGATTGGGCTAATGAAACAGCCTTTAGGGTTGTTTTTTTTTTCCTTTTTTTTAATCATAAAGACCCAAGTTTTTTTTTTTTTGTTCTTTTCTTTTAATTTGTTATTTTTTCATACAAAAGATTATTATAGTGTGTCTATTTATATAGCGCAGTTACCATACGAATATACTCTTCTGCACTTAATACAAAGTATCACATTATCCCGGCTGTAGCTGAGCTGCCATGATAAGGCGCTAAAGCATTCAAGGAATTTCTTTGTACCGGGTATCCATTCTCTTCACCTGGGTGGAGAGTGGCAAATGTAGATTACTGTCTCGCCAAAGACATTAGTGCCACTGCGGGAATCGAACAACAAATCACGTGATCCAGAAAATCACTACCTTTAAATCCTGACACTGAAGAATGATCACTTTACCTTCATACCCTGTAGTGTCTTGAGGAAGGTGAAAGCCATTCCACCTACTATCGCCATCTCATCCACCTTGTCTAGGAGATTCTCAATCAGTTGGATCTTATCCTTAACCTTGGCTCTGCAGATATAAAGAAGAAGAGTTGATATTATTAATAACCTATGATCATCATCTCCTGCACTTTGTCTAGGAGATTCCCAATCCATGGTAATCTTATCACTAACTTTGGATCTAAGGATACACAATTACAAAGAAGAAGAGTTGATATTATTCATAACCTATGATCATCATCTCCTGCACTTTGTCTAGGAGATTCCCTATCCATGTTATCTTATCACTAACTTTGGATCTAAGGATACACAATTACATAGAAGGAGAGTTGATATTATTCATAACCAATGATCATCATCTCCGACACTTTGTCTAGGAGATTCCCTATCCATGTTATCTTATCACTAACTTTGGATCTAAGGATACACAATTACAAAGAAGAAGAGTTGATATTATTCATAACCTATGATCATCATCTCCTGCACTTTGTCTAGGAGATTCCCTATCCATGTTATCTTATCACTAACTTTGGATCTAAGGATACACAATTACAAAGAAGGAGAGTTGATATTATTCATAACCAATGATCATCATCTCCTACACTTTGACTAGGAGATTCCCAATCCATGGTATCTTATCACTAACTTTGTTTTTTATAATACCAATATCTGGATTCTGGAAATTTATTCTTATATCAAGAAGTTACAGTATGCTATACTCACTTTAAAATAATTGTATAATACAATAAAAGCATTATCCTACTCACACTGTTGAATGGCTAATAAGTCACATGGTGAAATCTTTAGGAGTCCACTTACCCTCCTAGAATGGCCAAGAATGGTCTCTCTGGGCAATCCAGAGCCTTGGCAAAGTAGTTCAGCTCCTTCTCCATTAAGAATCCTGCTGCACGCTGGTTTAGATTCACACCCACCATAGAACTATCATTCAGGGAAATACAAAATGCTTTCATCAGCACATGCCTGCACATCAATATCTAACACAACTGAAAGTCAGAATACATTGATGTCATAAAAAGTGACAATTATTTCAATTGGAATTGGAATTCTAAAGAATATTTGTAGCTCCCTTGTGATACAATGGTTCTCATACTCATTACATTAAAATTAGAATGCAAGGTTCTAGGATAAAATTCAAGCTTTCTTAACTAGGTTCTATGTAAAATATAAATGTGCTTTAAAATACTGACAGCACTATAGCAGAGACTTTAAAATGTGTTAATGTGCTCCAAAAGTTTGACATTAAAATCATTTACCAGTAGAGAATTTGTGACACTGTAAAGCTACATAGTGACATATAACCCATTGCAGCTCTACTGAAACGTGACTCACTGATACATGTATATGTTCTGATATATCTTGCATCATATTTCAGTAAAAGTACATCCATTAGCATATCATTTAGAATAGAAATCCTACACACACAAACTTCAAGGATGTTACTATGCTAACAGCTTTCAACATTACTTATCCAGATTTCACCTACAGGCTACAGCCTTTCCACATTTTGTGGTTGGCTCTGTAAATATTGATTCAGAACCCTAAAATTATACCAGACGTAGAAAGGGCAAAAATTTCTGCACACAATGGGTCCATGTTTGTCACATGACTATATTGAGTTTGATGTCAGTAATTTTAAAAAGGAAAATGAGCTTTAAAATCCTTCAATTGGCAACACATTAGAATTTCAAAACCATTGCTTTCTGATCAAAATTGGCTCTTTTTTTAATAACTTTGTCACAAAGTTCCTACCTATATATATTGTTTTCAGAGACTTTACATTTTATTAAAACAATGTTCTAATAATACAAGAAAAATATTATTTTTGCCAATTTAAAGAACAAAATGTGATCAACTTAGCCCTTAAAAATACCTGTCCTGAAACGGATACACCCCAATGTTCTACATACCTGTGACCCCTATGTGCTGTACCAAATGCATCATTAACATAGACGTCTCCTAGTTTAGAGAGTGAAGCTCTAAATGCTGCCACTGCCTCAGGACTCGCTTTCACCTGTTCATCAGGGTCAATATACAAACAGAGAATATATGTTAAATTTGTTTGAAAGCTGATTAACATTGAAAAAGACAAAGTAGTCATATATCATTAAGTGCTTTAAAATATTAGCAGTCATTTTCCAAGAAAAAGCATAACAATCTATCTAGTCAGTGTGTACATGTCTATGCGGCATTAGCAAATCAAGACTATCACACACGTGATAGTTTCTACTAACACTTTGACCACTAAGATATGCAATCTATCATTTTTCATGTGACCATATTTAGACCAATCATGTTGCAAGATTCTTGGTATGTGAGATATACTAGATATCATTTGCTTAAAGGTAAAGACCAGTTTTGGAAATGCCCCTCTCTCAAAAAAATGAAATGGAAGCTCTCATTACCAATCATGTGAAAGAATATGTTTTGACTAATACGTGATGATACAAATTTTGCCGGGAAAGTCGGGAAACCGCCTACTAATTGATGTATTTGGTAAATTATTATATCTATTTTAGTATTGGGACCAAATAGATATCGGGCACGTGGTCGCGTAGTCCCATATACATCTTTCTGTGTACAGTGCCTGTAACTTTACCAAGACTGGGCCAAATTTCTTATCATTTTGATGATTCCAGAACCTTGCAGTACACACCAATACTTATATGCTAGATGATCAACCTTTTCTGATCGATTCCACATCGTTTCTTTCACAATGCAATCGCATGACCAGAACTGGGGGGCGTTTCACAAAACTTGTCATCAGTGACAAATGACAGTTTTTGTTATAAGCTACTGAAATCCTTGCTTCTGATTGGTTATCAGCAGATTTGTCACTGATTTTTGTCATTTGTCATTGAAAAAAGGCTTTGTGAAACGGGTTCCTGGTCTTTATCTTTAAAACCAGAAGGGTTTTCAATTGCAAAATTTGTCTATTGCAAATGCTTTCCTTTTCGGTCTCAGCAGACAATAATATCATTTAACTTGGTGACCGAGTTACACAATATCGAACTAGATGAGAGAAGAAATTCTAACCTTCTGGCCAGACTCATCGACGCCTTTGCCCTCTTCCTCGATGTGGAAACGGAGATTCTCCAAGAGGATGACTGTCCCTGGGGCGGGGTCAGCACAAACAGCTTCCACTTCTGCTCCGACACAGTCCGAAAGGAATTTCACCTCCCTGGGGGGTGTTTCACAAAGACTAAGATCGACTTTAAGTTGGACTTAAGTATAACAGGCCGTTCGTGCCATTGTTTTCTCTCATCATTTACTGGCATTGGTCTCTCACGGGACGTACAAATCATGGTAAAAAATCTACAAAACTTACATTTTTGATAATTCATTATTGAAGGAAAAAATATTATCTAAAGATCATAATAATGAGAGCAAACAATGGCACGAACGGCCTGTTATACTTAAGTCCAACTTAAAGTCGATCTTAGTCTTTGTGAAACACCCCCCTGGAAATACACAGTATCACATTATTACATAATAATACTCACTTATAGGAAACTACAGATGGTTCCAAAGTCATCTAATTACTAAAGGATCTTCTATATGCACTAAGATTTCTGGTTTGTGACTGTGAAGCCATTATTCAAGATAATGACTGAGATGCTATCCACTTTTTGTTTGGAATGATTGGCAGGACAACGCTTAAAGGGAAAGTCCACCCTACTATACAGTTGATTTTAATAACAGTAGAGACATGAAAGAAACTGATCTTGAAGTTGTAATCTATGAAACACAAGGTGGCAACTCTTTGATGTATCTTTGGAGGTTCTCTCCCATTTGCTCTGCACTGAAAATCTCCTAAAATTCTATTTTTTTTTGTTATTGAAGAAGAAATTGATTTGCTTCATACGAGGGTTGTGTAAAAAAAAAACATATTGTATGTATGCATTGACTAGATCTAGGGTACTTGTTTGATTGACTTTTCTTCTTCAGAGAAAATAAAAATCTATAAATCTTTTAGTACAGAGTAAATGGGAGAGGAACCCACAAATATGTCACAGAGTTGTCAATTTGGGTATAATTGATTGCAGCTTCAAATATTCATTATTTCAAATGGATTTTGCTAAATTTTCTGTGATATGTTTCTCTCATTTTTGTTCTGCTTCTATCAAAGCCAACTTAATATCAGAGTGGACTTCCCCTTCATTATTCCCCATTCTAACACTTGGCTTTGTGAAGAAGTAATATACTCACTTGTTCAAGAGTTTCTGGAGCTCCTCTGCTGCTGGTTTGAGGGAAAACTTGTCCTGTCGCCTCCCATCAGGTCTTCCTAGATGGCTCATAAGAACAAGAGACTTGGCACCATTCTCCAAGATATACTTGATACTTAAAAGAGCAGCAGCAATCCTGAAAATAAAATTCATCCAAAATAATAGATTTATAAATAAACAAAAAATATCATGACAATATCTAAATTTAGATTTCGATCTCTAAATCTTTTAAGTCTGTATCGACCACACTTCCTCTGTACAATACATTTTATCACTCTTTCAGCAGCAGAGAACATCCTATTCCCCTCAATCTACATCATCTCACTTCCTTTCTCATTCCCAAATTCCGAAAACAGACTGTCTTCAAATCCATTGCCCCACACCTATCGAACAAACTCCCTGTATTTCTGGGAAATAGTACTTCACTGGACTTCTTCAAAAAACATCTGAAAACATACCAGTACCTCTACAATTCTTTATTTGTCCTTAGACTATGGGACAGTGCCTTGCATCCTCTGACAAAGGTGCTACATGTACACCTGTATATAAATCCAATTATTATTATTATTATTATTATCATCTCCAATTGTTTTACCTTTGTCACATCAATTCCTTAACCATTTATTAAAACTAGCAACCGTTTATGTAGAAATAAAGAGCTTGTACAAAATTGTTTGGATGAAAACGCCCCCAGAATGAAGTGAGCCACTTCCCTTGGAAAAATACATTGGCATTGTTATCCCACTGTATAACAATGCCAATGTATTTTTGTAGTATAACTCTCTATTGGTTTTTATCTGATACATCTTAATCTTCATGCCTTACAGAGTTACAGCTATCAGATTAGCACAGACATTTTTTAAAAAGAGGGCAATTTTAACTATTTGAAAGTTATTTTTTCCTCTCCTACAAGTACAACTACTACAAGGTTGATTAAAACTTAATACAATGGAAAGAGATCTGCACATAAATAGAACAATAATTGATCTTTGTGAGAACTTATGAAGGCTCAAAGAGGAAATCCTGAACAGTAAAATGCAATGCACTAGCTACTATAAAAAAATTAAAACAAGAGAATCAATATCAATGACGAAATCTAACATCAATATTGCTGACGACCATTGCAAACACTTACCTCTGGTTATTGGTGATTTTCCCATCTTTTAGTGGAACATTGAAATCCACTCTGAAAATTAGAAATGAAAATTGAAATGAAAAATAGCTTTACAGTATATATGATATAAATTATAATGTAGTTTGGGCAAATTTACCTCTTGCATTTTAATGTTACCTCGGTCTCTGGCATCTTTACTCAGAACTGTATACAATGTACTTGTACGTTGCACTGCGCATATTGCTGCAGAGTACCGGTATATGCTTGTAGTTGTATAATATATGGAATATTGGCCATACAATTAACACAGGTTACACAGCACAAAATGAGCAAATAAAGTCCAACACACATGTACTTTTTACTTTACCAAGTTATTTCCTGACCCTGTACAGCCACAGGTAATACACCGAAAAATATATTTCGTGCGGGATAGACCTAGATTTTGCTTAGACTACGTCTGTTGTAGACCAAAAATTTCAGTCTCTTTCGTTCGTTAGCCTCTTATTTGGGTAGGGTCGGCTCCTCTCTCGTCTGTTGGCGTTGCACTGTCTTGCATAGACCAAAAATTTCTGTCTCTTTCGTTCGTTAGCCTCTGATTTGGGTAGGGTCGGGTCCTCTCTTTAGAGACAGAAGCCGACCATAGCGGCTGCATTGCAAACTAATGCCTGCGTCCGGGCAGTAAACTTATGCCCAAAATACTACATTTTACCCGATGCATATCCGATGCATTTATTATTGTAAACTGTTACTGCGCATGAAGGAAGATGACGTCATCCATTGACAGTAACAGTTTAAAATACGGCTGCAAGAACTTCAACACGGAGCTCATTTTCGGCGATGAAAATCCGGAAAAAAGACCCTTAAAGATACTATGTCCCTTTTGCAGCCAACATCAAATTATGTAGAACTTTGCAGGAATTATGAATATGTTATGTATGTCCTATCTGTGAAATTTAAACGTTAGCAGTGTCCTAATATTCAAATTATGCAAGGAAACCCGTTTACTTGCTAGACTTCACTGTCAGACACTATTGAGTGACTGACTGGCTTTTTCATCTTTGGTAATAACATACATAAAATGAGCTGTAAAGGGTACATGAGCATTTGTCTACATCAATAACCCACTTCTTGTAATGGCCAAAATTAAACTGATTGAATCTTTGCGCAGCATAAAACGTACGACCATTCGGTACAATGGTCTGAAAAATCAGACTATTACTTACTGGCTCTATAGCTCCTAAGTCGATTCGACAACTAATAGTCGTTATTTTCCCACTTAAAGACATTTTCAAGCCCCCCTTTTTTGGGGGAAGTTCTAAATTAGTATTGTCTTTCAAATGCCGTTGGAATTTAACCTTTTCATTTTTTTGGCCTGCAAATGGGACATAGTACCTTTAAACGCATCATACAGTCGATCTGGTAAGTGGAACAGATGTAGTTTAGCCTAGGCCTAATTTACAATAATAAATGCATCGGATATGCATCGGGTAAAATGTAGTATTTTGGGCATAAGTTTACTGCCCGGACGCGGGCATTAGTTTGCAATGCAGCCGCTATGGTCGGCTTCTGTCTCTAAAGAGAGGAGCCGACCCTATATACCCAAATCAGAGGCTAACGAACGAAAGAGACAGAAATCTTCGGTCTATGTCTTGCACTGCAGTCTCGGAGTCGGAGTCGGAGGAGATCAAGCCAGGCTTCAACTTCAAGCATCAAAAGACAAATTTAGTTTTTAAAAACATAATTAACAATAGCACTTTAGCAGACTGATTTTTCTGTCTTATGAGTATGACCTTGCTAAATTAAGACGTGCTAAAAAAAAAAGAAGTCAATATTAGTAACTACAAATAACAGTCTACACCTAGTATACCGGTACTAACTACACTACAGTTGGAACTTTGGTCTTTGGACATGTTGGAAGATGATTAACATGAAGATTTAAGTTTAACTTTAATCTTTATTTAAGTTCACTGAAAAAAATGAAGTTAAGTTCACCTCATAATAACTCTTTTCCCACTGATATCTGTTGCAGCTAGCTTCATCTTCTTGAGTCCCGACATGATTGACTTTGTGTTGAGTGAGTTTCTAGTAGTAGATCTAGAAGTCAGAATTCAGACAATTTCCACTTCTCTTCGACGGTCAGAGTATGCCTACGTGCACAATCCTCGATCCAGGTCAACTGATATACAGTATATACAGCAATCAGAGATGCTAGGTACTAGGTACGGCCGGTGCTTGTACGTTCGCGTGCTGCGCTGGCGCTGGCTCGCGCTCACATGCAACACATGTACCTGGCCGGGTCAAAGATCATGAGCGGCACGGCGCGAGTGGATAAGCCGAGAGCTTGGCAGCGCTTGGTCATGATCCGTGCTCTGGCTGCACTGCAGATCAGATCAGAGGAACGGATCGGAGCTATCAGGTGCAGTCGAAAGGATTGAATAACAGCGTTGCCAAGTTTAAAAGGAGAGTGTGAATTACTTTTCATAATCATCTTATCTTTATAATTAATTACAAACAAAATTTACTTGTATCATTAAATTATTCAGTACCGGTAGTCAATTATTATACCGAGGGAATATTTGAAATGAAAAACCAAGGAAATACTTAATAACTCTCAAAAATAACTTGTTAACATTCTGTAAATTGTATATAAAGATCTATGCATACATTTAGTGTGCTAACGTTAGTTCACAAAGTTGCAAGGAATCCATAATAAGTAAAAGGGAGTGTGAAAATGGCAATTTACAGGAGTGATCCGAGATAAAAAATATTTCCTATCAATCCACTAATATTTTGCGAATCAGAATAGGGCATTTATTCTTACCAAGATGGTCAGAGGAGGAAGAGATAACCGACTAACTTACTCACAAAATTTATCATGTGGAGCCGCCGCTGGACTTGTCAGCCGCACACTCACTTCACCGCTTGACGTTGTGAAAATACGGATGCAAGTTGGGACCAAAGAAACGCTTCAGCAAGGTTTCTTCCGTAGTTTTGGCAACATTTATACAGCACATGGTGTCAGAGCATTTTGGAAAGGAAATCTTATCGGTTGTTTACGCTTGAGTCCATTCAGTGCTGTCCAGTTTTTGGCGTTTTCTCGGTGCAAGGTTTTGCTAGCAGACGACACAGGTCGGCTAACGGCACCCAGCGCTATGATGGCCGGGGCTCTCGGCGGTATGGCTGCGACCGTAGTCACATACCCCACGGACATGGTGAAGACACGCTTGATCGTGCAGCCAACTGCGCCAACCAGAAAGAGATACAGGGGCATCATTCATGCATTTAAACTCATTTTAAAAGAAGAGGGATTGCTGGCATTTTACAAAGGAATGCTTACTTCATTGCTAGGCAAGCAAGTTGATTTTAATTAGATCAGACACTGAGGCAGAACTCAATAATTATTTCATAATTTCATAAATAAATTGTTAATAAATAATATTAGAATCTATTAATAATAATATAGTCTAGTCTAGACTATTTATATATATATTTATTTTATTTAAAGACATTCATGATGCAATTTTGTGGTGAAATCAAGAAAAGATGACAGTGGTTTGAACTCCTATCAACTTCTGGCTCAGCTCATTTACTTTTTTATGAGGAAATGTAAAATATTTTATTTGATATGCAGGTTCTTTTTTTTTAATGCATCTATTTTCAGGCCATACTGATCATGCTAATTATCTAAATTTTAAAGTGGCATTTATTGCATTTTTTTCCCTAAGTAGCAAGATTTGTTTTCAGTCATATCGGTTGTCACTCTGGTTCTGGTTCTGGTTCATGGTGTCACTCTACTTGACTGCATTTCGTGCACTTGCACTTTTCATAGACTGAAAAATCAGTGTATTTCAATTTGTTTGGTGATGTGTTAAGCTGAGACTATGTCTAACCCCATCAAATCTCTTGATTTGGAGGAGAGCCCAAAAGTCAAAAGATGTTGAAATGAACTCCTCCAACCAATCAAAGACAGAAAGGGAGAGAGATAGACGCACACAGATATTTTAGCATTTACAGTGTAAGGGGTATTATTTTTTCTATTGAAATTAAAGGGCTATCTTTCCCTTTGTGTTCATTTGTCAGAATTATGCTTGTCATTTTCATATAATTTCATATATATATTTTTTTAATTTAAAATAATTGATATATTTGTTTTTTGGCAACTCTATTTTATGTCCAAACAAAAAATCACTCATTTCACACTTTTATTGATAGACACAAATTGTGTACAAGATCCCAATTTGTTGTGATTACATGCAACAGAGCTATGCCATTACTGTTTCCTCTTACTTTTTCAGGCTCCATCCCATTCTCTGCTGGAACCTTTGCAGCATATGAGCTTTTGGACATGGCTTGGACCAAACCTCGCTACATGTTAACTCCTATGGAGAACTTTATCAATGGTTGCCTGGCTGGAGCCATAGCTCAGACCATCTCGTATCCATTTGACACAATCAGGAAAAAGCTCCAGGTATATAATGGGCACAAAAGAAATGCAATTCTTCTTCTGATGCATTTCGATTGAGCTATGTAACAGCTACATACATCTCTGTTGCCCCCCCCCCCTTTTTTTCTTCTTTCTTCTTCCTTCTTCCTTCTTCTTTTCTTAAACACACAGATATAGAGGGGTATTATTTTGGTGTTTATTGTTTGTATCAAGAAAATTCTCTATAACAGTGTTTAAAATGCTTCCTGAGTTTGTCTTGACATACCGGTATGTTTGTCTTAGGAGGGATTTATATTAGGGTCCTTTTTGACAATATGCCCAATTCTCCCTTGATGTACATGTATTCTATGATGCATGCTTATGTACGCACATGTTACCATTCCACATGACTGCTTACCTTTGATCTAAAATGAAAGAAATATGGCCTTGCTGCATTTCAGGGTGTGATGTGGGCAAACTAAAATAATTTTGCAGGTTGCAAGCAGGATGGTTGCAAGTACACACTGACATATGTATTACCCTTGTCAGAGAAATTTGCCCTCACTATTACTAGTACAAAGCAGGGCCCCACACTAACTCTCATTTTTAGGGGGGTTTGGATTGAACAGTTTAGTGTCACTCTCCACGAGCACTTATGTTACGATTTTACAAATTTAGGGGGTCTGGACACCAATGTGTTGAGGCGCCTCGTAGTGTCAAGCCCTGACCAGTATCCTCCCTATTATATGTACGGGAAGACTGGTACATGATGTATTCTTCAACATCTGTCATCCTACCATTTTTGTTAATAAACATACAAAAGCTTGATGAATCGAGTCAAGAATCCTAGCTAAAATTGCAAAATCAAATAATGCCTGGCTGCATGCACACTTACAGCTGGTATCATTTGTGATATACTGTAGACATAGTCTATAATATAGTGAGTGTTTTTTTTAATTAAATAATTATTCAATATTTGGATGTTTTTTAGGCTCAGAGTCGAGTGATGAAGGATGGTGGAGGAGTCGACATCAAGTTCCACGGCATGGTCTCAGGATTCAAGAGGACTGTGGCTCAGTATGGTTGGAAGGGACTATGGAGAGGCAATCTACCTAATCTTTGCAAGGTGAAATTATACCACATTTTATTAAAAGTAATAATAATAAATACATGGTATTTATAAAGCAACTTTAACAAGCATTTCAAATTAACAAACAGTACCAGAAACTTTTCCAGACAATGCATCAACAATTGATTACATAAGTATGGCTGTATAAAACATAAACACCTAGATCAAATTATGGTAATAGAGTATAACAGGGATACTTACAATGTATAAAGATTAGAATCAAGTTATTCGTCCGTTAATTTTGCAAAGTTAATGTATCTTTAATTCTAATTGTGCCAGATTATTATGCGTACCAAACTAGAAAGAAAACTAAATGTAAAATCTCTCCCAACTGCCAATGTTTCTCATGTAATAAATCACCATAAACAAAAGGCTGCCAAAAAGAGTATAGAACAATAAAAACATTTGTGTATGCTACACACTCTGAACAATACAAAAAGCAAATTATTAGTAAATTTACAGCTTTACTACCAATGCTAGTTTACAAGGTGTTGGCAGCTTCAAAAATTATGAGTTTTAATGTTGTATTTTTTATATTTTTATCATTATTCATTAGGCAGCTGCACTATCACAGCTCCTTCTTGTTCACAAAATTTTTCTTGTACTGTTTTATTTTTTTTATTTTCCCTGTGATCTTGATGAAATCAGTTATGCTTTTATATTTTCTCTTTCAAAATGTACATATTAGTAAAATTTGAAATAAAAAATTCAAGATATATATACAAATAATTAATGTTTGCGAGTGCATCATTTCTTAATTTGTATGCGCTAGAGATGTATAGGCATTATTATACGGGCATCTCAGACGTGCATTATCACTTTGTGATGGGAACTGCTTTGCACAGTAGGTGCGGTAGGAAAGAATGATGCACTATCACATGGTGTCATTTGACCAATAAGACATTCTTGAACCCGTTTTATAACTTACATAATTGTATACATGTGTTTTTCATTGCAGATTGCTCCATATGCAGGTTTCATGTTCATGACCTATGAAGCCTGTAAGAAGGTATTCCTATACGAGAATGGGTTCTCAATATCACCTTACGATGACACCCCCATCAGTGGAGTGGATCAGTCCTTGAAACCAGGTGAACTCCGGATGTGGAAGGAGAGACATAGTTCATGATGTCCCGTCTCTACTGGGATCAGATTTCCATCGCTACTTTCACGGGTTTTTTATCAGTGCTAATTTAAGGCAAGTCAGAATCTTGATGAGATATTGTGACATTGAATTATACTGAAAGGATAAATATGGATCCAGGATTTTAAATCCTAACGTTTCAAAGCAGAATTAAGAAACTCTGTATTTATGTAAAAAGCTGCCTGATTCTGTGGAGTTTCCCAGACTCTCTCAGATGCTATCCGTTCAATCCCCATTTTCACTATTGTTTTCATTTAGTACTCTGGAAATAACAGCCCAAAATGATATTGGTAAATATTTATAAACACATTTTAAAGCCTGTCTGCACTAGTTTGGCCAGGAGGGATTAGACTACCCTGCTGGTCACTGGCAGGTGGTTATCTCATCAAATCAGCTCTCAATTAACATAAGAAAAAGAGGACCATGGGGGACCAATGGTCACCACTTAGGCATTGTTGGCTATATAGAGGCCACAAGTAGCTACAAGTAGTGCAGACAGGCTTTAAGTAGTATTTGACCAACCAAGCTGCCCATGCAAATATAGGTTTCCTGATGGAAGTAGATGAAACTGAAACCCTAGCAATTGTAGTCAATTGTAAGTCAGCAGATGGCAAAATTTATCTCTCATCATAGAATTTGTTAAAGCTATGATTGTTGTAATAAAAATGGTGTTCACATTGTTTCTCTCATTAAAATTGTTCTTTATTTCATGCCGTTTTCCCCCGTGCAATCAATGCCAATGTATTTCATTTGTAGATTGATGATCGTGTATGTTCCATAATTCTACTCATGGGCGATTCCGTGCAACGTGTTCATAGATGTAAGACAATAAGTGCATGACATTTATCCATTTATTTTATTCCTGAATGAAAAATCTCTAGATATGATTATGACTAATTGCAGTGATAGCAATAAACACCATTATTCGATGATCATATTTAGAGATTCTTAATTTTTTAATGAATTATGTGGGGAAAAAAGGACCCATTTCATATGGGACATATTACATACCAGTAGAATCGTCCTCATATGCAAGGGCTGGTCTCAGAAGTGCTGTAGCCCTGACAGTTTATAGCCGTTTGGTCTACAACCAGTTCGTTTACTATGCTATTGGTCTATTCTGATATGGTCTAACCCCTGCCCGTCTACTATCCACATGGTCTAAACCGTCTAATAATAATTTCGTCTACTTATCATTTGTTCTAATAACCATTTAGGCTAATAGTCATTTGGTCTAATCTCCAATAAGTCTACTACCCATTTGGTCTAATCTCCAATAAGTCTACTACCTATTTGGTCTAACTTTAGGTTGGTTTAATTACCAGTTTGTCTACTATCCAATTGGTCTAATACCCATTTAATCATAAATAATAATAATCAAACCATTATAAGACCTTATGGATGGTAGACGAAATGGGCATTAGACAAACTGGGAATAAGACTAAATGAACAATAGACCAAATGGGTAGATGGCTAATTGGAGATTAGACCAAATGACTATTAACCTAAATGGTCATTAGACCAAATGGGTAGATGGCTAATTGGAGATTAGACCAAATGACTATTAGCCTAAATGGTCATTAGACCAAATGATATGTAGACGAAATGATTATTAGACCATGTGGATAGTAGACGGGGTAGGTGTAGACCATATGGGAATAGACTAATTGGGTAGTAGACGAACTGGTTGTAGACCAAACGGCAATTCCCCGCCCTGACTACCAGGGATTTGAGCTTAATTTTATACTAGTGAGTGACTTTTACTGAGTCTAATATACATTCTCTCATCAATATCTTTTCTCAGAGGCGGAGTCTAATATACTGTATACTCTAAACTTAGTTGAATCTTACCGTTTCTTTTTAATTGAGGTGGAAAAACTCGTTCTGCCTTTAACTATGACAAAATGATGCACAGTTTGGTCAGAAACAAAAGCTGTTGTGCTCATTATTTAAGTTGGAAGACAGAATGAAGTTTGATTTTGCTAATAATAATGTAGAATTTCTCAAGTCACTGTGTAATGCATGATATCACTCATATTATATTGTATGATGACGATGTTGGATAATATCGATCCATCTAGAAATCGTGTTTGTTCATTCTTGATAGTTGATACCTCACTATTCTATACTTCACACATTTCATCATGAAAATGTCAGTGTAAAAGTAACTGGAGATGCTATGTTTATACGTTGTCTTAAATGTCGGAAACATTCTTTGGCATATCATTCATAAGTAGATCAGACTTGAATTTTCATTTACAAACTAATATTAAATAATGATGATGAGATTGATGATGATAATAATAATAATATTTGAAAATAAAATGTGATAACAAGTCTGAGCTGGACAGATTTATATCAAAATATCTGGTAGAGGTGTGATAGACCATTTGCGACCATTATCTTTATGCAAATCTCAATTTATGATTTTTTTTTTTTAACAATATTTTTCGTTACTAGTTGTACTAGATTTAAAACTTATATGAAACATGAGTGACTTTATAAAAACGGCCTTCAGCATCTTGTTCAACTTCTTCCAATTAATGTTTGTGCTATCATTTTCAGAGTTCATCATCAACATATGATATATCATGGTAATTTTACAAAAACATTTGTTGGCCCGGTTGATATGAATTAATGTATAAATGTATTATGCTAATATCCTGTGATAAAACATAAAAATTGTAAACTGATATCAGCTGCGTTAAAGGAAAATATATTTGTTATGTGATTTATGAATTACATGAAATTTTTATCATGAAACGAATGTCTTGCAAAATAATTCTTGTTTTATCTGATCTGGTCAGGAAGTGCTGATGTGGTTGTGAATTATTAATTTCCACTATTTCCTTCAGTTGTATGTGATATCAGTCAGACTATGAATAAGATTGAAAGTCCTGCATCTATTTAGGCTTGTAATTATATTCTCATAGTGTAGGCTAGCACATGGGAATCCTGTAACAGTTTAAGAGGGATAAGGTTTCTGTAACTAAAACATATGTCAAGATCTTTTCATGGCCATGTCTTTGATTGTTATTTTGTCCCTCCCATTTTGTGCTATTTTACATTTTACCATAATTATTAGTGCATCATACTACAGCTGTATATCAGAAATTTGTCTCCCTTTCTCTATTGCATATTTCATATTTCAACAACAGGTTAATAATAGAATGCCGGGAAGAGTTACATACAAAGTGACAATAAAACGAAGCTTGTATTAAAGGTACATAATGTATATACAGTGTATATTCATTCATGTGGGATTAAGCCATATGATATGTACAGAAACTAAAACTGTTTCCACTATTTTCCAAGGGACGTTGTGAGATATAGCACAAGCTTACCAATAGCTCACAAGTGATTATAGCAAAGACAATGTGAATTAACTTTCACTGGTTTATTTCACTGTATTGCAAGTGTTGTCATTACATGAACAGTGACTTTCCAAAAAAAAAAAAAAAATCTTTTTATCACTTAATATCAGCTATCTTATTTCATATGGGGCCAAATATGTATAATTGTATATACACTTAATTTGAAAGATGAAAGATAGAAAACAAATATTCAGAAATGAAAGCACAGTTTATTCAGTTTGAAAAGTAGTCACACCCTTAAATGACACCTTATATACATGTGAACTCGCTTATGAAGGTGATTACTCAATTATTAATCAAACAACAAATTTAAAAGTTTACCTCATACAAATAACAATACATGTATATCTAAATTAAGAATATATACACCTTTTACATATATAATTTTAAACAAATAAAAAATATAAACAGCATTGAAAATCTCCTGAAATATTTACATTGTGAAATTAAATGAAAAAAATAATATGTAAGGCCTACAATGCACTCTGTCATATCTAAACACAATTCACTACACTTTTCTGTATTCATTAATTTGCATTTATAGTTCCACCATCCATGAAATAAAGGCTTGTACATGTATATTAGCAATAATTCAAACAAATATGGCTCGTTGATTTCAGCATAATGAAGGTGCATCTTCTTCATTTCAGTATTATAGTAACACAAATCCATTATAGTGTCAGCCTCATTGTCTGGCTTTACGTTTCACATAAACACGATGTGAATAACGATTGTCACAATTCCTTGACAGATCAAATGTAATGCAATCGGAAGCGGTAGCTTTTTATATCAGTGATTTTAACTTGTTATGGGAAAATATATGTATTCATAACATATCCATATGGCTCCAGACTGCAGATTTTAAAGATATGTGACCCTCCTTCTCTATTCATATTCAATGTATTTTAATCTTTGTACAACATGTATCATTCAGTCTTTTAACTGTGAAACATGTTTGAATAAACCTTTATTGAATTGAATTGAATTGAAATATGAAGTCCTATGTCAGACAAAACGTCACTTCATCGACAAAAAAAAAGACATTTGTTTGCAGAGCACATGATATAACTCAATTCAATTCAATTCATTAATGGTTTTATTTTGTTTGGTTGTTTAAAATTTGAACAATAGCTAGTGCAGGTATCAACAGAAAATTGTTGACAGCTGGTCACACCAGAAGTCCCTGTAATCATGGACCTACCATGCTGTAATCCAAAGGCTAAATTTTGCATGTTTACAACCATTTCTCAATATCATTTCACATCACACTGTATTCAAAATCAAATGACAACTTATATTTACTTACGAATACATTGCTCGAGAAATTGTGAAAACACAACACATCTACATATTCGATGCCTTCTTTGTTTTGGTTAAATATTGGCATTTTGTTTAGTGGAAATTTTTTTTTCAAGGATGGATAATTTTTATTTTTTTCATTTTCTGTTTTTCACTTCTAAATGTTGTTGTTGTTGTAGTTCTTGACTTCTTGACTTTAAGATGAAGGGTGATATATTCATTCCATCGGGCTTTATGCAGGGACAGGTAAGCTTTCGCGCCAGCCCATCTGTAATTGATAGCTGAGTTGCTTAACAATGTCCTTAAACTGTGGATCAGCAGCAACATTTTGGTTTTGATCATAGTCCAAGCCATTGATGTAAAGTTCTGTAGCTTTTACATCGGTCCAGTTACCTTGGAAGGTTTTGGATTGAATCCTATCCATTCGGTGTAATGGTAATCATTGGTCCTCATGGAGTAGCCCATGACAGTAATGTCACCCAGACTAGGGAGATCAGTCTTTTTGTTTGGGGTTACCCCTGGACGAGGATACTGACTGAATGTGGCATTCTTCCATCTGCTGTACCGCTTTGAAGTCATCTTTTCCGTGCCATCTTTCTGCAGAATTGCATTGGAGCCTTGGCCTGGCTCCAGGAGAGGGGCGAAACTGTACCCCTCGGAACAAAAGGTGACATTGAAAGGCTCTGGAGGACATACAGGTGGAACATGGATGCCAGCGAGATCAGAGAGTGTGGGGAACAGATCAACAAGTTCTACAAACTCTGTAACAACCATTCCACTGTCAGAAGATGTTTTCACATTGTCTTGAGATTGAATCATCTTTAGAGAATTTTGAAGTGGATTTTTGATTGGTGATGGCCTTGGCTTGTCTGTAACACCAGGAATGTGAACAATCAAAGGAACTCTTGTTGCAAGTTCGTAGTTAGAGTACTTGCACCATTCTGCATGCTCACCTAATTGCCATCCTAAGAGGTAAAGATACAAAAGGTTGATTTCAATCCGGGTTAAATACATACACACATACAGGTGAAGAAGATGATATGTACCCAGAAATCTCTGCCTATGCAATAATTTAATAATTTAATGAATTATGATCACACTTTAGAAGAAATTATGTGTGTGGTATGCTGTCTTTTTAAGGGTTATTTACTCCCGACAAATATTATTCTGCTTAAATCACTATCCTTGCGTATATCTACGTACATCTGAACTTAAAAAACAAGCTTATCTAATGGAAATTACGTATCTGGACATCCACCCCCGGATAACCACCCCAGTCAACTACCCCCTAGGGCAACCACCCTCTAGGATGACTACCCCCGGACAACTACCCCCAGACAACTACCCCCAGACAACTATCCTAGGGGGTAGTTGTCCGGGGGATAGTTGTCCTGGGGGTAGTTGTCTGGGGGTTAGTCGTCCTAGAGGGTGGTTGCCCTAGGGGGTAGTTGTTCCAGGGGATAGTTGTCCTAGGGGGTAGTTGACTGGGGGTGGGTATCCGGGGGTGGATGTCCAGGGGGTAGGTGTCCTAGAACCGGAAATTATATATGCCATCAAAAGTACTACATGTATTAAACAACAATAATGGTACGATATTATATGCAAGGTCGAGAAATGAAGCCACCATACACACCATAAACATGCTTTATCAATAATTTATCTAGTACATGTACCAACAAATTACAAAAGAGTACTTTTAAAAGAAAGGCAAAAGGGGTACATGAAATAGACTGAGAGTCGGAGAAAGGGGAGGGATCAGGGATTTTGAAGAAATTAACAAACCATGATCCCCAAAGAGAACGACGATGGTATCGTTTGAGAAGCCAGTTTCATTAAGGGTTTGAAGTAGTTTTCCGACCAAGAAATCTGTGTAGGATGCAGCAGCATAGTAGCTCTGTCTCATCGGAGCCTGTCCGAAAATTAAAGAAGAAAAAAAAATGCTCATCGATCGATAAGTGAACATGACAAATACAGGATTATCATAAAAAGGTGGCCATGTTAAGTTTTCCTTCCCATGCAGGACCATGATTTCGGGAATTTAGAAAATTTAGACCCACTGACCAAATTTAATTTGAAAATGAGCTCATGACATTTCTCCTTTTCAAATACTCAATGTTTTGACGACTTATAACACTGTCTTTATTCTTTCTTTCTGCTTTTTTTTTTGTTTTGTTTTGTTCATGCCTCTCTCTTTCTCTGAATGTTGGGGATGGGCTGTCTGTTTCAGGCAGTCCCCCTAATTCACCAATTGAAAATAAAACATATTTTAATACGTTTTAGTGTAAACTCATTAATTCGGCCCATATGTCATGCATTGCTGCTAAGTAATGCTAAAGAACAAAATCTAAAATTGAAACCAATGTTTTTGTTAGATCAAGGCATTATCTTACATGGAATTGAAGTGGTATCGTTCCAAACGGGAAGCTCATATTCATAGCTTTCACATCTTCTCTAAAAGTTCTCAAAGTGTAATAATCTTCATAGGCGACATCCGGCTGTGTCGGAGACCGGAATGGATTGGTTGCAATAGAAACCGACTCGATCGGGTACAACGATTTGAATTCCTCTGGGTACTTCCACGGAATGTGCGGTTTGTGAAATCCAACGGCCAAGAAAAAGGGCGGTTGCATGTCCTGAGATGACTGACCGGTTTCAATCGGTTTGCCTTGCTTGTTTGCTGGATGTAGGGCTACGGATAGGTTCTTGAGGATAGATGATGAGAATTCTAGAGACTGGATATCCGGGAGTGATTTTTGTGGCATGTCACTTACGTTGACTGGACACATGACGTTATTGTGAAGCGTCCCATCCAAATTGGTACACACCTATACAAAGAAAATAGATTAAAGGTACTATGTCCCATTTGCAGGCCCTAAAAATGAAAAGGTTAAATTCCAACGGCATTTGAAAGACAATACTAATTTAGAACTTCCCTAATAAAAAGGGTGCTTGAAAATGTCTTAAGTGGGAAAATAACGACTATTAGTTGTCGAATCGACTTAGGAGCTATAGAGCCAGTAAGTAATAGTCTGATTTTTCAGACCATTGTACCGAATGGTCGTACGTTTTATGCTGCGCAAAGATTCAATCAGTTTAATTTTGGCCATTACAAGAAGTGGGTTATTGATGTAGACAAATGCTCATGTACCCTTTACAGCTCATTTTATGTATGTTATTACCAAAGATGAAAAAGCCAGTCAGTCACTCAATAGTGTCTGACAGTGAAGTCTAGCAAGTAAACGGGTTTCCTTGCATAATTTGAATATTAGGACACTGCTAATGTTTAACTTTCGCAGATAGGACATACATGACATATTCATAATTCCTGCAAAGTTCTACAGAATTTGATGTTGGCTGCAAAAGGGACATAGTATCTTTAATATAGGAGAGTATATATATATATATATATTATATGTACACATGTAATATATAGTTCTAGGACACCTATCCCCTGGACAACCACCCCCGGACAACCACCCCTGGGAAAACCACCCTCTAGGACAACTACCTCCTAGGGCAACCATCCTCTAGGACGACTACCCCCGGGACAACTACCCCCCAGACAACTACCCCCTATGACAACCAACCTCTAGGACAACTACCCCCGGACAACTATCCTAGGGGGTAGTTGTCCGGTAGTTGTCCTAGGGGTTGTTCGGGGTAGTTGTCCTAGGGGTAATTGTCTGGGGGTAGTTGTCCCGGGGTAGTCGTCTTAGAGGGTGGTTGCCAAAGGGGGTTATTGACCTAGGGGGTAGTTGTCCTAGAGGGTGGTTATCCTAGGGGTATCCGGGGGTGGATGTCCAGGGGGTAGGTTTCCGGATACGATGTAATATACATGGATATACTGTATATATATATATATATATATATATGCATAGATAGATATATATATATATAGGCCCTAATCAATAATTTTGGTAACACTGAAATTGCACGCGGTATAAAAATATTATTATTGTATAATAACAATAATAATAATAATATTCTGATCACCCATACACAAGCATTAATTGCCATCCCTGAGGTTGCGTACCTCGATCTAAACAAGATCTATACTAACCTTGGCCCCGATGTATTGTTCTGTCGGTGGATGGTAAGGCGGAACAGACCAGCTGTATGGATAGTCGTCGTGACCACCACTTGTTATGCCTTGTCAAACCAAACAGAAATTATCCAAGGTCATATTATGAATCTTGAACACATCGTCCAATACATAAAATAGCATTGGAATTACAAAGAAAAAAAATCAATTTATTAAAAGAAAAGAGTTGCATTGTGCTTTACACGCCGTATATCATGACTCCATTCGAATGTTTGAAACATAGGCCTACATTATTTAAAGATGAAGTAATAATTTTCAAATCCTTACTAAACCTGTAGTTCCGCTTTTGTTATATATCATATATGCCATATTTTACCTTGTATCACGTTAGTTACTACGTCTCGGTAATAATTTTGTTTACTATTATGTCTTCAATCAGTTCCCCTTATGTACCACGCAAAGAGAAAAAAAATGCTTCAGTGATGCTTGCTATGTACTTCATAGATTTGTAATAATCTTCTTTTTCATCATTATCTCCTTCTTCTTCTTCTTCTTCTTCTTCTTCTTCTTCTTCTTCTTCTTCTTCTTCTTCTTCTTCTTCTAATCATCATCATCATCATCATATTTATTGTTTATATCATTTTTATTATTTTCAATATCATCATCATCATCATCATAACAGTAGTTATCGTTACTATCATTGCGATTTCCATTTGTGGAGGAAAAGCACCAGCCAGCATAAGCCAATTTGTAAAACCTCCGGTATTCTAATATGTATGTGTTATGAGGCTTATTAATTGACGATACCTGGATGAAAAACCTTTCCTACTGACGCTGTGAAGTATCCGTTATCTTTGAAGTGTTGCGGCAAGGTTGTATAATTGCCTGCATGTGTCCTCCAGTAAGACCCGAAGTCGTAGAGCCGAGTGGTGTCGGGTCGACGCCCCGTCAGGAATGATGTACGACTGGGGGCACACACCGATTGCTAGAGAGTAGAGAGAGAGAGAGAGAAGAAAAAAAAGGAGAAATTTGAAATAAAGATTGGTCTTAAGTCTTCCCTCAAATAATAAAGAAACTTAAAGCATGGATGTCAAGGGGCAAACAGCTGCACCCCCTCTTCCGTTGAGGGAAAAATG
This sequence comes from Mesocentrotus franciscanus, assembly GCA_037976565.1. Taxonomy (NCBI): domain Eukaryota; kingdom Metazoa; phylum Echinodermata; class Echinoidea; order Camarodonta; family Strongylocentrotidae; genus Mesocentrotus; species Mesocentrotus franciscanus. Next base: position 29,946,280 of record CP137680.1, on the reverse strand, counting down.
GAATAGCACCTCTTAAGTTAGCCCTTATTTTTTATTATTTTTTCTCCAGTACCCCCCACCTCCCCCACCCTTTTATCACTGAATGAGCCTTAAAATAATATTCTCGAAATCAAGTTCTCAGGCAATAAAAAAAAGAATATTGGGGGAAAAAATTAGACCAACACCTAGCTTTCAGATTATTCATATCCGCCCCTATAATAGTTTGAAAATAGGCTTACATTATGTACTTCATGTATTTTGACAAATAATATCCTCAGGCAAATATAATGAGTTGCGATTAACCGCTACTTGTTTGCGATTGATATCAATAGCAACTATGTAAATAAAAGAGAGGAGACTGCAAACTTGCGATTAATTGGAGGACTTGATTGATTCGGATCAATCCAAACTCTTTATATGACGGGGCCCAGATTAAAATGAGCAGCGGTTAAACTTTGACAAGATCTTCAACCCTTTTTAACCTCAACAAAAATGTCAAAATGGAGGACAGCAATTTAAAACTTTAATTTTATTATTTGACTTTATTCTCTCATTTCCTTTCGCCATAAATTATATACATTTATATAAAATAAATGTACATGTAAATAATATCCACGTGATGGAAGATAATAATTATATAAAATCAAATGAAAAATCCTTGCGAGTTTCATCTTTATAATATAAGTTAATGCATGAAACTCGCAAGGATTCTTCTTTTTATTGCATAATAATGGCCACTATATAGCGCTCATATCCGTCACGCCAAAGAAACTATATATAACGCTCAGTCATAATATCAGGTACCTATTTACACCTGGGTGGACAGAGGCAAATGTATAGATTAACGTCCTGCCAAAGGACGTTATCGGGCTTGTACGTACAGTGTATAATAAACACAAACCATTATTAACAATTTGTATTGATGAAATATTGATTGCGATACATGTATTATGTTGGAAGTCTTGAAGCAATGAAGGCACTGTTCAAGGGTTCAAGGTAACTGGACGAAAAGTGTGAGAATCAAGTTTACATCAAATTCCGTTGACTTAGGAACCGTCTATATACATCAAAGTTGATTATAAGTTGTAGAAATGAAACCCATTTGTCCTTACCTGCACCATGGCGTTGGTAAAGAGAGCGGATTTGGATGCAAGTTGGTCGATGTTTGGTGATATGATGGGACCCCCATAGCATCCAAGGGATGCTCGAAGATCATCTATCACGATGAACAAAACATTCGGTTTCTCTGACAAAGCTGTAACAATAGCAAAAAAATAAAATAAGATTGGCCTGATTGATTTGGTGATAATTATATCATAGGCCTAATGTGTCTACTAAAACTGACGAGTTTGTCTAAGGCCGAGATTATACCAGAGTGTTACTTCAAATGATAATAATAATAAAAATAATAATAATAATAATAATAATAATAATAATAATAATAATAATAATAATAATAATAATAATAATAATAATAATAATAATAATAATAATAATAATAATAATAATAATAATAATAATAATAATAATAATAACAATATTGATAATACTTGGCCTAACAATAATAATAATAATACAATAACAATAATACTAATACTAATACTAATACTAATACTAATACTTATACTAATACTAATAAATACTAATAATAATAATAATAATAACAATAATGATAATAATAATAATAATTAAAAAAAACAATGATGAAAATGATGATAATGATAATAATAATAATAATTATAATAATTATAATAATTAATGCTATAAGTGGGTTCTTGTATAGCGCTCATGTATCTCAAACTTGACATACTTGCGCTCTATAATCCCGGATTTAAGGTTGCCATTATGCATTTTAAAATATAAATGAGCGTGTAGCATGTGCAAGTTACGTAAAAAAGAGGTGATACTGCCCCCTTTCTCCCCCACCCATTCATTTGTTGTTGATTTTTACCCGGGAGCTCCTAAAATAATTGTTGTTTTTTCTTTCTTTTTTAAACTTGATCTCCCCTGGGGACCTATCCCTTCATGATGGCAAGTTTTAAATTCTGATTTGTTTTTGTTTTTGTAATGAATCATTTATTTCATTGCTCGATAGAAGAAAATAATGGGAAAGCTTGTTGGCGAAGTCAGTCTGACACATCATCCTTTTCCCATTAAATCAGGGATGTTGTTCAGTCTGTGCTGAAGCCTGAAACAACTATTTTGGGGTATGACATCATGACCATAAGCTTGGAGATCACATGATAGTAAATCAGTCATGTGATAACATGTATAAGCGGTTGTGTTGTTACGAGTGGAGGTCATTGGTAATTTGTGTATTCTCTCTCTCTCTCTCTCTCTCTCTCTCTGTCTCTCTCCATCACCCACACACACACCCCTCGATCTCTTTCCTGTAGTATCTCTCTCTCTCTCTCTCTCTCTCTCTCTCTGTGTCTACATCAAGACTTTAATTGTCTCTCTATCTATTTCCCTTACACTCACACACTGCTTCCACTCCTTTTCTTTGCCCACTCTCCCTTGCTCTGCCGTGTATAGGCCTATATTGTAGCTATATTAACAGGTATATCTGCATTAAATAATGTTTCAGATCACAGGTAATCACACCAAAAAAAAAAGACCCCAAAAGAACTAAAAAGTAAAATGCATTCATCTATACTGCTTGTCTAGCTGCTTATCATTTTCGATATGACATTTCCGGCCATGGTATAAAATAGTCATAAACGAGATCCTGAAAATACATGGCTTCCTACCTGAGTTGGAAGGGACGTGCAGCAGAACACACAAAATAGCCACGATATTCTTCATAATTCCTTCAACGATTAGCCTAAATATATACCGCAAACAGAACCGTTTGGAGCAGGCTATATAATACACTGCCTGCTCAATGTGTACAGACCGTATGTGTTTGCATGCAGCTTGAATTGTATGCAGTATAGACCTACTTCATCATATTGATTGCTGTTAGTTGTTACGCGCTCTTGAATGCAATTTATTTGTCTCCATGATTGAGTGATTCAGCTATCTAGAGCAGGGTCCCTGGAGTGGATAGAGCAAACAAAATCATTTTTCGAAGCGTCTGATCGGCTACTATAAAGAAAATGCGTTTACTATGCATGAGTGAATGTCACCGTGGCTGATTAGACTAACAAAATAGATTGCTAATAATCATGTGACTATGTATTTTAAACTGTCCATGGTTAAACGCGTATATACTTGAACTTGATAATAGTGTGTCGGATGATCGGCTTATGGCCCCGCTTATGGCCCCATGCAGGGTTTCTTGTTTGTTTGATTTTTGAAACTATACACCAGCTGTTGCCCATAAAGTTGGAATAGATTTTTTCTTACCTCTTTCTGGTTATGAAAATAAACCATTTATTCTTGATAGATAATGTTTATACCTTCTTATAATCTTAAAGATCAATATCTATGACTGTTTGGAATGATCATTAAAGTCCTAGCTGAGACTGAGTCGGTTATAAACTTTATCTATCAAGAATAAATCATTATTGTCATAACCTGTCATGAAAAGAGTTTAAAATTTATTTTGAAAAACTATTTGAAAAAGTCTGAAAAACTATTTAATTTTTTTTTAAAGGGCAACGGTATACATATAAATTATGTATAAGTAATATTACGTCATTTATTTTAGGCATTCCATGTACCTCATTTACCTATTTTTTATAGCATGAGTTATAATTTATTTAGAAAATTGCTATATTTAAATAGGTTTTAAATCATCTAAATCTCCGAATGTATTATGGTACATTATATTATTTACTTTATGCATTATGTGTCATGTTATTACAAGAAGAAAAAAGAGTGTTTCTGCTGTATATAATTTTCCTTCTGTTTTGCATTGCATTGTAAATTGATTTATATGATATGTTTACAAACAGAATATTGATCACGTACATCAATGAAGTTTAATAAATACAATACATTACAATACATGTATATATTCGTAGAGCGAGCGAAGAGGGTGAGTTAGGAAGATTTTCACATTTTCCCAGGTGAAATGTATTAGGCCTACGTATCCGTTCATACATTCATATAATTGAAAGGGCTTTAGGTAATACGTTATTTTGTCTGTAATAAAATTTTAGTTGTTTTTTAATCTTGTTTAATTCACCTAAATAAAAATATCAGGGTCATTCAAATAGTCCAATCATTGTTGATTAAAGATGAAAATGCACAACGGATTTAGAACAAATAAAACCACTGGTTTTAACACTTAATTTTTTTTCTTCAAAGCAGCAGTTTTGTCGGTTTCTTTTTTTCTTTTTTCACTGGCCATGTTACTTCAAAAATCTTTATGGTTTTTGTTAAAGCAATAAAATATCAAATCCAACAAAAGTTTCCACTTAAAAAGAATGTAGCTGGTCATTAACCTCAGTGTCCTTGACTTTGCTAGGGTAGTTTCTGAAATTTGATTGGATGTAGAAGTTGAAACATAAAATTTAGCATGATTTATACTTTTTTATTTACGAAATTTTTAACATTTTAATAGGCAACATGGACAGAGGAAGAGGTCTGCAGCTCATTTTATAGAAGATCTCGCATGTGTGTGTGCGTGCGTGTGTGTGTGTGTGTGAGTGTGAGTTCACCTGAAAATCCCTTCAAAGATACCTTAGGATAAAATCTAAGATGGCAGCGCCTATGGTTTGCAACCACCATGGACAGTTTTTGAAGATTTTACACCTTTTGCAGAGAAGATCACCTTTCAGCAGAACATTTTGTGACTCGTTTATTGCTAAAAGTGTCAAAGATTTGATTGGTGGTGTGGAAAATGTCGGAAAAGATGTTGAAGCAAAGGTTAGTGAACATTAAAGTTTACCGCCATGGGCATGGACTTAGCTCCAGCACAGAGCGAAGAGCCAGCAGAGTTTCTTGGGAATGCGCTGGGGCAGTCTGTCATCCCTTTCCGTTGTACTCCATATAACTACAAGCAGACAGGGCGGGGGCAGCCAAGATCAAGAGCCATGGCCACCAAGCAGCGCGCGGAGTTGAAAGCAAGGGTGGGGCGGGGCGCGGGAGGGGATGGATGATGGATGATGATGATGATGATGATTATATGATTATTAAGACACTATAGCTATCATGTCATGACTCTGAAGAAACTTATTTTAGAAAGTTGTTATCATTGACACTAGGCCTAATGACATTATTATTACTTTGTATTATTTATTATTATTATTTTATTATTATTATCATTATTAGACCTACTCTTATTTTCTAGTCTATTATTAATAATATTATTATTTTTTTATTTTTTTTATTTGTTACTATCATTATACTAAAATTATTATTATTATTTAAATAACCAAGATTGTGTAGATCTAAATGTTTTACCCGAAATGAGACAGAAATAAAATTAACTGATAGGCCTACTAGTACTAGGTCTAGGTCTCGATCTAGACTCTGAATTAGGGGAGTTTTTAATCAAAATAATGGCAGTGCAAATAATGACCCATTTCGGGTAGGAAGTGATATGATACTATGTCAAATCTAGGCCATATGTTTTGTCTCAATTTTTCTTTCTTTAATTAATACAATTACACTAATATATAATATAATGTAAGTATTAAGACCAACAAGTAAAACTAAAAGACAATATATAGGCATATACAATGTCCAACACTATAGCAAGGTGAGACCGCTCAGACTGGCTGTCCTGACTTCAGGGGCAGCAGTCGTATGTCAGTGTCTTTGCTATAATGTATCTCTCTGACGTGACGTGAGCTTTTAGTCATTGAATTTACGGTAGAACTAGAAGTTTATTGCTGTTTAACAAAAGATGTAGGCCATTAGAAATACATTTTGATAGTAAAAAAAAATTAGCTCTGTGAAGGGAAGCATTTGATGAAATTTTAGAAATCAATGTTTGTTCTTTAGTCAGTCATAAACATGGTAAAGAAAAATGGCCCAGCAAAAAATACATGTGTTAGGCTTTGCCTCTGTGATTTAAGGACGGAAATGCTCTGCAATAAAACACAAATGTTCCTATAAATTTGCCAACACCGAGTTGCTTACTAAGGATCCTCTTTGGGGGGTCATTTAAGAGTATTCTGTCTACTATATTTTTTGCAGGCATGGATCAGAGGTTTGAGACAACACAAAGGAGTTACATTTTTGGATGTGAATGACGGTTCATGTGCTCAGGATCTACAGGTTGTAGTTAAACCACAAACTGTCCATAATAACAGGCAAGTGATATTAAAACAGATAAAAGCAGAGACGGTTTTATCATGGTAGAAATTGTAGCAAAAATAACATTAATGGAAGTGGAGTAGTATACTATAGACTGATTTAGATGATTCAATGTCTTATGTAATTAGACAGGTGCATAGCCATCTCTGAACTAAGTCTGGAATATTTTAAGTGTTATTTAGCAAACTTATTGCCCCCTCCCCAGTAATAACAGCTGACACTTTCATGTTCAGTGTATAGTCATTTATCAACTTCAATATGAAAAGTGTAAATACTTGCCAGGTCCATGTATCCTTAACTGGGCATTTTATTGACAGTTGTCTCTCACAATCCAGGAGTAGTAATACTCTATGCGAAATGGTAGTTACCGACTGTATTTTTACATGAAGTCAGTAATGATAGTAATCAGATATTATTTTCAAAAGGTCGTAGAGATGGTGTTATCATGTGTTGTGTTAGAAATGTTTTAAAAGCTTGTGATTACTAATTGATGATGCGGACAATGGTGCATTGATGTCCAATACGGTTGTTTCACTTTGGAAAATATAAGATTGCAATGTTCTCACAGTATTCAAGCCTTTTCTCCTTCATGTCTACTTGTACAGTGAATTTACATTTGGTGGTGCTATAGAGGTCAAAGGTCAGATTGTGAAGAGTCAATCTAAAGGTCAACCAATCGAACTACTTGCATCTTCAATTCATGTAACAGGTTCATGTGAAGCAGAGGTAAGCCTATTCTTCTTTTTCTTGTGTTTCATTGTATTTCTTTAATGTAGAAAGATGGTGTAGTACTTGTAAATGAGGTTAATAATAAGTATTTCCAATGAACCAAATCGACCAACTCCACATAACTAATATGTTCAAGTGCAATGGAGAGGAAATTTAAGAACATCTACATTTTAAATATTAAGAATATCTTATAACTGCTTCCATAATGTAAAGTCCAGCATTTGCAAAAATACTGACCCCCTCCCCCATGCATTTTTAGTTTAGGAACATCATGCAAAATAGAAGTAAATTATCTTAAGCATGTGAGAGGATTGTAAGGCAACAAAGTAACATTGTCTTCCAGCAAATGAGCAATGAACCAAATGTAACAAATGTAACAATGAACTCCTCAATCTCTCCTTACTAGGCTTATCCCTTCAAGGCGAAAGTGAGGCATCCCTTGGAGTACACAAGACAATATCCCCACCTAAGGTCAAGGACACCTATCAATGGCGCCCTCACAAGGGTACGAAGCTCTGCAACCCTGGCTGTTCACAATTTCTTTCAAGATGAGGGATACGTCAATGTCCATACACCCATGCTGACCTCAAGTGACTGTGAAGGAGGAGGAAACCTTTTCAGAGTTCAAGTAAGTGATTGGAGTCTCTTATAGCTTTAGATAACTCATATTTCTTTTTCTTTTTTTGTTTGGGGGGGGGGGAGGGATTAGTCAGAAAGGTCCTTGTGATTTATTCTACCCCCATAAAGATGAAGGACATAGCCAAACTTTATTGTATAAAACAGAACATAATTATTTAGTTATACAATCGTAATAGAGCTATTATGGTCCCAAAATCCTAAATACGTCTAATGAGTTTCCTCTAAAAGGAAAAATATGCAATTTTTTTTTACAAAGTACATATGAAATCAACTTGTTTGTCTTTGGTAAACTTGCTTTTATGGATTATTCTTGAAATATTGAAACATTTAAAATCAGTTATTTAAAGAAAAATTGTAAGGTATACAAAGTTTAAGGCTTGAAATGTTATTACTGTAATCTTTGTATTATAGCTGAGTTTCACTTTGGTACTGTAACAATAATAACAATGGTATTTATATGGTTTTAACTTTTATTAATGCAGGTTAGCCTTGTCAATATCAATACCATTGTTTCTGAGCATCGTAGAGTCATATTATCGTGGTATGGATTTAATTCTAACAAGGAGTTATCACAGAGCAAATACTAACTACTTCACTTGTCATTTCAAGCCTTCAGATGATGAGAAAGATGATGATGATGATCATTTTTTTGGAATTCCTGTCTACCTCTTAGTATCTGGACAACTTCAGCTGGAAACAATAGCATGGTATGGGTCATTACACTATACCCTTAAAGGCTTGCTCAGATATGGTGTGGTAAACAGCCGCAAAAAAGCCGCCAGGTTTTCTTACGCATAAATGAATTGTAACTGCATGCGAGATAGGACTTGCGCATATTCACTGAGCTTTGTGTTTTTAGATTCAGTAATGTGACCCATGTTACACTTTACGTCATAAAAAAACGCCACAGTTGTGCCTCGTCATATCTCATATCTGAACAAGCCTTAACATTTAAGGTTACCACAACAAGAGAATGATCCCATAAAATTTGATGGAGGCTCATAGGCCTGTAATTTTTAGGGAATGGTCCAATTATAATCATACATTTAAATGATAATGATATTAATAAAAAAGTTTGCTACACATTATTCCTATAAAAAAATGAACTGAACATAACACAATTTCAAATGAACATATTAAAAAATGTTACTCTGTTGACCGTGTTTCATCATAGTACAAAAAAATACAATATTGTACCTGCACTTACTGTTTGAAATACTCCTTCACTCCTCGCTCCATTGAGGACTGGAACTTGCTACCACCGGATATCCGAGCCCGTCTTATAAAGAGTTGGGATTTATCTCAACTTGTTTGAGATTAATATCAATCGCAACTATGTACGTAAGAGAAGGGAGGCTGTAAACTTGCGATTGATTCAGATTAATCGCAACTCTTTAAAAGACAGGGCTCTGTTGTACAGCAGACTATAATGCATTCAAACTTCGAGCAATGATCAACTTCTTTTGAAACCAAGATAAAAGCAATTAGGACTAACTGAACAAAAGTGAGCACTCCCAATCCTTCATGCTTGGTTCCCCAATGGACGTTGAGAATTATTGTCAAGAAGAACAAATTCTATTTCAAGTAGTCATATTGTAAACAGAATGAATGCTTTGTACTTCAATTCTTCTATTACTAATATCCATTATATGTCAAATAATTGATAACTTATTCCTGTTTCTCTTTTCCCTTGCCCCTAGTTCCCATACTAAGGCCTACACGTTTGGCCCCACTTTCAGGGCAGAGAACTCCAGGACAAGACGTCACTTAGCAGAGTTCTACATGGTCGAGGGGGAGATTGCTTTCACTAAATCATTACAGGATGTAACTGAGGTAATCTTCCCTTTTCTTTGTCATATTTTTTTTTTTTTTAAATTGTTCAGGGGAGTGTTTCACAAAGGCTAAATTTGACTTTAAGTTGGACTTAACTATGGCAGGCCATTCATGCCACTGTTTGCTCTCACCATTATGATCTTTAGATAATATCTGTAAATATTTGTAAATTCTGCAGATTTTTGGCCATGATTTGTACGTCCTTTGAGAGACCAATGCCAGTAAATGGTGAGAGAAAACTGTGGCGTGAACGGCCTGCCATAGTTAAGCCCAACTTAAAGTCGATTTTAGTCTTTGTGAAACACTCCCCTGGTCATCTAGGCATTGTTTCACAAAGCTGTTATAAGTACAAGTTCACAGACATTCCATTGAAACATGTGTTAAGTTAATATATGCATTACAATGGGTTGTCGCCGAACGTGTACTCATGATGGTTTAGTGAAACACTGCCCTGGATTCTTATTGAGCCGTGTCATTATTGTAAAACCAGATTTTTTTGCGAAAATGAAACATTCGCAAAATGTAAGTGACAGTCATTTCTGTGGCAAGAAACTTTTGTGTAGTTCACATAAATTCATTTTTTTGTTTTAATATTTGTGATTCAATTATTTTGAGACATGAAACTTTCACGAACCAGAAATCACTCATGAAAATTATTGAACATTCCACACATGAAGTATTCCAATTTCGCCGTATGCTTCTCACAGAAAAACAAAACAAAGAACTTGGCATCATAATCATGATTTAATAACAAGTATTGATGATGATATGTGTTTGATGTTATCTCAGAGCTTTACTGCAATGACATAGGTGGCACTTGGCCCAGTTACTCTGTACCAATCCACATTGCCCTTTCCATTCTAGGCTGGAACTTTGCACCTTTGAGATGTTTAATACTTGAAACTAGTTATCTTTAATCCAGTTTTACTGAAATGTTGTGTAGTGGTTGGAATCTTTATCAAAATGTTATTTCCTCAATGTACATATGGTACAGTGTACATAATTTAAAGAAATGTAAAGATTTCGACACAGGTGAAATTATGTCCTCTTCTTTAGCCTTAATTGAAGTTTATTCTCTAAAGGGTGATGTTGGAAACTGGGAACACAGAACATTTGATGTAAATTATTTTGTTAAAATGATATGATGCTTTTGAAGGGAGAGATGATAGCAAGAGTGATTTATTTGTTAGATTCATCTACAAGGAATGGGTACTGTACTATTACTACTACATAAAATTAATCTGAATCTGAATCTGAATCTGAAAGATGATTTGAAAACCACAATGTAACCCATGTTTTTTCCAGGTAATGGAACAGTTTGTGAAATCTGTTGCCAAGGCTGTCTATACCAAGTGCTCAGAAGATGTTCAGTTCATCAGGGAACGAACCATGGAAGGCACGAGACATATAGTAAGTTGTAGTTTGGCAAATCTTCTTTAGCAGAAACTTATCAACTTAACAATGAGTTGAGTACTGGTCATGTGACTACAGTGTGACTACACTTAAAAAAATATCCATCTGTTCTAGTCCCTACTTACACCGTGCTTTACATTGAGCTTTCCACTCCCGGGTCATCTTTTGCTATAATAACAATTACTCTAGGCTTTATTTCATCAGAGACATACATGTAGGGTTAGGGTTACTACTGGGTTTTAGGTTACCGTAGGTTTAACGTCAGGGTTAGGGTTAGGTATAGTGTTGGGTCCAGGTTTGAAGGTAAGAAGTTGGTTAGTGTTGGAAAGTGATGCAAAACTTTGTCGCCCTCAATGAGAGTACTGGAAAGATGAAGAGAATTCCAAGTCAAACTCAATTTGGCACATGAATCCATAGGTTTGATCCTGTACGGTTGCTATTTATTCAAGTAGTCATCCTTGTCCATATTCTGTTTCTTCCCATTTTGCAGGAAGAAGTGCAGGTTTGAAAGTAAGAAGTTGGTTAGTGTTGGAAAGTGATGCAAAACTTTGTCGCCCTCAATGAGAGTACTGGAAAGATGAAGAGAATTCCAAGTCAAACTCAATTTGGCACATGAATCCATAGGTTTGATCCTGTACGGTTGCTATTTATTCAAGTAGTCATCCTTGTCAATATATTCTGCTTCTTCCCATTTTGCAGGAAGAAGTGCAAAGTGCATTGCAGAAACCATTTATGACGTAAGTATAAAGAATTTGAATGCAGTGTAGGGAATTCGAATATAGAATTAAGCATTTGAATTTAGCATAAAGAATAGAAATTTTTCATAATTTTATCAAATTTAATGCAAACATCTATGTTAAGTGCCTCGTTACAATTTTATTTCATTTACCTGTTACAAATAATTGTATTTCAATAGTCAGAATGTGAATTGCATACATTAATTGTTGCTAGGTAGGACAAACATTATGGCTTGTCCTACCTAACAACATGGAATGTAAGCAATTCGCATTCAGACTATTGAAATACAATTACAAATGTATTTGTAACAAGTCGCATAACAAAGATTTGTGTGTTGAATTAGATTACATTACGAAAATGGCCTATTTAGTATAAAGAATTTGAAGTTAGTCTTAAGGTATGGGGTTCAAATCCCTGCCATATCGCTAACATTCTTTGGCAAGACATTAATCTACAATTACCACTACCGACCCAGGTGACGTAAATGGTTAAATACCTGGCTGGAATTAATTCCTTATAATGCCCGAGTGCTCTAAGAGCAGCCATGCTAAAAGCTGGATAAAATTATTGTGGAGCGCTAGGAGTGTCAAGTCTGACAGATATATGCGCTGTACAAGAACCAACTATGATTATTTAACATTATTATTTTTATGATTATATTATTTGTTTTTGTGACATTTCATGATACTGTGACATGTACTTGAAGCATCTGGTATGTGTGTACTAGTTTTACTGACAGATTGTAGATCTGAACTCATGTCTAGGTCAAAAGGACGGTATGTTAGATTTGGATCTATATTTTATGATAGGAAGAATACATTAAAAGTTGTTAATCATAAGAAGATTTTTGTTCATATTACTGAGCATATTATTTCTGCATTGCTTCATGATTTACACCGAACTGCATACTACAGTAGTTTTGGTCTTCTATTCCGTTGCCCCCTTATCTTAAAACCATGCACCTCTCTCTCTCACTCTCTCTCTCTCTCTCTCTCTCTCTCTCTCTTTGTTATAGGCTCTCCTATACAGAAGCCATCTCAATATTGGAAAGACATAAAGATCAATTTGAATTCATGCCATCAGTAAGTATATGTCCTTTGTCCTTTGGCAAGACATTGATCTACATTTGCCACACTCAACCCAGGTGATGTAAATGGGTACCTGGCAGGAATTAATTCTTTGAAATGCTAGAGCGCCGTAATGGCAGCACAGCTAAAGCCGGGGTAATAATCTCCAAGTTTGGAAGCGCTTAGTGATTGTAATAAGCGCTATATAAAAACTGAGTATTATTATTATTATTATAATATACAGTCAAACCTGTCTTAGAGGCCACCTCCCCATAAAGGTCACCTGTGTATAATGACCACTATTTTGTCTACCTCAAGAAAGAAATGTGTGATGTAGAACCTGTCTAGAAAGGCCACCTGTCTACAGTGGCCTTTTTCTGTTGTCTTTGGGTGACCTTAATAGACAGGTTTAACTGTACATTATGATCAGGTTGTATTTTAGTCTTACCGGTACATATTGCTTAATAACAGTGTACAATTTTTGTTCTTTCTTTCTTTCAAATACAGCTTTAAAATTTGCTTCTCACTCATTCTTCCAGTCTGTCTCTATCTTTCTCAATGCTCATTGAAATGTATTTTCTTATATATCATATATTATATAATTTCCCTCTCTTGGTTTAATGCTTCTTCAAAGTAAAGCAAATATCAATCATCATTTTATCTCTTCTCCTTCATGATATTTTCTCCCATCAGTGGGGCATTGACCTGCATTCAGAACATGAAACCTTCTTAGTTCATCACTGTGGAAATGTCCCAGTCTTCGTAGTAGACTATCCCAAGGGTATTAAACCCTTCTATGCCAGGCAGAATGGTGATGATAAAACGGTAAGTACACTGTAAAAGCATTCCTTTGCAGGAGCCTCTCTAAAGGCACGTTCAGATATGCACTGCATAACCACGTCAGTTCTTTTATGATGACGTAAAGTGCAATATGCTTCCCATTTCTGTATCTTATAACACAGAGCTCACTGAATATGCCCTGGGGGGTGTTTCACAAAGATCCTAAGTCGAACTTAACTCTAAGTTGGACTTAAAAATTATGGATAGCCATTTGTAGCCTTCAAATAAAATATATTCAAAAGCTAAAATTCAAGTATTTTAGAATGTTCATAAATTCCACATCAAGAACATGAAATCTCCTTGATAATAGAAAATATGAATGATTTGAATCAACATTTTATGCCTTTAAAAAACAATTTTACAAAATATTTTCAAAGATGCTAACATCTGTTGACTTTTCAATTGGGATATTCATGTAATATTGACAAGTCATGCATCGAAAAACGAAATATAAAAAGTCATGTATTTCTCTTTAAAATTGGCTTCTCTATGCATTTTCATAGAAAACTGATTGAGTTATCTTGAATGTCAAAGATGGTTTATGATTTACTATGATAGGCAGCAGCTGTAGATCTGTTAGTACCAAGGATAGGAGAGTTGATAGGTGGTAGTTTAAGAGAGGAACGTCTAGATGTACTCCAGCATAGAATACAACACTTCGGACTACAGGATGATTACCAATGGTATGTAGAACAATTTTCTGGTTCAAATATTAGCTGAAATAGAAGAATAAAAAGAAGGAAAGTAGATGAGTAGTAAGAATGAAAGTGTTGTATATTAAACTAGAAAGGCATACTGGGTACACAATTTTTTTGTGACAAATATATATTTAAAAAGAAGGTTGAGTTCTGCATGGGGAGAGGTGAAAAATAATATATGAGCGTTTTTATTATTATTAGGCAAATATGGAAGAACATCAGAGAAAAATATGTTCCCTGAAAAGCATGGCTCTTCAAATGCCTTCATATTCTGAATATGACATTTAACAGCTTAAAAATGTGGGCCTCATTTTTATGCTACATGTTTGTGTAGTCCCATATACATCTTTCTGTGTACAGTGCTTGTTATTTTTTACCAAGACTGGGCCAAATTTCTTGTCATTTTGATGATTCCAGAACCTTGCAGTACACACCAATACTTATATGCTACATGATCAACCTTTTCTGATCGATTCCACACCGTTTCTTTCACAATGCAATCGCATGACCAGAACTCAACCTTATCTTTAAAGTACCAGAGATAGCAAGGTTGTATTTTATCTGTTCAGAGCCAGAAGGGCATTAACTCTGTGTTAAAGTATAGGAGTTAGGCCCTTCTGGTTCCAAACAGAACATCTGCTGATATTTCATTGTTTTTATGACACATTCTCCAATGTTTTGAGTAGTCCTGTGGACTTTGAGCTAACCTCCTTTACAAAAAATAGAGTGCAAATGAAATTAATAGAAATATTAGGGGTAGGTATTATATTATTTGCCCTTTTACTTACTTGACAGGTATCTAGATTTAAGACGATTTGGAACTGTTCCCCACGGTGGTTTTGGACTTGGCTTTGAGCGTCTGCTACAATTCTTGCTTGGTATGGACCATATACGAGATGTCATTCCCTTTCCACGATTCCCTGGCTCTTGTCTTCTCTGATGGTCATAGTATGCACAAGTTAAACTGGAATCTGGGGCCATATTCAATTCAGATTGGGGATTAACTCTGTATTTTACTTAGTATTTGGCTTAGCTCAGTAAAATGTCTTAATTCGTATTCAGATCACCACATCTAAGTATTTTACTTTAGCAAGCCGACTTTAAGGCAAAATACTGATTTTATAAGCATTATGACGTCACGTAGTCAATCGAAAATAATGTGCAATTAACGCATGGTATTATTAAAACGTGCGCTAAATAATTGTGTATGAAAACCACATACCTGCCAATCAAGGCTTCCAAAATAATATGCCTAAGTCTGCTCAATGGCTGTCTTAAATTTAGGGTAAAATACTTAGCCAAAAGCTTTAACCAAATACCAAAGTTGGCTTAGTATCTGAGCTAAGCTGAAAACTTAGTAAAATACTATATTTTGAAGATAAATATTGAATCGAATACTGGCCCAGAATCTTAGCAGAACATGTTGCAGAATAACAATGGACTGGTAACTGGTAACCAGGTACTTCTACCTGGAATAGAGTTTTGGTCAGAGTCAAACTACTATCTGCTTTGAGATGTATGAAACACATGTCTAGCTTAAAGTTAAAGACCAGTTCTGGTCATGCGATTGCATTGTGAAAGAAACGTTGTGGAATCCATCAGAAAAGGTTGATCATCTAGCATATAAGTATTGGTGTGTACTGCAGGTTCTGGAATTATCAAAATGATAAGAAATTTGGCCCAGTCTTGGTAAAGTTACAAGCACTGTACACAGAAAGATGTATATGGGACTACGCGACCACGTCTGCGATATCTATTTGGTCCCAATAGATATAATAATTTACCAAATATATCAATTAGTAGGCGGTTTCCCAGCAAAATTTGTATCATCACGTATTAGTCAGAACATATTCTTTCACATGATTGGTAATGAGAGCTACCATTTCATTTTTTGAGAGAGGGGCATTTCCAAAACTGGTCTTTACCTTCAAAGGGAGAGGGTCGTCAGTTTCCATGTGCAGAAGACCATATTTGGCTGACACCAGACTTGGTGGAAATACCATTAATGTGTGTACAAGTCTGCACACAGCAAACCTGTAGGCCTATCAAGAAATACCTCCTTGCCTCTTTTCCTCTCAAATTACCCAGGAGAGTCCACTCCCATGCATCTTTTACGAAACGCATGGCTTGGGGCAAGTGAACTGAAAGCTTTCTTTCTGCTATTTTTCAATGTGGAAAATTATTTGCAGTGCATCAGATTCCTTTGTTGATATACTATGCAAATATTGAGGCATCATCTAATACCATGGAAGTTTGAATATCATTGTTTTGTCAAGGCTCTCCCCTCAAACATTCAGATATATGCTCTGATAGTGTCAAGTGTCAACAGAATGTGAGGAAATACTGTTTTATTATACACACAATGTGAAATTTATTCCACAGTTTATAGCCTTCTGAATAGTAGGATCTTCTGATCACTCATAACATTGAGCATGAGAGGAGAATCTGAACTACAAAGGTATTTTCTGAAATGCTTGTGTATTTGAGAAATTACACACTTTGTTCTAAAAGTGCTTGTACACTACTGACTGTAATACTAGTAATCAATTTGGAGCAGGACAAAATGTCTACCATGTCATTTTGAACAAGGATGATGGGGAATTTACTTTAAAAACACTTACTTTTCTGTTCTTTTCATAGAAGGAATGTAAGCAAGGCTGACTCATTTCTGCAAACCTTTTTTCAACATTATTTTGTATAATGTAAGTAATCAGAATCAAATATAATGAGATTTGTTATGCCAAGAGAATAATTATGTCAAGTCTTCTGAAGACATTTCTACAGCACAAAGATTAAAATATATGTATTAAATATGATTTGCGGTGTATTTCAGCATTTGTCCGGAATGTTTGATACCTTTGAGATGAATTACATGACAAAGAGATACAAATGATAGGACATATAAAGATGCTGAATAAGGAGAGAGAGAGGGAGAGAGAGAGAGAGGGGGAGGGAGAGGGAGAGAAAGAAGAAATATATACAGGAAGAGAGCGACAGAGACACAGACACAGAGAGAGGGAGAGAGCGACAGAAACATGGAGAGAGGGAGGGAAAGAAAGAAATATGTACAGAGAGAGAGGGAGGGAAAGAAAGAAATATGTACGGGAGAGAGTGAGAAAGACAGATTGCTAGGAGACAGCTAGAGATGAAGATTAAAGAGAGACAGAAACGGAGGATGTGCATATAACAAGTATGAGGAAGAGAGATGGACACAGAAAGGGGAGAGACAAGTAGAGACAAGGGAGACAGAGATTTTAATAGCGGTTGAAGAGAGAGTAGGGCAGTATGCACACAAAACAATGTGGGAGGGAGACGGATAGAGATTAAAGGAAAAGAAGATAGGCAGATGAGGAGAGGAATAGAGATTGAGGGGAATGAGACAAGATTCAAAATTGAGGAGAGAGAGAGAGAAAGAGAAAGACTGGGAAAATAAAAGAGTGAGAGAAAGAGACAGATAAAGAAGGAGAGACACAAATTCAATTCAATTCAATTCAATTCGTTTATTCACTCAATATATAAAAACAGATACATAAAATTGCTTATGAACGCATATGACAATGTAATACAAAAAGATGGATATAGTAAAATCAGGAGTTGAAAGTACAGGCAACATAAATTGAGTGGGGATCAAAGGTTGAGAGGGAAGAGAGGAAGAGAGATCCATGTTATGTAGAGAGTGAGGAGAGAGATACACGTATAACTTAGAATGGGAGTACACCAATAAGTATGCCATTTCGCCTTTATAAAAGGATTATCAGATAAGTGTAAATCAACTGTAATTGGTGGATGTGGTTTATTAACTTTTTCTTAAACCAAGAGGCCAATGTTCTGCCCAGTTATTTAAAGCCGACGCTCGGTTTAATTTCGTCTAATAAAGTTGAGGGTAATATTATCAATTGGTCTATGAAAGGAACAAGCAACCTCAATTATATTACCTCGTTCTGTGAGTCACCTTCATGACTCGACTTTGGCAGAGGCATCGGCATCGGCATCGGGCCTTAATTTTGCGGAGTTTAGTGCAAGGAGTCTACAAAGCATACACCAGTAAATAAATCCCATTTACTCAGCTACTGTGAATGAGGTTGTTCTTACTGAAGGTCTAATTACGTTTGGGGGAACAGAAACCGGAAAGATACATTTTATATCCGCCAAACCAGACGCTTGTCTGTAATATACACATTGGTTCCGCCATTCAAAACAATTGTTCCCGACCGACATTGAAGCGAAATGTATTTCAAGTATAAATAGTGCCATTCATGAAAAGTGCCAGTCGTCTAAATCATGGCCAGTAGCACGTAAATTATAATCACTAGTAAAAAGAAGAAGAAGAAGGAGGAGGAGGAGGATCGAGGAGGAGGAGGAGGAGGAGGAAGAGGAGAAGGGGAAGAAGAAGAAGAAGAAGAAGAAGAAGAAGAAGAAGAAGAAGAAGAAGAAGAAGAAGAAGAAGAAGAAAGAAGAAGAAGAAGAAGAAGAAGAAGAAGAAGAAGATCAGAAAGAGGAGTAGAGGAGGAGGAGGAAGCTTACTCCAATAGCTAAATTCTCCATTTTACCCCATTCGGGGAGCAAATTCTACTCTTCTGATACAGTCATGTGCGTGGTATGATAGCTATTACGAAAAATATCCACGATGATCACGGATAGTTGTACATTCAGAAATAGACTTCACAGAGCTCTGCCCCCAAAAAAAAAAAAATATATATATATATATAAGTACCTGCTGCCCTGCAACGTGCCCTAATTTCAGCTGGCCGTTCACTGATCGAACAGTCATATCAGATATGAAACTAATATCACACCTTAATCTTTATCCTTGATCCAATTATGATACAAGTTAAAGCTAGCATTCAGAATTTCTATGAAAATAATTTCCTCTTTTTGATTGTATAAAAAGGACTAGGCCTAGTATCGTCAGAGAAATCAGGTTGAAAAGTTTGAAATATAATTATTGCCTTTGATTGTGTTAACAGCAAGTTGTATATTGTTTATTTTGCAGATTTATGTGATTACTGAAGGAATACCTTTTTTTCTCTCCAAACTTTGGGATATATAAATTTTACATGTACCGACAATATGATAATTCTGAAGGAAGTTGGTGATTTAAAAGTAGTTGGGGTAATTAAAAATGGTAGAATACTCTAATATTAAAAATATGGGGTGAATTTGGCGTAAAGTTATTATTATTATTATTATTTTCTTTTCCTCTCCTTTAGTTCAGGCACGACATTTTTTTCTTCTTCAAAGTACTGTGAGTTTTAAGTGGATAACTTCCTGCACAGAACGTGAAAGGAAAGTGATTCCCTTTATTTTTCCTGTCTGTTTAGAGAGTGTCTAACAGGAAGTTCACCATGCAGTATAGAGCTGGATGACCTCAAGCTAAACAGAAGTCGAATAACATACAGTTGGATGAATATAAATACGATTGTGTTCTTGTCGTAAACTCTTCCTGTATAACTTGTTTACGCTATTTATCTCAACCTGAAGCTGAACATAGTGTGTCAGAAGTTTCACCAACTATGGCAGAACTATAAAATAACTCGTGTAACTTGCCTTGATATCCCGAGCATAATTGTTTTTGTTTGGATCTGATGAAAGGACCATTAACAGATTACTTGAAGTAGTTAACAATCACTTACATCCTACGGTGAACAAATCGCCATTCGGTATGCCGTTATCGATACTATTTGCTGTTGTCTGTCTGATCTCTGTGTTGAGTTTTCCCGCCAATTCTGCAGCAAACTCTGGATGGCAGTCGTACCGCTGTGGAGCCCCTAATCCCATCAAACATGGATCCATGTCAATCATTGGAGAGGGGGCGTATGCTTCCTACTTATGCAACGTAGGCTTTGCATTGTATGGAGCACGAAAGTTGCGTTGCCTAAGCAATGGACAATGGTCAGATGAAAGTCCACTATGCGTAGGTAAGATATTCCAATCCTAATATCTGTGTCGTATATAATTGATTGTGTCCCTTAAATGGAAACCGAAGTTCAATGGGAAATTACTAAATGATCCCAAATCATGTCTTTATTAATTTATATATCATTAAAAAGCTTGATTTCTCTTCTTTCATATGACACCAGAAGCATCACGCATGACTGATTAAAGACAGTCTGAAGTGGCGGTGACGGAAACCTAATTGTCTAAAATAATAAATAGCGAATTACTGTTTCTATTAGGTCATTTTTATCATTAAAGAAAAGGAAATTGAGATGATGTTTATCTATACAGGTGTATATATATATGTGTGTGTTTGTGCGTGTGTGTGTGTGTGTGTGTGTGTGTTTAGGGGGATACACATCATTTAAAAGCTCATATTCCAATCTTTCATATGATACAATAATAACGATGGAAGGATCTTGCATGACTGAGCAGGCACAAGTTGTTAACGGTTAGGCACATGGACATTTAATATTATTGTTCAGCTGGCTCATTCATTTCCTACAACAAATTTAGTTTGCCTAATCAGTTGCAAATTATGCCGGATGCTCAGACATTCTAATCCTTCCATCATGATATGGACTAATATGCACGGAGAAAATATGAGCTTTCATCTGATAAGTATTTTAAACAATTATTAATTCAAAATCATTTCATATCTTTTCAAAACCAAAATCAAACAAAATAATGTAACAGCCACGGCCCCCTTATTTTGAACAATTGTTTCTGACACTATACCACTTCATGCTGTCTGAAGTTGATCATTTGTGACTTATTGATGGGGATTTATGTTACATGTAAGTAAGAGAAAATAAGCTTCCCAACTCTGTATACATTTACCAAACATAATCTGGAATTATTGATCAATTTACCAGTAAACTTGGGTTTCTTTATTTTTTCAGGGACACCCCGTATTTTGGCCGCATTTTCTTGCACGACGTGCTTCATGTCTTAATCAAGAATATGCGATTTGCACCCGGGTTTTTGCATTTTATGAATTTGTGTATGTTCATAATGATTATAATTATATAGAGCATGAATAAAGTTAATTACAGTATGTTATACGGTAACGATATGTGAAATACATTTTTTTTTAAATATAGTAAATACTGGGAAATAGTGGAGTAACAATAAATTGTTTTGTCCTTCACTTCTGTTGTTCATATATCTAATTCATAAAATAAAGATCATATGAATAGTGAACGAAGATTATGATTTATTGTTCAGCTCTATAAATGATAGGAAGTATATATAGGTGCAGCAAAGCGGAAGAGATGACGGAACTTACAAGGTGACGAGACTTTGCTCTTGTTCTCTTTCCCCGGTATATCGAGTCAGACAATTTCGTTCTCTTTCGCTATCTGGCTCAATATCTATTTATTCATCAAGTCTCTTATACTAGCTACCTATCTCGCCTTATTTCCTCATAATTATGAATTACAATTTCAACCTGGCTCTCACTTTGTTTCTCTTTATGATGAACTTTCTCATAATCATTAGGGACTTTTAGATTTGCACGACGAGAACGTGGACTGCTACGTGGACATCCTTTTAAGGCAATGTGACGTCCTTTTAAGGCACTGGCAGTGCCCGACAGTGCCTTAAAAGGACGTCACATTGCCTTAAAAGGATGTCCACGTAGCAGTCCACGTTCTCGTCGTGCAAATCTAAAAGTCCCTATTATCTCTCTGAGTAGGGCCACTCCTTCCAAATTTGCGTTCCCATAACAATGCTGTACATATAAGTTTCTTCTACATCCTTGGAACAAATATCCTTTGTAGGAAAGGAATATTAAGCAAAATAGTAAATAACACAAATGTGAAATAATTGCAACACCTCGAACTATTGTATTTGCATTCTATGTCAGTTTTACTGATTACACGACTGCAACGACATCTGACCAAAAAAACCTTAGGCAATATAGCCTTGTCCATACCTTATGATATGTGTGAACATGAAAACGATGTATTTCGTAATTCGAACATGATTTATATGGGATATACAGTAGGCCTAGTGTGTACTTCTTTCTCGAAATTTTGCGATCGTGTTTACATTGAGTACCGTGGTCAAGATTTTGAAATGTTATAAATATTTTTTTCGATTCTATAATGTTTCTCTATGATGTTGATCTACAGCTCATGGTTGTAGTCCGCTACCCAAGTTCTCTAAAGGGCGTACTTCGATCCGAATGAACGGAGCCGTCGTGGTCTACAAATGCCCCCAGGGGAAATGGATTCGGGGTTCTAAAACCATCTTCTGTAATGGCGAACGCTGGAACGACACCGTCCCAACCTGCAAGAGTAACCCGTCCTCTCCAGATCTAGACTTCCTACCAATCTCCAACTGCCCCTTACCACCCAAGGCCCGTGGTGCCGTTGTTGTGAAGGGTTTTGAATACGTGACCTACACATGCGTTAACCGTACAATACCAACACTTGGTTCAGGAATTTTAAGATGTCTTTCTAATGGCGAGTGGGACCGGCAACCAGTGGTCTGTGCAAGTAGGTTAAGGAGTTTTAATATTCCTTATTTACATATTTCCCGCTTACAATCTACTTCGCTTTTCTTTGTCGGCGATAGAATTAATTGATGATAATGATGGTGATGGTTAATAGCCATGGATAAAAGTTGACGATATGGATGATGATGATGATGATGATGATGATGATGATATAAATGATGAAGATGATCCTGAAGGAGATTGATGATTTAAAAGTAGTGGGGGTAGTGATGATACTGATGATGATGATGATGACGATGATGAAAATGATAACGATGATCATGATGATGATGATAGTGATGTTGATGAAGACGCGGTCGAAACAACGATTCTGACGACGATCTTATACCTAGCTGTCTCGACCATTTGAATCTAGGACCAGGGTGCCCCCGTCTCACTGAGCCCGCCAATGGACTCATCATCGAGAAGTTCGGTCTATCTGTGGTGGAATTCCAATGCTTTCTCAACTTTCACCTCCTCGGCTCCCCCATCCTGTTCTGTGACGGTCAGCGATGGAACGGAACCATCCCCTCCTGCGTCCGAGAACTTCCGCCTGACCCCTCATCACCTTCCAACCGTCCTGGAGCTGGACCCTGGCCGGAGTTTACGGTCCAGGACGGCACGAGCTGTGGTCAGTCACGAACCATCAGGCACGGACAACCCAGCTACTCTACAGAGTTGGATGACCGGGGTAACACGTACTGGGCTGTAGAATATCTGTGTGATCCTGGTTATCGGGTGCTAAGGAATGATAGACTATTTTGTTCTGCTGGTGTCTGGATTGGTGAAGAGCCTCAATGTGTTGGTAGGTGTATAATCCTTTTGATCTATTCCAATATTTGGCTTTGAGATTTAGACGTTGAATAAGTCCATGGACAGTTAAGGCATACATTATATAGATCTCTTTCTAACAGTATCGTGTACAAAATACTTCCATTTGTATAGAGGCCATAACGAGAAGAGAATTAAGGCAAATTATTCATTACAAAAAGGAGAGAGAGAAAAAGTTCAGATTGAGAAAGAGTTGAGAGTGTGTGTTTGTGGGTGTGGGTGTTGTGGGCGGGCGTGTGTGTACACTGGATTGATTTGTTAGGTAAGAGAGCACAGTCAGAGTCACAAGAGATTGAAGTAGAGGGAAAGGTTATATCGCAATGGATTGGGTGGAACAGACAAAACACATAGCAAACGAGCGACTTTCTGTCAAACAAACGCGTTTCCCCTAACATTGATATAACAATTACAAGTACATGAATACTGAGCTGAACTGAAACAAATTGTACGTCACTAAATTTAAAGAAAAACAAACGTAGTATATGATGACATCATCAATGGCGTTTCAAAAAGGGGCTGTGCCTTGACATGAACAGAATATGAATATTAAAAAGGTTTATTAATATAAAATGTATGTTATTGCTTGGAATAATCCATTTCGTCTAGCTTTCTGTGGCATCAATAATGGGGGTTGTTCACACAACTGCCTTAGTATCAACGGGCGTGCCACTTGTACATGTAGACCAGGATATAGACTTCACATCAATGGGAGGAGCTGTAATGGTGAGTGTAAACAAGACACTGTGGCTATTATAGATAGTATTATACAATTATCTTGTGTTTTATTCTTTGAAATGCTTTGTATACATTTTAGTGTTTGCATATACTTTTAAACTGGAGAATGCACAAAGACTGAAATTGAAACTGAAATTTAAGTTTTTTAATATTTGATAGTCAAGTTTGATTTTTTATGTTTAAATTTGACTTTTCTATATTTAAGCATGATGTCTAAATTATCGATATTCATATTAAGAAAGTCTTCATTCCAAATTCGTCATCACTGTTTACAAAGTATCAATGGCTCTATCGTAGAGGTGTCGTGGTCGAGTGGATACGTCGTACTGTGAGTCACATGGTTCGTGGTCTGAGTTCCGCCGCGGCACTAATGTCCTTTGGCAAGATATTAATCTACATTTGCCACCCTCCACCCAGGTGTAGTAAATGGGTACCCGGTAGAAAGAAATTCCTCGAATGTAGCTCGGCTAAAGCCAGTGTATAATAATATGAGTGCATTCCCCTCGTAGAGAACAGTATAAATATTGATGAGGCTATCCTGGTAAACAAGATATATTATTTCTATTATTGTTATTATTATTATTATTATTATTATTATTATTATTATTATTATTATTATTATTATTAATAATAATTATTTGGCACTTTCAAAAGAAACAAAATCAGGAAACAATATACAATGTACATAGGACATAGTGAATGAATACAATAATTTAACACTTGCACACCCGACCAGGTGGGCTGGGGAAGGAACAGTCTTCCTTCCCACATCTGATCGGATGCACAAACATCTTGAAATAAAATGTGGATACAAGATAGAATAATATCACATGAAAAAAAATGACAGAAGTTCAAACATACATGTACATGTAGCTTAACTGCATCATAAAGTATTATTATTATGATTATTTCCTAGATGTGAATGAGTGTGCTCCAAACAGTGGACGTGGACCATGCTCTGAATCCTGCAGTGATTTGGAAGGTGGATACGAATGCAGGTGCCAGAGAGGATACAGACTCAATATCGATGGACATTCATGCTCATGTGTGTTACATCTCTATCAACTTTGTAATACTTGTATATTGAGAGTGAGGGTGACGAGTCTAAATACTTTGTATTAAGAGGGAGGCTGACGAGTTTAAATGCTTATTTAATGAGAGTGAGGTTGATAGGTCTAATACTGTTGATATGAGAGAGGGGGGTGACGAATTTTAATACTTATTAATGAGAGAGGGGTGACGAGTCTAATACTTGTGTTATGCGAGGGAGGATGACGAGTCTAATATTTGTATTATGCGAGGGAGGGTGATGAGTCTAATACTTGTATAATGAGAGGCAGGGTTACGAATGTAATACTCTTTAACGAGAGGGAGGGTGATGAGTCTAATACTTGTGTTATGAGAGGGAGGGTTACGAGTCTAGCACTTTTCTATGAGAGGGAGGGCGATGAAGAATTCAACACTTTTTAATGAGAGAAGGGGCGGCGAGTCAAATACCCGTGTTATGCGAGGGAGCGTGACGAGTCTAATACTTGTATCATGAGAGGGAGTGTGACGAGTCTAGTACTTGTGCTATGAGAGGGAGTGTGACGAGTCTAGTACTTGTGCTATGAGAAGGAGTGTGACGAGTCTAGTACTTGTGCTATGAGAGGGAGTGTGACGAGTCTAGTACCTGTGCTATGAGAGGGAGTGTGACGAGTCTTGTACTTGTGCTATGAGAAGGAGGGTGACGAGTTTAGTACCTGTGCAATGAGAAAGAGGGTGACGAGTTTAGTATTTGTGCGTTTGAGAGGGTGACGAGTCTAATACTTGTGTTATGCGAGGGAGGGTGACGAGTCTAATACTTGTATTATGAGAGGGAGGGTGATGAGTATAATACTTGTATTTTGAGAGGGATAGTGACGGGTATAATACTTTTCTATGAGAGGGAGGGGGTGACGAATTCAATACTTTTTATGAGAGAGAGGGTGACGAGTCATATACTCGTGTTATGCGAAGGAGTGTGACGAGTCTAATACTTGTATTATGAGAGGGAGGGTGACGAGTTTAGTACTTGTGCTATGAGAGGGAGTGTGACGAGTCTAGTACTTGTGCTATGAGAAGGAGTGTGACGAGTCTAGTGCTTGTGCTATGAGAGGGAGTGTGACGAGTCTAGTACTTGTGCTATTAGAAGGAGGGTGACGAGTCATATACTCGTGTTATGCGAAGGAGTGTGACGAGTCTAATACTTGTATTATGAGAGGGAGGGTGACGAGTTTAGTACTTGTGCTATGAGAGGGAGTGTGACGAGTCTAGTACTTGTGCTATGAGAAGGAGTGTGACGAGTCTAGTGCTTGTGCTATGAGAGGGAGTGTGACGAGTCTAGTACTTGTGCTATTAGAAGGAGTGTGACGAGTCATATACTCGTGTTATGCGAGGGAGTGTGACGAGTCTAATACTTGTATTATGAGAGGGAGGGTGACGAGTTTAGTACTTGTGCTATGAGAGGGAGTGTGACGAGTCTAGTACTTGTGCTATGAGAAGGAGTGTGACGAGTTTAGTACTTGTGCTATGAGAGGAGTGTGACGAGTCTAATACTTGTGTTATGAGAGGGATGATGACGGGTATAATACTTTTCTATGAGAGGGAGGGGGATGACGAATTCAATACTTTTTAATGAAAGAGAGGGTGACGAGTCTAATACTCGTGTTATGCGAGGTAGGGTGACGAGTCTAATACTTGTATTATGAGGGAGGGTGACGAGTCTAATACTTGTATTATGAGAGGGAGGGTGATGAGTATAATACTTGTATTTTGAGAGGGATAGTGACGGGTATAATACTTTTCTATGAGAGGGAGGGGTGACGAATTCAATACTTTTTATGAGAGAGAGGGTGACGAGTCATATACTCGTGTTATGCGAAGGAGTGTGACGAGTCTAATACTTGTATTATGAGAGGGAGGGTGACGAGTTTAGTACTTGTGCTATGAGAGGGAGTGTGACGAGTCTAGTACTTGTGCTATGAGAAGGAGTGTGACGAGTCTAGTGCTTGTGCTATGAGAGGGAGTGTGACGAGTCTAGTACTTGTGCTATTAGAAGGAGGGTGACGAGTCATATACTCGTGTTATGCGAAGGAGTGTGACGAGTCTAATACTTGTATTATGAGAGGGAGGGTGACGAGTTTAGTACTTGTGCTATGAGAGGGAGTGTGACGAGTCTAGTACTTGTGCTATGAGGAGTGTGACGAGTCTAGTGCTTGTGCTATGAGAGGGAGTGTGACGAGTCTAGTACTTGTGCTATTAGAAGGAGTGTGACGAGTCATATACTCGTGTTATGCGAGGGAGTGTGACGAGTCTAATACTTGTATTATGAGAGGGAGGGTGACGAGTTTAGTACTTGTGCTATGAGAGGGAGTGTGACGAGTCTAGTACTTGTGCTATGAGAAGGAGTGTGACGAGTTTAGTACTTGTGCTATGAGAGGGAGTGTGACGAGTCTAATACTTGTGTTATGAGAGGGATGATGACGGGTATAATACTTTTCTATGAGAGGGAGGGGGATGACGAATTCAATACTTTTTAATGAAAGAGAGGGTGACGAGTCTAATACTCGTGTTATGCGAGGTAGGGTGACGAGTCTAATACTTGTATTATGCGAGGGAGGGTGACGAGTCTAATACTTGTATTATGAGAGGGAGGGTGATAAGTATAATACTTGTGTTTTGAGAGGGATAGTGACGGGTATAATACTTTTCTATGAGAGGGAGGGGGGGGTGACGAATTCAATACTTTTTTATGAGAGAGAGGGTGACGAGTCATATACTCGTGTTATGCGAGGGAGTGTGACGAGTCTAATACTTGTATTATGAGAGGGAGGGTGACGAGTCTAGTACTTGTGCTATGAGAGGGAGTGTGACGAGTCTAGTACTTGTGCTATTAGAAGGAGTGTGACGAGTCATATACTCGTGTTATGCGAGGGAGTGTGACGAGTCTAATACTTGTATTATGAGAGGGAGGGTGACGAGTTTAGTACTTGTGCTATGAGAGGGAGTGTGACGAGTCTAGTACTTGTGCTATGAGAAGGAGTGTGACGATTTTAGTACTTGTACTATGAGAGGGAGTGTGACGAGTCTAATACTTGTGTTATGAGAGGGATGATGACGGGTATAATACTTTTCTATGAGAGGGAGGGGGGTGACGAATTCAATACTTGTATTATGAGAGAGAGGGTGACGAGTCTAATACTTGTATTATGAGAGGGAGGGTGATGAGTCTAATACTTGTGTTTTGAGAGGGATAGTGACGGGTATAATACTTTTCTATGAGAGGGAGGGGGTGACGAATTCAATACTTTTTTATGAGATAGAGGGTGACGAGTCATATACTCGTGTTATGCGAGGGAGTGTGACGAGTCTAATACTTGTATTATGAGAGGGAGGGTGACGAGTCTAGTACCTGTGATATGAGAAGGAGGGTGACGAGTTTAGTATTTGTGTTTTGAAAGGGTGATCAGTCTAATACTTGTGTTATGAGAGGGATGATGACGGGTATAATACTTTTCTATGAGAGGGGGATGCCGAATTCAATACTTTTTAATAAGAGAGAAGGTGACGAGTCTTATACTCATCTTATTTGAGGGAGGGTGACGAGTCTAATACTTGCATTATGAGAGGGAGGGTGACGAGTCTAGTACTTGTGCTATGGGAGGGAGGGTGACGTGTCTAGTATTTATGTTTTGATAGGGTGATGAGTCTAATACTTGTGTTTTGAGAGGGTGACGAGTCTAATACTTATATTATGAGTGGCAGGGTGACGAGTCTCATGACACAAGTGTGTGTTATTATTACTATTATTATTATTAGTAGTAGTAGTAGTAGTAGTAGTAGTATGTATGTATGTATGTATATTGCATTAGAGTAGTGTTTAAAACTGAAAATTAACTAGTATACATGTGTTTTATAATGATATAAATTACTCTATATTTGATCTTTACGACTTTAGATCAGCCGACGGATCCGTGTTCTCGCATTCGTTGTGCGTACGGATCATGCGTGTCCGTCAACGGGTCAGCGTCGTGTCAGTGCGCGAGAGGTTTTGTGCTTTCTCGAGACTTACGGACATGCAAAGGTATACTATGATGTATACACAGGTATATTAGAATGGACAATTTTGAATGTGATCAAAGTAAAGTATTGATCGAGTTTACTTGTCCATTGTTTCACAAGGAATTTTGGGCAAGTATTTGGGCAATCCACAAGGTACGATAATACGCCAACGGCGGTCTGTACTATACTGGAAGAAGAAGAAGAAGTAAAGATCCTATTGTATTCTTCTGCATCTGAACAGATACATTGATTATTTACAAATTATACAGCAAGCACAGCACTTTCTGTGAACTTCGGGATTAGTTATATTTTGAACGACGCTGGACATTTGATACATTCTAGGTATTAAGCCTCTAATGTCATATTTGCATTTGCTTGTAATTTCTTCATTGGAAAGTAGTCTTATCAAAATTCTCATACATAAACAAAACCTTTCAGCCGTGCTGATTAATTTTTAATCCACAGGTCTTTGGTAAGTGCCTCGTTGCAAAT
This sequence comes from Mesocentrotus franciscanus, assembly GCA_037976565.1. Taxonomy (NCBI): domain Eukaryota; kingdom Metazoa; phylum Echinodermata; class Echinoidea; order Camarodonta; family Strongylocentrotidae; genus Mesocentrotus; species Mesocentrotus franciscanus. The sequence goes on along the minus strand of CP137680.1, from coordinate 29,916,557 downwards.
TATTTCATTTACATGTAAAGGAATGACTGTACTTCGATAGTCAGTATGCGAATTGCATAAATTAGTTGTTGCTAGGTAGGACAATTTACAAATTGATGACGTCGGGATATAAAATACGTCCGCATCCATGGAGATGACATGGAGATGACAAACACTGCCGACAGCAGTGTATTTCAAGAGCGGCTTGTATATATTACTTTATCATTGAATCCCTTTAGTACCTGTACTCGTGGTTTGTAGGCATATTCATCAGGTTCATTGCACAATCACATGTACTACAACGTTATTTGCATCTAACGCCATTATAGTAAAGCGGATGGCAAAACCATATTATAGAAAAGAAATAAAAATAGGTTATAGATGATTGAGTAATACTGATATTTCCATATTGTATGCACGTATGCGTTTAGCAGAGAACCATGAAGCATAATTTTTGTGTTTTATAACTGAATGAATTTTTGAAATCCATTTATTCATCTATCCCTCTTTGCATCCATTTATCCATTATTCACCCATCTTTCAATCCATCTTTTCGCCCTTCTTTCCATCCATTTCTCAGACATTGATGAATGTAAGACAATGAGAGGACGATGTGAGTTCGAGTGTCGGAACACATACGGGAGTTTCCAGTGTCTTTGCCCTACAGGCTGGGCCTTGACTGACGGGGGAAGATGTCGAGGTAGGCTTGGGACAAAACAGGATCCTCAATCCATAATCAGGGTTCCCGGGAGGGGTGGTAGGGACGGGCTATCATTCTCGGGTTGTCAGTTTTCCTCGAGGGTCATCCGATATGCGTTCAGATGACAGCTCTTTAAACGGTACAGTGGCATAGTCGAATAAATACACATCCTGGCCGAATTTCAGTTCCTTTCCTCGAAGGGGGAGGGGTGTGAGCATAATGATCACTGCATAGAATACATAGTTAATCTCATAATGATTATAAGTGATGGTTGGGTACAGACGGCACCCTAGGATTTATTAGCCCCGATATCCGGTTACCTTGGAAACAAAAATATGGTGCACGGACGAATTGGATTAAACATCAACACAATATGTTGCTGGGTGAAAAGACGTTTGAGTACCAGGCCACAGTCGAAAGCTGTGATAAAACCGCTTTTATTCCCATTTCCTTTTCTTGTCTATATCATATTTGCCACGTCTTCACTGAAATGTTATCACATACATCTATTTCAATTCAATTCAATTCATTTATTTCCACAGAACTCATAAAAACAGTCAAATGTGTACAACAATGCAGAAAATATTGCAACGGAAATAAAGACATGCAATAAAAAACGATACACTTAACATGATAATTGAGTATATGTGGAGGGACTAACAAGGGCCGAATGCCTATCAAGGACTAGCTAATCCTAGCGAGGTTGAGATAAGTTAATAATCAAGCTAAAATATTATACAATCATTTAGAACAAAATATCGGACAATGTAAAAACTATTAAAAAAACAAAGTAGAAACAACAACAAGCACATTTGGATCGTATTATTCTGACCAAGCATATGATTTTTTTAAAGATTTAGAAGGTAGTGAATATTTCTTCCCTTTCCACCCATGCACATGTCTACCATTAACTATGTAATGACTCCATTTTCACAGAGTGTGGTATCAATACGTACCTTAGTTCTAATGGGAAGCGATGCTTGGCATGCCCTGAAAACTCCAGGACTCGTAGCCCAGGTCAGACAGCTATTGTAGCATGCATCTGTGATGAAGGCTTTGAGAAAAACCCGGGAACAAGATCGTGTGATGGTATGTTATCTATGCCATACATTTGTATTTATCTCCTACATACCCCACATGCATGAGAATATAGTTATTTTAAAGAGAAGAAACAAATCTGACGTGCTGCCTAATTTTGAACTTTTTATTCATGAATTAAATGTCCATAATTATTTAAGTGAATAACATATCTCGTAATTTATCGTCTCAACGTGTTTTTTTTTAAGGATACACAATACACATTCTTCTTTTTGAAGAGAGATATATCATAGTGGATGCACAAAATATGTATAAAATCTTACTTCGGAAACCACTTAATTTTGTAATGGGTTTAAAAACGCCAATTTACTTATCACCTTTATGATAACTGTGCGAAACATCATATACGGGTAATAATCTGACTTTACCTGCATATATCAAATCATACCTCGTAAACACTTTCAAAAGAGAGATATATATATATATATATATATATATATATACCATATATTTGTGTTTCATGTGTGTATGGAATATATATACGATATAACCCAAAGTATTTCAGTATAATATCATTCTACCGTATTAGATATCAACGAATGCACCACACGGAACGGAGGATGCCAGCATTTATGTCAGAATACGGACGGATCATACTTCTGTAAATGCAGGCCTGGTTATACGTTAGATACTACGGATCAACATTCATGTATAGGTAAGCTAATAAATGCTACATAAAACGAGGGATAAAATGGATTGTGCTAGATAAAGGACCTTATATATATAGGTAGATCATTCGTAGTAGCATGCATTCACTTGCAACCCAACTCACAATTCCACACGAATTGGAAATGTTTGAAATACAATTATGATGTACAGTCGATTTACAATTGTTGTTTCCCGAATTTCATATACGGGCATATTTAAGAAATAAACAGATACAAATCAGTATGTGTGTTTTTAGCGAGTTCTGATTAACATATTAACACGGTTGTTGAATTCAATGCAAGAATGTATCATTTGCGAGTCACAATAAAACCAAAACGCAAGATTACTTTTGTCTGCATAACTTTAGTTCTTTCACCCGATAGCCGATTTGCAAAGAGCTATGATCGATAAAATTATCAACTTCATTGATTTACTTTGGCATACATTTCCTATTTAAATCAGTATGGTAGTTGGTATTTTTATTTATTCATTTCGTTTGTAGATTAGAAAAGACGAGTTTTACGTTTATGATATAACAGACCACATGCTGACATTGATGAGGAGTACATTGTCATTGAAATAAAGTCAGGCGTTGGTTGACTAAATGGTTGACTTCTTGTTGTACTGAGAGAGGCGGGAAGATTCGCCTGCTAGGCGTTGTGGCGTGCGCCTGTAATCCAGCTAACAGTGGAAGTTATAAAACTGATTCAGCCGAGGACGCAGGTTCGAAACTGAGTCACGTCTTTCGGATGGTGACGTTAAAGGTCGGTCCCCAGACGTAAAAAATCATATCTGATTGATACACGTCTGTAAAAACCCAATCACACACACAGACAGAGTCTAAGATACCAATCATGAGCTACAAATGATTTGAAATATATCTTTCTTATCCCATTGATATTGGTTTATAGAGATCGACGAGTGTGCCCTGATGAGCAATGGAGGCTGTCAGCATGAATGTAGGAACTCACCCGGAAGTTATTCATGTACATGTATGGAAGGTTATGCAGTTGATCCTTACGATCGTTATAGATGCACAGGTATAATCAACTTTTAAAGGTCATTAATTTTATTGATTTAATATTCCTTGACTGGACTTTCATTTGAGAGATAGAAAGTTCGAATACCAAATATGGTATGATAATCCTGTGGCAGATTAGCCTTGTGCTAAACAAGTTATCCAATAAAGTCCACTTCTACTGCTAATTATAAATTTCCTTTTATTGATTGATTTTATATATTCAATGGCCTAAATTGCAACTACTTCATTGGAAGAATAGAGAGTTCAAATCTCTGCCCAGTACTATAGTAGAGTCCCTTGACAAGACATTAATCTACATTTGCCACTCTTCATCCTGGTGATAATATTCAAGCGCTGTGCTGGATTAGGAGCGATTATATATATATATATATATATATACATATATATATATATATATATGCAAGAGGTGAATATTGTTATTATCATCAACCACAATGTGTCCTTTTGAAAACAATAAACCAAAATTGACTGCGTTCAATTCAATACCTCATCATTCTCTTGGACGTTCTGCGTTAGAGATAATTTTATATGATTAGTTTTTGTTCCAGAATGAACGTGCAAAACGTGGTCTATAACGTACAACTTTTTTATCACGACGCAATTTGCGCGCATCATCAGGTTGAACGAATTTTTGCTCTCTCACACTGGCGTACTGGTGGGGCTTGGGGGCGCCAGCCCCCAAATAAAATTAAACCATGACTTATTTTCAATTCCATACAAGTGATTTATAAATGTTCGTGATATCACATGATTTCAACAAAATGAGCGTTTCTCCATTTCTGTTACAAACTGACACATTCCCAAATAGCCAGGAAGAGCATATGTTTTTTTATAGTCACTAATGGGCCTTAGTGTCCACTAACAGTAACACTAGTAGATAACCGTATATCCAGTTTAGCGAAAAGTCTGGATACCCGTATGTCCGGCCTAGAGAAGAACTTAGAGAAGAACGCGGCAGCTCTAGGCGGTACGCGGGGGAATGCGCAGTCGCCTGCGCCCAGGGTTTGTTTTGGATGTGGCGAGGAGGGTCATTTCCAGAGGGAATGTTCCATAGGCGCGGATCCAGGGGGTGGTCGAGCGGGCCTTGCCCCGCAAAGAAAAAAGGAACAAAAAGGAGAGAGAGAAGGAAAAAGGAAAAGAGGAGATAAAGGGAATAAAAAGAAGAAAAGAAAAGAAGGGGATATCGGTTGCAATTTTCCGCCAAAAAGTTGTGGATCGCGGGGGAGCAAAGGCCCTTGCCTCACCCCCGCCGCCAAAAAAGAGAGAAGGGAAAGGGAAAGAGGAGAGCTAAAAGGGAACAACAAAAGAGGAAGAAGAAAAGAAGGGGTCCGGAGATCAGTTGCGATTATTCCCGCCAACAACATGTGGATCGGGGGAAGGCCCTTGCCTCCCCAAGCAAACCTAAAGGAAAGGGAAGGGAGGGAAAGGTAAGGAAAGAAAGAGAGAAAGAAGATAGGTAGGGAGATCAGTTACGATTTTCCCGCCAACAAGGTGTAGATCGGGGGCCACTGGCGTACTGATGGGGTGAGCCAATTAGTGTCCTGCCAATGTGTTAGTAGATGCCAGGAAAACATCACTTACGGGCCGGGGTTCAAAATAGCCCCCAAAAAAAAAAAAAAAAAAAAAAAAATCGCCTCGCCACTACGCGGCTCGTGGACGATGCTCTGCATCGTCATTGGGTCAAACTGTTTAAACTGTTACTTGATTTAAAAAGACGTTATAATGCACTCCTTTTTATGGTCTCCATTGTGTTAGTAGATGCCAGGAAAAATCACATACGGGGTTCAAAATAGCCCCAAAAATCGCTCCCCTAACAAAACCAAAAAAAAAAACCAAAAATCGCCTCGCCGACGATGCTCAGCATCGTCATTAAGTCAAACTGTTTAAACTGTTACTTGATTTAAAAAGACGTCATAATGCACTACTTTTTATGGTCTCCATTGTGTTAGTAGATGCCAGGAAAACATCACATACGGGGGTTCAAAATAGCCCCCCAAAATCGCCTCGCCGCTACGCGGCTCGTGGACGATGCTCCGCATCGTCATTGGGTCAAATTGTTTTAACTGTTACTTGATTTAAAAAGACGTTATCAAGCACTGCTTTTATGGTCTCCATTGTGTTAGTAGATGCCAGGAAAAATCACTTACGAGCCGGGGTTCAAAATAGCCCCCCAAAATTGCCTCGCCGCTACGCGGCTCGTGGACGATGCTCCGCATCATCATTGGGTCAAATTGTTTTAACTGTTACTTGATTTAAAAAGACGTTATCAAGCACTGCTTTTTATGGTCTCCATTGTGTTAGTAGATGCCAGGAAATCATCACATACGGGGGTTCAAAATAGCCCCAAAAAATCGCTCCCCCCCCCTAACAAAACCAAAAAAAAAAAAACCAAAAATCGCCTCGCCGACGATGCTCAGCATCGTCATTAAGTCAAACTGTTTAAACTGTTACTTGATTTAAAAAGACGTCATAATGCACTACTTTTTATGGTCTCCATTGTGTTAGTAGATGCCAGGAAAACATCACATACGGGGGTTCAAAATAGCCCCAAAATCGCCTCGCCGCTACGCGGCTCGTGGACGATGCTCCGCATCGTCATTGGGTCAAATTGTTTTAACTGTTACTTGATTTAAAAAGACGTTATCAAGCACTGCTTTTTATGGTCTCCATTGTGTTAGTAGATGCCAGGAAAACATCACTTACGAGCCGGGGGTTCAAAATAGCCCCCCAAAATTGCCTCGCCGCTACGCGGCTCGTGGACGATGCTCCGCATCATCATTGGGTCAAATTGTTTTAACTGTTACTTGATTTAAAAAGACGTTATCAAGCACTGCTTTTATGGTCTCCATTGTGTTAGTAGATGCCAGGAAATCATCACATACGGGGGTTCAAAATAGCCCCAAAAAATCGCTCCCCCCCCCTAACAAAACCAAAAAAAAAACCCCCAAAAATCGCCTCGCCGACGATGCTCAGCATCGTCATTAAGTCAAACTGTTTAAACTGTTACTTGATTTAAAAAGACGTCATAATGCACTACTTTTTATGGTCTCCATTGTGTTAGTAGATGCCAGGAAAACATCACATACGAGCCGGGGGTTCAAAATAGCCCCCCAAAAATCGCCTCGCCGACGATGCTCAGCATCGTCATTAAGTCAAACTGTTTAAACTGTTACTTAATTTAAAAAGACGTCATAATGCACTACTTTTTATGGTCTCCATTGTGTTAGTAGATGCCAGGAAAACATCACATACGGGGGTTCAAAATAGCCCCCCAAAATCGCCTCGCCGCTACGCGGCTCGTGGACGATGCTCCGCATCGTCATTGGGTCAAATTGTTTTAACTGTTACTTGATTTAAAAAGACGTTATCAAGCACTGCTTTTTATGGTCTCCATTGTGTTAGTAGATGCCAGGAAATCATCACTTACGGGCCGGGGGTTCAAAAGAGCCCCCCAAAATTGCCTCGCCGCTACGCGGCTCGTGGACGATGCTCCGCATCGTCATTGGGTCAAATTGTTTTAACTGTTACTTGATTTAAAAAGACGCTATCAAGCACTGCTTTTTATGGTCTCCATCGTGTTAGTAGATGCCAGGAAAATATCACTTACGGGCCGGGGGTTCAAAATAGCCCCCCAAAATTGCCTCGCCGCTTCGCGGCTCGTGGACTCCGCATCGTCATTTGGTCAACCCCACCCTTAGCAAAAAGCTAGATCCGCCCCAATCCACACCAATTATTAGTGTCTTGCCAGTGTCACAAATAAGGTATCAGAAAATGCTTATCTGACCGTAATTAAACGCCTAAAACCCCTGAGCTTCCGGGGGCTCCGCCCCCTGGGAACCACGCCAATTGGTGTCCTACAAGTGTAACAAATAAGATATCAAAATATGCTCATCTGACCGTAATTAAACGCCTAAAACTCCTGAGCCTCCAGGGCTCTGCCCCTGGACCCAACCAATGGCCCTAAGACGGGCCCCTGGATACTTATTTGGCCGTAATTTATTGCCTAAAACCCCTGAGCTTCCGGGGGCTACGCTCCCTGGACCCCACGCCAATTAGTGTCCTGCCAGTGTCACAAATAAGGTATCAACATAATGCTCATCTGACCGTAATTAAACGCCTAAAACCACTGAGCTTCCAGGGGCTCTGCCCCTGGACCCAACCAATGGCCCTAAGTCAGGCCCCTGGATACTCATCTCACAGTAATTTATTGCCTAAAACCCCTGAGCTTCCGGGGGCTCCGCCCCCTGGGAACCACGCCAATTGGTGTCCTACAAGTGTAACAAATAAGATATCAAAATATGCTCATCTGACCGTAATTAAACGCCTAAAACTCCTGAGCCTCCAGGGCTCTGCCCCTGGACCCAACCAATGGCCCTAAGTCAGGCCCCTGGATACTCATCTGACAGTAATTTATTGCCTAAAACCCCTGAGCTTCCGGGGGCTCCGCCCCCTGGACCCCACGCTAATTAGTGACCTACCAGTGTCACAAATAGCGTATCAAAATATGCTCATCTGACCGTAATTAAATGCCTAAAACCCCTGAGCTTCCGGGGGTTCCGCCCTCTCGACCCCACCAGGGAGCCTAAAGCTGGCCCCTAAATGCTCAATGACCGTTATAAAATGCCTCAAATCCCTGAGTTTCAGGGGTTCAGCCCCCTGGACCCCACGCCAATTAGTAACCTGCCAGTGTCATGAATAAGGTATCAAAATATGCTCATCTAACCGTAATTAAATGCCCATACCCCCTGAGCTTCCGGGGACTCTGCCCCTTGACCCCTGCCGGGCTTTGCCCCTAGACCCCACGCCAATTTACACTGCGCTCTATACCTGATCGTAAATACTTTAGCCTCTCCCCACCCACTTTGAAAAACGTTCAGCGGGGCCTGCATGTAAGAGTGGGGTGGTGCGGATTTTTTTGTCTGCCAGCCCCCCCAAACTTTTTTGCTCATTACGCCACTGCTCTCTCATATTATATATCATAACAAAAACTTAACAGTGCAACCGAAAAGACAATACGACATGATCTCTTAATAATATTATAGTTTAATTGAGGGTTGAGAATACAAGAACAGGATACCCCGGAACTTTGAAGTTTGTTTTCTTTTGCCTCAAATATAGATTACATTGACTTTAATTCTTAATTCCTTTGTAAATCGTGAATATATTTCTTTTCTATGATAGATGTGGATGAATGTTCGTTTGATAGCTCCAGGTGCGAGCAGGTTTGTATCAATATTGACGGCGGTTTTACTGTGAATGTAACTCTGGATTCACACTCAATGCTGACGTAAGAACATGTACAGGTAAGAGATTCGAAAACCCCGACTATCATGACTATAGAAGATTTTTGAGGATGAGCAACAGATTCTAGGGTTTGTTGTACCGGAGAAAGAGGGAGAAGGAAAAAAATGAGGAGAGAGAGAGAGGTGGTGGCCGGGGGAGAGGGAGGAAGAGAGGAGGGAGAGGAAGAGAGATAGAGGGAGAGAGAAAGAGATTTAACATTTGTCTAACAGAACATATTAGATATCGCACAGTGACGATACAAAATTTTAGTATCAAGTTGATTTTTTATCAATAGCTTGAGTTTCATATATTTTTTTTCGCAAGAGACGTAAATGCATAACTGAAAATGATTATGAAATCCAATTCAGTTTGGAAAAAATAAGATGAAATTTGATATTTGCGTCAAATAAACCTGTGTTATCTGTAAGTAAATGTCGTCAATAGAAAGTCTTGTACGAATCTGACTCGTAAATGTTTCATGTGCTACTTTTAAAAAAAAAATCTCTGGCAGCTGATGTGTGCCCGCCACTGTCATCACCAGACAATGGTCAGGTCAACAGATCGTGTAGCATTGGACTAGGTGGAGAGGGTTTGCAAGGTAAGTATGTTTATTCCTTTTGAAAATAAATCATGGATGAATATAACTATAGTATGCTACATACTACAACTATTATGCAACTATTATACAAACCAGACGGATGAATGAAGTCTGTATTGTGTGTTAGCACGCCCCTCACAGGCTAGGTTACAGCGGAACACATTTCGTCCATCGGATAGGACGTTAAATGGAACCCCCGTGTAGAGGAGAGTCACCACTTTTGCGCGTTAAGACCCACTGCACTTTTCGTATAAGAGTGGGAGGAACACCGGTGTAGTGGTCCAACTGCACATCCCAATGCAATGATTTATACCGAAAGGAGAGACTCAACATTCATAGTGATTTAGTTCGCTTTTCCTCTCCCAGGCACAGGTGACACCAATACTAATAATTACTTTTAACCAAATTCTATATATTCAAATATTTCTAGAAATTCTGGGTTTAAGATCGTTGTCCTAATTTAGTAAACGCAGAGATAAGTAAAAGAATTATCCAAGTCAGTGGTGGAGGGGGTAAAACCAAGAAAAGGAAGGGGGACGGCGGAAAGGTAAAGGAGACGGCAAAAGGAATATGCTAAGATCTGCTTTATCCCGCTCGGTCGCTCTGTTTCCTCGCATTTCATCCATCTCTTAGTACCAATGCCCTCTTAGTGACTTCTTGCGGTGTCTTATCTGTACACACCATTCTTCATATCTTTTCTTCAATTTCCTTCCTCCACCATCTTCCTATTCGTCTATTTGGAGCCAGAAGGGCGTTAACTCATATACTTTAACACAAAGTTAATGCCTTCTGGCTCTGAACAGACGCTTTGTTTCTTCTAAATAGTTGGATCGACGTGTGTCTATGAGTGTGATGCTGGATTCGGACTGAAAGGAGACACGGAACGGTCATGCTTATCCGGTGGACATTGGTCTGGTTTTACTCCTATGTGTGTCCGTAAGTTTACGAATTTAACAAGTGGCGTCAAAAATAATTATATACATTTATATATACACTTAGCAAAAAAAAGTGGACACTATTTATAATTAAGATTTTCAAATAAATATTTAATATAAACTTATCTTTCATATATAAACATAAACATACATTAATACTCTTTAAGATGATATGCAATCGGAATCATACCATTCACGTAGGAGGAAGAGTGACCATTTAACGATGAATGAGTCTCTAAAAGAAAAATGCGAAAATGGGGCATCTGGCCATTCAAATGATGATGAGCATATCCATTTCGAACAGTCAAATATAAGTAATGAAGAAAAAAAAAGCAATCACAAGAAATACGAAAGGTGAGGCATCTTCACCGTGCTTGTCAAAATCATACAGTTCTGAGACTACAGCTGAAATCCAGATCTCAATCCTCCTCATTATTTCTCATTCTTTGCTTTCATTGCTGAACAAGACTGTCTTACAGATGCACATGTTCATTAAGATATGAATGGCTACTTGCTTTTTTGTTCTATTTCCTAATCAAGCGTTAAAGTTTTTAACTTGATTTTAATTGATGCTGGTAGAGTAGTAATTTACTTTTAAGTTGATGTTTTGTTATATTTTATTGACGGCTTGTATGAAAATGTTGAACAGTACGAGTGTCAAGAGATTTTCTCACGGTGCTTGAAGAATAAACATGTTGGAAAATGTGTGCTCTCCATAAATATATCCTGCACCTCTGATTCAATTCCACCTCGAAAACCTTCTTTAAAATGGGTGTGTTTCCTCCCCCGTCCGTCAATACATGCGCGCTACACCAGTTTTACCACCAACACTATGAATTAAATTGAAGACATAAACATATTCCTCATTATTCCTGATAGGGATACAATGCCCAACGCTCTCGGCGCCAGAGCATGGTAGAATGACGCCAGAGGTTTGCCGTCAAGGGCACAGTGCATCAGGGTCTGCGTGTCGCTTCTCGTGTAGTAGTGGGTATAACCTGCTTGGACGTGCTAATCTGAGGTGCAACAAGAAAGGGGTGTGGTCGAACAGGGCCCCCATCTGTTCAAGAGGTGAGATCAAATCAAGATGATTTCACATAGTTTCGAACGTTTCAGAAAGGAGTTATACTAAATAAGATTTACTTCAGATCGCTTATTCCATTTCTAACGTGATATAGTGGTATAGTGGCTCATGTGCCTGCCCGGACTACGACGACAAACAAACGAAAGCTCGCACGTGTTCTCATACTGGGTAAACAATAGTCAAAACAGCTTTATTGAATCTAGTCTCTTCATCATGGTCAAAGCTGACTCTTTGGCTTGCTGATTCACTTTGTTCCTTAGATTCCCGTAAAAACACTGTGCCACTTGTTACCAAAGTCTCAGGCAGGCATAAATAATATGCCGATTAACGATGCAATTCCTTTTCCATCGCCATAACGTGCCCCAGTTTTGGGCCAAAATTACAATCTTCGCAGACGATAAAATTATGGAATGCCAAATAGACAATTACAACCGCACGGTGTATGAGGTGCCTTTACACTCCCACCAAAATTGCCTTCACTGGTAACATAATCACATGCATGAGTACACTTACATATATATGAAAATGCATTTACTAGTATTACATAAGTGGTGCATGTGAAATAATGTGACCATAATATGGAAATTTTAAGCAAGCACTCCATACACCTCTTGCATGTAAATTGGTACACTTGCAATCTACAACACGAATAACATGGCAATTGAATAGCTTGATCAAACCAGAATGGCATAAGTGATGATGCGGAACTCAAACAATGCACGTTTATAACATGTGCTGTAAAGATTATAACACACACTGCAAAGGTTGTAAGGCAAGCTTAAAGGTTGCGACAATATTTAAGCGCTGTGTATCTAAAATTCGCAGCAAACAAGATCAGAATTTGAGTCCTAAATTTTTAAACTGTACCAGAAAACGAAGTACATGTGCAAATGTAAGGTCAAACATTTGTACCCGCTCCAAACAATCTCAAGTGTACATACATACCTGCTCTATGGAGGTACCTTTTCCAGAAGCAGTCTGAGCTTCTGAACCGGCCTCCAGTATTCGGCAAGCTTCTTGTTTGGACGACCTTTGTTGTCAAGGTCTTTCGTTCCAACGCGCACCTGTACCCGTCTGACCAGACCATCTTCATCAGGAGTGGCTTCTGCGACCATCGCAATTGGCCATTTCATACGCGGAGCTTCATCGTCAGTGAGCAATACAATGTCTCCCACTTGTAAATTCCGTCTGGGCATCGTCCATTTCTGTCGTCTTTGAAGTCCCAACAAGTACTCTTTCCGCCATCTTGACCAGAACTGTTCCAGTAAGAACTGAACCCTTCTCCAGGCTTTACGCGTGTACACATCCTCCTTCACAAATTGCCCAGGAGGGGGCGGAACCGTCCTCTTCAGAGTAAGGAGGTGGTTTGGCGTGAGAGGTGCATCCGCACTTGGGTCATTCATATTGGTCACTGTTAACGGTCGGCTATTGACGATTGCCATGGCTTCGTAAAACAAGGTACGAAGAGCGGAGTCTGTGAGTCTTCCTGGACACAGGTCTATGGTAGCCCTTAAGACACTTCTGACGGTTCGAATCTGTCTTTCCCACACGCCACCTGCGTGACTTGAGTGAGGCGTTGAAGACAAATTCACATTGCTGGTCTGCAAGGTACGTATTCACTTGGTCTGAAGTCATCTCTCTCAATGCAGATTGGAGCTCGTTTCTTGCTCCTACGAAGTTACTGCCTTGGTCGCACCTAATCTGTCTGACAGCTCCCCTAATTGCTATGAAACAGCGGAGAGCATTGATGAATGCGTCGGTAGTCATGTCGTCGAGCATCTCAATGTGGATACCTCTTGAACAGAGACATGTGAATATAAGCCCATATCGCTTAATATCAGAACGACCTCTCCTTACAAAGAAAGGACGAAACAATCCATACCCACATTCGTGAAAGGAGCCGAAGGTTCTACTCGATCTCTTGGCAAGTTTGCCATTTTCTGCTCTTCTTGAGGCCTACGAAGACGTCTGCATGACACACACTTTCGCAATACCTCTGCAACGACTTTAGATCCGTTTACAATCCAGAATCCATTGGCTCTCAGGTGATTCTGCGTCATTCCTCGACCCTGATGTTTGATGTCCTCATGGAAGTGGCGGATAATCGCCCGAGTGATAGGGCTACGCTTGGGCAGGATAACAGGGTGAGCCACTTCTGTCGATAGTTCGCCAAGTCTGCCCTTCACTCGCGTGATCCCATCAAGGATTATTGGGTCAAGGTCATGGATGGTACTTGTCGTTTTAACGGTCTTGTCCGACGTCAGAGCCTTGATTTCTTCAGGGTAAGCTTCCTGTTGAACTAACCGCAGAATGAACAGCTCTGCGTCCTTTCTCTCACGAACTAAGGAACCTTGTCTTGCTCCCTTCACTACCATCCGTAGACGAGCCAATACCTTGATCATCATCTTCCAACTAGAGATCCTGGTAAGGCGCGAGAGGAGGTTCAACGGTTCCGAATGAGTAGTTGTCGATAGGTTGGTTGCTCTCACTTCGGATCCCCAACGGCGAGTGTCGGAGAGATACTTCCTACTGCAAAGTCTTTCTCCCAGAGGAAGCTTGGTCCTTGGAACCAATTTGTGCTACCCAGCTGACTTACGCTCAATCCTCTGGAAGCATGGTCAGCAGGGTTCTGATCAGTCGAGACATAATGCCATTGGTCGGGAGAAGTCCTATCTCTAATTAGCTGGACTCGATTAGCAACAAGCGTGTGGAACCTCCGCGCATCATTGTGGATGTATCCCAGGACTACTTGGGAATCTGTCCAGAAGAAATCTTCGGCATCATGATACTCTAGCTCTTCTTTCAACATAGAGTGCACCTTAGCTGACACAACTGCCGCTGTCAACTCTAACCTGGGAATTGTAACCACCTTGGTTGGCGCAACCCTTGATTTGCCAAAGATCAGACAACAGTGAACTTCTCCTTTCTGGTTAACAAGACGCAAATAAGAGCATTGGCCATAACCAGACTTGCTGGCATCCGAGAAATGGTGTAGCTGCACTGTTACAGGATCACCAAACTCAGCAGGATGATAACACCGAGGTATTCTTAGCTCCTCTAGCTGCGGGATTTCCTTACACCATTGCTCCCACCTTGATTGCAGGTTCTCGGATACTGGATCATCCCACCCAAGCCCGCTCGACACATTTCTTGAAGGATTCTCTTGCCATCGAGAACGACCGGAGCCACAAATCCGAGAGGGTCATAAAGGGATGCGACTATGGACAGAATTCCCCGCCGTGTCATTGGTTTCTCTTTCAGGGAAATTCTGAAACAAAAGGCATCCGTGGCCACATTCCAAACTATCCCCAGAGCACGCTCTACTTGATCCTCAAAATCCAAGTTTGAGTCAGTGACATCACTGGCACGCTCAGACTTTGGCAGACTCTCCAGAACTGCCTTAGAATTCAAACAAACTTGTGGAGACGTAAGCCACCCTTGCTGCAAAGTTGTCTGGCTTCATTGGCCAACTGAATGGCTTCCTCTTCACTGGATACACTCACCAGCCCATCATCCACATAGAAGCTGCGCTCGACGAAACGAGATGCCAATGGAAATTCATTGCTGCAATGTCTAGCCAGATACTTTAAGCCATAATTGGCGCAACCTGGCGAAGAAGCGGCACCAAAAAGATGGACGTTCATGCGATAATCCACTGGCTCCTTGTTGATGTCGTTATCTTGGAACCACAGGAAGCGCAGGAGGTCTCGGTCATCCTCAGCGACCCTAAACTGAAAGAACATCTTCTCAACATCACATAGCACTGCTACATTGTGCTTCCTGAACCGACAAAGGACTCCCACCAATGAGTTTATCATGTCCGGTCCCTTGAGCAGATGATCGTTAAGGCAGGTGCCGCCGTGCCATGGAACAATCAAACACTATTCTCATCTTCTTCTTCATTGGATGGTACACACCATGATGTGGTATGTAATTTGTTTCTCCAGGCGGCGCCTTGGTCTCTACTTGTTCTGCAAAGCCACCATTAATGATATCTGTCATGAAGCTTGTATAGTTGTCTCTATATGCTTCGTCCTTCTTAAGCTTTCGATGGAGGTGTTCGAATCGAGCGGTTGCCAACCTTTTGTTGCTTGGAAGGTTTGGCGGGTCTTGAAGGGCAGCGGCATCTGCAAATGACCATCCTCGCATTGTACAATGTTGGTCTCAAGGTGTTTCAAGAATTGTAGGTCATTCTGAGAGCATGCTTTGTCCGGCGATTTGTCCTCTGCGAAATCTGCCTCAAGCAACCCTATGATCTCCTTTGGCGGAAATGGTATCTCGCGAGTAGAAACCCTCCCACACTGGCTACTGAAGTCCATGGCATTCTCTTCTTCGGCAAAGCCAACAATACTCCAGCCGAGGTCAGTTCGAACAGCAAATGGTTCTACATCGCTACCAGTAACTACTTGTCTTGGTGTCAGAGCTCTTGGGCAATTATAGCCTATCAGTAGGCCGACTTCGCATCTCTGAAGTGCTGGCATCTCTCTTGCAACATCTTGGAGATGAGTCCACTTTTCAGCAGTACTTCTGCTTGGGATGTGTTCTCTATCAGTCGGTATGAAGTCACGCGTATAGCATTTTCCTATCTTGAGCTGGGAGGCGACATCATACCTCTAACTAAGATACTTGAGGTCACGCTGCAATCAATGTTCGATGACGAAGTCATAGTAGATAACTTTAAGCGTATGGGTTGCTGCTTAGCATTCAGGGCTTGCGCTACTTCATCTAGAATGAGCGATGAATCACTCTGGGTATCCAGGAGGGCGTAAGTCAGAATCTCTGACGATGGTGCTTGTTCTGCCGCGACCCACACTGGTACAATCATCGAAGTGCTAGCTTGTTTTCCAGAACGGACTTGGCAAGGCGTAGCCCTGTCCTTAGAAGCTCCTTCACTCTTGTGCGCATTGTCCTCTCTTATCGTAGGGTTTTCCTCATGAAGAGCCGTGGGATGGCGCTTACCACATGTACTACACTTCAGCCTTTGTTTACATGCCTTAGAAAAATGCCCCTTCTGTAAGCAACCAAAGCATACATGATTTTCTTGAACAAACTTCCTGCGTTCAGAAAGTGGCTTGGCCAAAAACTTGTCACAGTCCTCGGACTTGTGTCCAGTTTCACTACACAGGCAGCAAGGTTTTGGAGCCTTCTTGACTTGGTTTGGGATGTTCTTGCCTTTGGCACTTTCCTTGGTGTTGACAGCCAAAGCAGATCCTTTATTTCTTGCTTCTCGCTTGATCTTGAAGGTCTTGGGACTTGATTCTCTTTGAGAGTCCTCAGATTTCAGGGCACCTAGAGAAGAAATGGGATTGTTGGCTATCCTTGCCTCCTTAGCAACAAATTTCACAAACTTAAAAATGAAGGATAGCTGCCGCCTTCCAACTCATTTGATACCACCCTATTCCAGCTACTAATCAGCCAGTCTGGAAGTTTGGCTATCATCTTTTGATTCTCATAGCAGTCGTTTAGCACCTGGAGGCCAGTGACATATGGCATAGCATCATCACAAGACTTTAAGTAGTCCGCAAACTTCTGAAGACCTATGGCATCTTTGGAGGATATCTTCGGCCAAGCACTTAGCTTCTTCCGGGCGCTTGTTGGATATTAAAGGATGACCATACCTCTGTCGAAGGCACCTCCATGCCCCATCATATGCCTCTTTGGAGTCCCGAAAAAGAAACCTTCCACGGCCTCCCTTGCCGGACCAGTCAGGTACTGCTTCAGATAATACAGCATCTCTGTTGGTGGTATGCCACGGTTTTCGATCAAAGTCTTGAAACCTTTGTCGAACTCTACAAACTCGGCGGATCCCCACTAAAGGTGCGTGGCACTGGCATCGGAAGTCTTGTGTGGTACATGTTGTCTGCTAAAGCCTTACATAAGCCCTGGACGTCAACCGTCGTTGTCTGAGGCGGCTGTAGTGGTGTCTTGTCACGAGGTTCCACATGCGAATCAGGTAGACTATCATGTAGCTGGCCTACTCTAAACTCTGGGCCCATCTCATCTTGAGGGGAAGGAGATGACGTCTTGGCAGGAGGTTCTGCTGACTGCCCTTGAATACCTTCAGGTGGTTGGTTTACTCCAACTCCTGGGTACATTTTGTCTTGAGGAAGAAGTGATGGTGTGTTACGAGATTCTACAGGCTGTCCAGGATTGCTATCAATGTCAATTACTGGTGTGGCTCCACGCAGTTGGCTGGTTTCAACCCCTTGGTCCATTTCGCTTAAAATTGAGCTGAAGACCGATGAAGCATATTCTTGTTTCAAGAATTCTTTCGCTATCTGCTTCCGATCCTCGGCGTCAAAAGGACCTTCTAGGGATCCCAGAACTTCTTCCAAGGCGTTGAGGCTATCTCTGACCATTGCGTTGGCACGGTCCATCCTCGTGGTGGCCTCTCTTATGGGGACCTTGTGTCTCCTCAAAATCTCGTAGGTTTCCATCAATTCCCTCTCTCCAGCTTCCAGTATGGATATCTGTTGTTTGATGGGACCTTCTTCTGTCTCTGTCTTAATGATTGTTCTAGCTGCCTTTACTGTGGCCTTAAGGGAGCCATACATCTTGAAAAACTTCCGCTCTGTCTTTGATTCTTCAGAGGCCTGAAGAGCGGCCATTTTTTCCGTGGGCTGCCTCTCCCTTGATGACTTTCTTGAATCTGCCATGTTTAATTGGCTTTGACACAACAGAAGTGTAATAAGGAGCTGGCCTCTTATGCTAAACCATGCACTTGCACCTTGTACAGCAAATTGACCAAATTAAATTGTCATGCAACTAGAGTGAAATCAAACATCAATTTAAGCAAAGCTACAGCGCTAAGCCTACCAACCTCATCAATGTAAAACCGCTTAAAATGCTTCTTGCTAATGCAATTACAAATACTCCATAGTAATTTGATTTTACATCTCCCAATAAAGCCTTTACGCACGCCTCAAAATTCGCTTATCAAAAGGGCTTGAATGCAGACCACGCGATCATGCGATAAAGTTCAACATCGCCACATATTCCTTCCTTGCTTGACTCTGAACTGCGATGTCAATATCACTTTGTAATGAAATTACACCTTTAACTTTCTTGTCACTTGAGCACAAAACTAATGCTGGCTACCTGCAAACAAAACATGCAGTATTTGCAGAATCATATTGGAAACACTTTTCAATAGACTACTATACATGAAATAGTTATTAAAATTCAACTTTTACTTGACCTCTGTTAATTTGTTATCAAGAGTCTTGAAGTTTCACAGAGCCTATTATAGCTCTGGTTCTAACTACTTTTATTTCATCAAGTTCAGATCCAATGTTTCATTTATAAATTCAATGTTGTTGGCTTGATTTATGCTTCAAGTTCAAACCTGGCTGGACCTGGACTGTACAAGACTAAACCACGCTGGCTCCCGGGCTGTATGGCTTGACCGGGCGATTCGGGCTGTTGTTCAAGCTGGACTTCAGCTGGATTAGGCTAGTTCATAAATTATGCTAGGGCTGCTACGAGAGGCTGACACAGAATAGTCTTGAACTTGGGCTTGGCTGATCCGCTAACATCTACACTGGGCTTTAGTCCTGTTACATTATGGCTGCATGCCAACTGCTGGTGCAAATTATGGTAAAGCCACGTATTTTATAACAGTGTATAATAACGATTGTGGCGATTCCAGCTTAGCGTCCATAATACACCTCAATAATAAATCGATGACACTGCTGCATTGCAACCATAATTCATTGTAACTGTAACATTAGTGTAGATCAAACTGCATAGCGTCCATACACAGCTCTACATACCTCGAACTATTGAGACATATGAGAAATGACTGGATCACAACATCGTTTCACAATCCAAATCAAAATCCATCAACATCCACTCAGATTCTGAGATTCATGCGTTATGGTGCAATTCTAGCTGATCTCTAGCATATATCCTGTGCTCGTCGCCAAACGTAGTTACATATGTATGTTCGTAGGTTCATCCAGCTGAAATGTCATGTTGAACTCAACTCAAATGTCTAGCGTCTATTTATTGGCTCCATCTTGATAATCAGGCTTGTTGATGATGATGAGGCCATTTTGACGCTACGTTGGAAGTGTTTTTACTGTGCCTGCCCGGACTACGACGACAAACAAACGAAAGCTCGCACGTGTTCTCATACTGGGTAAACAATAGTCAAAACAGCTTTATTGAATCTAGTCTCTTCATCATGGTCAAAGCTGACTCTTTGGCTTGCTGATTCACTTTGTTCCTTAGATTCCCGTAAAAACACTGTGTCACTTGTTACCAAAGTCTCAGGCAGGCATAAATAATATGCCGATTAACGATGCAATTCCTTTTCCATCGCCATAACGTGCCCCAGTTTTGGGCCAAAAATTACAATCTTCGCAGACGATAAAATTATGGAATGCCAAATAGACAATTACAACCGCACGGTGTATGAGGTGCCTTTACAGCTCATTCACTTGATATTCATTTCCAAGGGCCGGTTGAGGGTTCGAATCTCAACCCGGGATTAACGTTTTTGACAAGACATTGATCCACATTTGCCACTCATCACCCAGGTGTAAATGGGTTCACGGCAATTGCTGGGGTTAAAAAAATTGCAGGGCCCTAAGGCAGAACATCGTTCATGCTGATGAGGCTCCCCTGGGTAAACAAAATTATTATCAATATTATTATTGTTATTATTATTATTATTATTATTGTTATTATTATTATTATTATTATTATTATTATTATTATTATTATTATTATCATTGTTCTTGTTATTGTTATTATCATTGATATTATTATCATTGTTATTATTACTATCAATGGGTCGAATAGTCAAGATCTAGACATCTTTAATATTAATCCCCACTCATTTAATATGATTCTTGTTTTTTTATAATTATAAGTAACTGTTATTACTCTATGTGTTCCTTTTTATGTTTTATTTCTTCACATTTTATACGTATACTTATCATACACAGTCATGTATTGTATTTTGTATTGATGAGTGAAATAAACGAATCTTGAATCTTAAATCTGCAACCAAGATTCCCTAATACGATGTCCTGATGACGTCACGACTCGGTTACCACGTGGTGCTTCCGAGATGGTCATCGACCTTCCTGAACCCGACCATCTTCTGGACATGGTCAATTCCACCCATTCATTGACTGGTCAGTTGTTTGGTGTTGGTCAAACTATAGTCACTTTTACAGCCTACACCATTGACCTCAATACTCGAGTGTCCTGCACAATGATAGTGACTGTCATAGGTAATATTTTTCATTCATTTTGATATTACAGTATCGTTTTTGAAATCAATGGTTTGGGGTTTATTACCCCCTCTCCATCTTGTTAGGATAAAGTCAGTCTCCTCTAATAACTTAAACAATTGATAACATCAGGTCGCCAGAGGCAATAAGCCTGTGCGGCCGAATTGGATATGGCCAATTAATAATCAATCAATCTCTTACATCTCCTACATCTGATCTAGTCAGACTTATGATCAAACACTTTAAATACAAATAGCCGTTGATTAACATACGATTCCCAGAATAATCCCGTCTTTTGTATAAATGAAGACAAGAAATGCGTGCCAGTTATAATATTAGCTTTTTGGGAATTTAATCAATAAAGATATAAATGAATGGTTATTAAAAAAAGTACATTCGTGTTTTAACATTAAAAAGTTGCAACACTGCTCAAGAACTGTCTTGTGTATAGCCCACTTCATGACATCGAATGGAAAAAATCCCACCCTTCCACTCACATAGTGAAAAAAGGAGAAGACCCGAATAAAAAATAACTCATTTGCATACCACAAGACGAACACTAATAAATTCGTCTTTTCTTCCCTTAAAATTGTATTTAAACAGACAAAGAGTCACCTAAAGTAGTAGAGTGTCCACAGACACATACTATAAAGACTGAACAGAGTTATGTGACGTCACTTGATGTACCACAACCTATCTTCAGTGACAATGTGGGTGTCACCAACGTTACAAGGACCATAGTGAGTTTACTACATGCTTATTGATTGATTCGAATTTATTCCATTTCATATCAATATTGTTTGCACAATGAAGAACATAGTTGACAAAGTAAATACAAAATTATGAAATGAAACAGGAACCTACTGGAAAGCATAGCTTGTTTTCATTTCATTTCATTTCATTTCATTTTTATTTTTTCATTTCCAACAAAATACAATATATAATAACGAATACAATGTAAAATGTATACAAAACATAGTTACATTTGTAAGAAACAAATCTTAACAGTAAATTTTACATTTGAGGAAGACAAAAATTGAATTATAAATTTAACTGCAATTATATTTTGAGGAAATGGAGAGGTCCACTGAAAAGCAGAGCTTGTAAATTGTGGACCCCTCAGATAATAATGAGTGTGAAAAGATTATAGAATACATAAACAATCAAAGAAGAATAGCGGCCGACAGAGACAACATTTATTAAAACACGTAATGACTGGAAACAGTAGGTTCCCAAGAATAAATATAAAATGAACATTATTTTCATAAATCACTTTAAAGTGTCTTAATAATTACAGTAAAATAGATATAATATAACATATTTTCATAAACCCTTTTAAAGTGTCCAAACAATCGAAATATACAAAAGAACAGAATTACAAAACGGGACACAATAGACAGGAAACTGACATAATAAGATAGGACAGGACATGACAAAACAATTAATAACAGGACAAGATAAACAAGACATGACAGGACAAAACAAGACAAAACAAGGCTGCACACTACAGAAAATTAGAAGAAGAGAGAGAGATAGAGAGAGTGTGTGTGTGTGTAACAGGGGAGATGTGAGAGGTATACCCATATCCTAGAAGTTTAATCCGTAGGAGACATGTAATGTTGTATTAAACTCTTTTTGAACCCTCTACTAAAACTATAATATGTGGGTTTATCTCTGACTGTATCAGAAAGAGAGTTCCAAAGTTTTGAGCCTGAAAATACAAATGATTTATTCGAGAGCAAAGTTCTTGTTTTCGGTAGATGAAAAAGCCCAGCAGACCGAGTAGGATAATGATGAATTTTGACATTCTTTGTAAACATTGAATAAAAAACATTTGGCAGTTCATTTCTATTTAAATTATACATAATGTGGGTTTATGTGGGTTTATGAGACGAAAGAATGTGTGTGTGTGTGGGGGGTGTTGGTGTGCGTGAGTGTAGTTGTGTGTGTGTGTAGGAGAGAGAGAAAGACAGACAGATGTAGATAAGAGGGAAAGAGATAGTGAAATAAGAAAACTTTATGAAAGAGTGGGTGTGTGTGTGTATGTGTGTGAGAGAGAGAGTGAGAGAAAGAGAGAGAGATGGGGGAGAGGGGATAGGGATTGGAGAACTATTCAATTAAATCATTACACAGTCTGTTATGAAAATATTCCTGCTTATGAGCCCAAACCGGGCTTTACTTCTAACATAAAATGATAATGCCTGGATAATATTATTGTTAGGGTAACTCTATCATTTTCCCCTAATTTTATATAATTCTTTGTATGCTTAGAAACCTGCTGGTCCCATGACGTTGGGTACATATACGATACAATATGTTGCATCTGATAGCAATGGAAACACGGCTTCTTGCTTCACATCTGTTACTATACAATGTAAGTCATTGAAGCCTATTAAGTTATACTTTATATTTTGTATGCAAATTTTACATTTTCATTAAAATACAAATGTATCTAGTAAAGACACACATACATATTGTATATTAATGGGTTTCCATGGGGAAGTTGACACCATTCGGGTATCTAACCAATAATAGATTTTTGTTAAAAAATTAAAAAATATTTTCATTCTGCTGTAGTTTCTACATTATGATTGCCTGTTATGTATATTCTGTATATTACTTTTGTAAATATTGTTTGTATTGTTTATATTTAGTGCCCTCAAGGACAGCAACTTTTTGTTGTTTTTTGTTTACTGAAGAGGCAACCCAATTTAATTTAATTTAAATATAAATCACCAGGAGAGTCCTTATTTTTTGAGCAACCATATGTAATAGGCTGCTCCCTCCTCCAATCGCCCTATAAAGAAATGTCATAATTGCACATTTCCCTCACCCGAAGTGGATGGGGTATTTCTTGCGGGACATACAGTTTGGTATGAGCGAGACATGCGCACCCATGAATGGTATTTCCACAAAATCCGGTCTCAGCTAATATAGTTAGTATATAGGCTATTTTCGTCATGTAACCGAATTTACTGCATACGTCTTTGTGAAGTGCCTTGACACGAGTTATTTTATTCATCCGTTACAAATAATTGTATTTCAATAGTCAGTATGCTGCCCATTTCATATATTACATGCTGTTAGGTAGCGCAAGCCATTTTGTTTGTCGTACCTAGCAACAACTAATCTACGCAATTCGCATTCAGAATATTGATATGCAATTCGAAACAGGTAAATGAAATAATTCATATCGAGGCACTTCATAAAGACGTATGCATTAATTTGGTTACATTACAAAAAAAAAAAGCCAATTACGACCTACCTGACGAGGAAACTAACTACTACCATATCCTTTCAATCGTAGATGGAATTAACATATTGCAAATAATATGGGGAATTGGGATAAAATTATATATACTTATATATACAAAATTGTTTCCACCAAAAGCTAATGACTCATGGAGATTGTGAGGGTGACGTGCGATTAATAGAGTTTTTCGGTGTCGTGATGAACTTAATTATATAGTCCCATTTTCAGGCGCGGATCCACGGGGGGCGACGGCCCTCCTAGCCAAAATAAATAAATTAATAAAATCGTCCCCAAAAAAAAAAAAAAAATTATATTCGCCGCTAAATATTTCCGCCGGCTGGATCCGCCCCTGCCCATTTTTACAGGTCTTCATATTATTTAATTCAGTCTTTTTTGTTGCGGTTTTTATTTGGGAATGGGTGGTCAAACTGTGAATTAAGTTAACTAAATGAAGGGTTACTTCTTGAATATGTTTGCAATCGTGTTGCAGACTAATCTGCAACACGATTGCAAACATATTCAAGAAGTAACCCTTGGGCAATTCAAATAGTCTTGTCTGACATCTTTGAAATGTGCAAACATACCATAATGCTGAAAGGATATATAGGCAATACAATAAGGTACTGAACTTGCCCTTGAGTTGATTTCGTAAAAGTCTTCGCGATTTTGTTCTATTTTCTATAATTTCTAAAAAAGTGAGAAAAAACTCTTAATGTTTCTGATATTGAAACGCAGCTCTCTCTGAAGATTGCGGGATCCTTGGTGGCCCTTTGAACGGCAACCATTTCTGCACCCCATGGCTCAATGGACAGATATGTCAACCCACATGCTTGCCAGGGTTCTTTTTCTTCGATGGTCCCTTGACTGCACCGACGTACATCTGTGGCCGTGATGGGCGTTGGGACCCAGCGAAAAAGGCGCCAGACTGCATGGCATTCTCATTTGTTGGGAACACGTCAGTGCCATGTGCACCCGGGAAGGAGATGAAAAACTATCCCGCCATGGGTGGAGTGGCATGCAGTAAGATTGACTTCTATATTAAAGCCTACTTCAGTTATGAAGCGGCAAAACCGCGGCGTTTTTTAAAGTTTTTTTTTAATGATGACCTAAAATGTAATACTCTTCACATTTCTGTATTGTATTACACAGAGCTCACTGAATACGTGCAGAACCTTTGTTGCGCGCTGTTGCCATTCATTTACCGCTATTTTTGTTTAAGCGTGTGTTTTTTTTGCGGCGGTTTACCGCGTCATGTCTGAACAAACCTTTTTATAGTATTTTTGTTTTACTCGTGAAGAAATCTCTACTTAATCATGCTTCAATGTAGCTCTTTTAATCATGCAAACACAAATAATCAACACAGGCTCTATTATAGAAAAAAAATACGTATGTAAAACCCTTTTATTTTAATGCCTTATGTCAATTTCGATGCGTTCATCTTAGGTAGATGTAAAGCTAGCGCTGATTAGAGTTTGAAAGAGTGCGTTCCCATTCCAACGTATTTACTGTGACTGATATTCTTTTACCACAGCTTTTTGTTATTGCTATCTCCCTTTACCACTCTCCCTCTCTCTTTCTTTCTCTCCAACTCTCTCTTTCCTACGTCCCTTGCTCCTCCTCTCTATCTCTTCAATTTTCAACTTTCATTTCTCCCTTTAAGTCCAACTCTGGTATATCCATATGCCTCTCTCTCTGTCTCTCAACTCTCTCTATCTCCTTTTCATTTTCAACTTTCAATTATCCCTTAAAGTCCATCTACCCCCTCCCCTCTCAATTCAATGTTAGTATTGTAATCAAAATGTTAATTTACATTAAATCTATTGTTTTTGTCTTCCATGTCGACGTGAAATCCTAACTGATCAAGGTCACCTCACAATGTTCAATGTTTCTTCTCCTATGTAAACTAACAGTGGATTGTCCTCGTGGTATGTACTCATCGGACCTTGGACCTACCACCCAGCCCATCTGTAAACCATGTCCTCAAGGTCTCTACCAGGATAGGCAGGGTCAAATATCATGCCATGTATGTCCTACCGGTACTTCCACCACTTCCACAGGCACCACCAACGTCAGGCAGTGCAGAAGTAAGGACATTGGTAACTTGAATTTTTTGTCTGATTCTAGTAAGTCTACAAGACTTGATTGGATGATTAAGTCTTCATATGCCACACAAATAATCTTCATGTGCCACAGTCATGGGATAGATATCTGAAAGGCTTCATTATTATTTAACTGTTTCCAGTGCAAAATTATTGATGAATGAATTTGATTTGAGAATTTCTTTTTTCTCATCAATGCAGGTCTCTCCGCACGAGCTATTGAAGCGGAACCACAACCCTGATCTTAGCTCACAGGGAATCATTAGCGCAGGATCTGCCTGCATATCTTCTAGAGAATTTCACGATATCTACTTATTGCTTCTTCATTTCAGTTATGCTTCAACTTGGCAATATCAGCAGATTAACTTTCTAAATTTTGGCAGAACTCTGTTCTTTCGTTTTCAACGTGCAAGTGGTGCTAAATTGTCCATTCTAAAGGCTTGTTCAGATATGTGAAGCGTATTACACTGTAAGTCATGATATAAAAACTGCCGCGTCATATCCGAACAAGCCTTAAGTCAACTTATAAATTTGACATGAACATACTTGTAATAATAAAGGTCCTTTAGATTTGTGAAATCACTGCTTCTAATTGCTGAAATGAGAAACTGCTAAGCTCACTCACGTGTTTGTCAAACCTGATGAGTTCACTTTCTTAGTACATGTAATTACTATCAATGTCATTTGACAATAGTTTTGCGAGCAAATAAATAACATACTTTGTTATGATACTCTTGTGGAATGGCATATGTGGAGATAATTTTTCTTTAAGGTACTTCAATTTTCAAACACAAATTTTTACTGATGTTGCTTTGTAAGAAGCACCCTCCTAAAGGATTATTAGGTAGAGGGAGGGGGAGTGGCCATTGTATCAGAGCACTTATATCAGAGGTCTCTGGAGCCAGTTAAAGGCATTACATACATGATGTTGGTGGCTACCATAACAAACAAATCTTAGCAAACAAAAGTTTAACAAAAGTATTTCAAATTGTATTTGAGCTATGTTTTACATACTTGTGATGGATATCAAATGCATAAATGTACCAAGAAATCCACAAACATTTTACCTTCAAAAAGATTGTCCCTTGTATTTTTGCCATCTGTTCTTTTGTTACCCTACCATGTAATCTATATATTGTCTTTTCAAGACTTCAAAGTTATTCTATATACAGTGGACATTATAAGAGCACATTCTGTGCGATGGTTGGGACCAATGAAACAATTATAACATTGAAATAGGGCTTAAACACGATCGAATAGAAAGCTCTGAGAGTGGGCAAACTCATAAGAGTTTGTTAATGACATGCTCTAAACAACGTTTTCACTGTATTGAATTTATATGATTGATTAATAAATATTGCTTTACACATAAGATATTCAGGCTTTGTTGCCCTTAATCTAACTGCTTTGAACTGCTATTGTAAAATAAGCCTTTTCTACATTTAAATGTTTTGGCGAACATGTAATTATCTGGAAAGCAAAGGTATTATGGAACATGAAAGAAAATGGTCCTTACTACTTGCAAATGTATCTGACATTTTTCTGGTGTTATTACTAGACCAGTTTGGAGATAGCTCATGTCCAAGTGACCGCCAAATATCCAAAGATATTTTACACATGGAGTAGTCCCACTTTGTGCATTTTAGAATAATCACTGCCAAAATGATGGATGTGCTTCATGAATACCTTTTGTTTGCCCTCTTGAAAAGAATACTTTCACCTGTGTTCCATAGAATGTACAGTCGGTGCATAAAGGAATAATGATTACGCAAACTTTCATGAACACATATCCAGCATTTGTGTTAATGGCTTGTACAGTCACTATACTTTCACTATAAAAGGGTATTTGCACAAAAAGAACATAATGCAAAATGTCTTAACCCCTGGAAACATGCAAAACTTATATCAAAATTATGCAAATACGTGTACATCTGTGATTATGAAGAAAGGGTCATACCTGAGAGACAACTACTTCAGAAAGATTGCTTGAGGTTTCCCTGACTTTACACAATATTCATCTTATGCAAGGCAAGATACACATAACCGATGGTGAAACTGTTCATTTTGGGTTGGATTTTGCTCAATATTTTCTCTTACATACACCATTTGCAAGTTAGCTTTAATAATCTTTAATATAAGAACCACTACAAAAATTCCAGTCATCTCTTCTGCAGTTTGCTTGCTTCAAGAGCCTATTCTAACTGAAAAAAATGATTTGAAGATCACTTTTTCCTCACAGAAGCTATCTCCGACATCACTCAAAATGGACTTAAGAAAGTGTATTTTGGGCTATAAGATTTTACTAACATTATCCTTCTCGCGCTCTTTCAAGTGAGCATCTAAGATTTCCCCAAACTCTTCTCGCCCGAGAAGCTGGTAGGCAACCGACAACAGCATCCCGATCATAGAATGAAAGCGTTCATGTCCAAAGGAGAAGAGATCCAAGCCCAGCTCGTAGCCCTGGCCATAGTCACACTCATCGTTAGCAAACTGAATCAAGGTGATGATCTCCTGGAGACTGTCTGAATATCGAGCTCTCTGCTGCTCTGTCTCACTATCAACGATCTTCTTCAGGATCTTCTTCAAGTCACCTAGGGTCAGAGGGGAAGGAGATACATCTATCTTGAGAAAATATCTTAGATGGTAATCTTGAGTTACGACAATCAGCTTAATTCAACTATTCATAAGTACATAAAATGTAATCATACATTAATTCACAGAAAGAACATGACAGTTACCACGAATGGGCCACATACACATGAAGAATGTTCATATAATACAGCAATAAATATAACTACTACAATTGCATGAACTTGCAAACAGTTGTATTTGAGTAGCTTATGGAGATATGAAAATATCCACAAATCAATTTAATCAACACAAAGAGAGTTTTAAATTACCCTAGCTTGTACAAAACATATAAAAATAACAATAATGGGTTCTTGTATAGTGCTCATGCTCCACAATTATTACCCCAGCTTTAGCATGGCTGTCATTATGGTGCTCTAGCATTTTGAGGAATTCATATTTGCCAGGTACCCACTTACCTCGCCTGGATCTAGTGAGGCAAATGTAGATTAATGTCTTGCCAATGACATTTGTGCCATGGCGAGACTCTAACTGCAACCATGTGATCCACAGTCTGGTGACGACCACTAGACAACGACACTTCCACCTTATGTTATAGAATGACATTTAAATTCTAGTAGACATGTCCAAGTCATGATAGAGCCTTAAACCTCACTAAATTGTTTACTTCCAAGTTCAAACATATTTTATACAACAAAACATGCTATAATAAATAATAATAAGAAAAGACAATTACCATCTGTTTCTGGAAGTTCCCTGTAACCAACCCCTGTACTGTCTAAGGGTACCACGATTCCAGCCTTGTGGAATGTCTTAGTGACCACCTTCTTATCTCGGTCTTTCATGTTCTTTGTCCGAGCTTCCAGAGAGTGGTTAGTTTTCTTGGCCCACTCTGTCAGAGACTTGTTCACCTTCTTCAAGTCTTCTAATTTCTTCTTGTCCTTGGTCTGTTTGATCAGTTTTCCAATGTGTAACCTGCGGAAGAGTTCAATAAAGAGGACAACTTTTAGTTCAAAATGGAACTTTAAATAACAGACATTCACATCAAAGAGTGAGAGTAACATATTTGCCTCTACCTGCTAAAGTTCTTGAAACAACAATAAATCTCTAACCATGGAAAGGTTGGGTCTGAACAAAACTGTGGTGGAAGTGGTAAAGAGAAGTGAATTGAGATGGATGTTTAGAGAAGGGAAGATGATGAACATGTGAAAAGAGCATGGGATCTGGAAGTGGATTGCATTAGAGGGAATGGAAGAGTGAAGATATGGTGATGAAAGAAAGCAGTAAGGTTGGTCTAAATGAGGAGGATGCTCGAGACAAGAAGAGGTAGAGGGAGGGAGTGTCATCATTGCGCGAAAGTCAGTAACCCCTCGTCAATAGGAAAATGCAGACTTTAATAAATGGTGAAGATGGTGATAAGTCTTGGAATCCAAGGGGTCTAAATTACGGGTGCATCTTTTCACATTTCTTTTGTCTTGTCTCTCTTCCTCTCCCTCTCATTCTGTCTCTCTCGAATTTTCTTTTCATTCCTTAACAACTTAATCTTGTGACAATTGCCCCCTGTCAATAACTATGCTACCCATGGGGTGTGTGTGCAAAAGACTTTGAAAATGATATCTCAACAACTTATGTTTGGTCCGTACAAATGGCATATTGAAAAAGAAAGTATCCCTAACTTCCAACCCCCCAAAAAAAAAAAAAAAGGGAGCCAAAAAAAGAAAAAGGTAAGAAAAGATTATACTCACTTTACTGCAGCAAAAATATTCCCTCCCTGAGGTGTAATTGTACATCCCTCCATGGCTGAGTTTGATGCAATAAAAACTGGAGCTTTCTGGGGTTCATCCCTGGAAAATGAGAACATTGACTTTATCAGATTCAGCTGGAACAGAGATCTAAATAGTTTCAAATAATGAGTTCACATACAAGCTATAGTAGTTTTGTGATGCTGCAAATCACTAGAACATCACTAATGAACAAGTAAATTTCAAGAGAATTGACTTACAGCCCATAAAAAAATAAATGTCCATCCACAGTATTCGGAGAGAATCAAAGTTGGGTTGCATAAAGATGCATTTAAAGAGATTCTCTTTTTGATAAAAATGAATGGACTTGCAGAAGAACAGCCATTGGCTGAAGCAAGTGATCCATGTTGAAATAAAATAAATTGAATGTGCTTTTAGTATATTTGGCGGCAGAACCTGTGCAAAATAATAATGTACATTTGCTGTGTGTCATCGGAATGTCCACCAGCAATACAGTCAAACGTCATAGTATAGTAATATCTGTCACACTAACTAATAACACCTGACTACAGTAGGCACCTCAATCCCCCATCACCCTGTAAAAAGAGAAAATTAGTCTACCTCCATAAAGTACTAAGGAGAGACCACTAAATTTGGCTCTCAGGAGAAAAAAAAATTAAAATATCTTACAATGTCACAAAATGTGATATCATCCACTGTTCCTCAAGAATATCAGATTTGTTTAGTTACATGTACAAGCTCGAGTATAAATAAGTTATGGACACAACATATAATTTTAAAAAAGTGCAATAATGATCAAGGCTTGAAAGTTGAAAGAATCCCCATTTTGAAGAGTTCTCTCTCTGTTTCCCTTTGGTGGCCTTCATAGAGAGATAACTAATACTACATAGTACATTGAAATACTCAAGATTAATTACCTATAGTACCCCAGGTGATGTTGTTTCTTCTCATCTCCTATAAGCACTGTCTGAAACTCTGGAGGGTCGTAGAAGAACCTATGGTGCAATAAATAATTGGGTCTCTGACCTTTGACACATTTCAGCCTGCCTGCCATGAAATCATAGGGACCTCAAGCACCAAGCCAATATCTTCTTTCAGTGCTTCTACAAAAAGATATAGGAATAGAAGAGTCAGTAAAACATCCCATAATGGCCATTTTTATTAATTAAAAAAGTGGGAGTATAATTTGAAGAATGACTCAAAAGATGAGCAAGAGCATGAACCATGTAAAGGCAAAAGCTCTTGAATCTGCATTTATTTTTTCAAATGGAAATTTAAGAAAAGTAAAAAGCTTACGATGGGAAAAGTGAAAAGGAAAATTGCAACTGGTCCTAATATTGATCTACTTGTCTTTTCATGATCAAATGTCAATAAATTCCAAAGAATACCAAACAATAGACACTTTAAAAGTGATAAACAACACCAACAACAAAAGAGGAAATACCCAAATTAAATGCTAAAGACAGGGTTGAAAGGTTTCCATCAATGCTTCCATCAAGTTCCATGCAATCTTACTAATCTACATGTACTTCTCTACTGAAAGGTATAATGAAAATCCCTTTTCATCTAAAAAGGAGTCAAGAGAGCTTGTATAATTACCTGAAGGTTTAGCCTGATAGATGCTCGTACAGTAGTCCCAGAAATCAAAGAAATCTTGTGGCATCTCAACTTTGAACTTTAACCTCAACTCTTCTCGGATGTCTATGTTTGGAGGAGTACCAGGGTTCTCATCAACATCTAGAAAAGTAAATATGGGAACAATAGTCATACTAAAAGTTACCTAGGTAAAGTTATAATTCATTTAAATTTTATTCATTTTTTTTTTGGAACTTGTTCATCTTTTCATTTTCTAAATTCAAAGTCAATTATTTGACTGATTCCCATACAAACTCTTCTCTAAGATTCCACAAACTACATACATGTATGTAGTATGTACATATACTTCATTTCAATAATTCAAATATATCTTCATGCTGATAAATCTATATTTACTTGTCAAACAGAAACAATGAGACCTCATCTAGACCCTACCTTCATTTTCAATCGGACAAGTTTCCTCCAACTCTTCTTCAAGCTCTTCAGTTCTGCTAGGGAGTTGATTCTGCTCTTCACGATCTGCTTCTTGATCTTCTGACAATTTTTGACGTTTTGATGATTGAAGCATCAAATCCTGTGACATTTTAAAAGAAAAATTAAAAAAACAGAGAAATAGATTAGGTTCACATGACATTGGTCCTATTTCCTGGCTTGAAAGTTTAACTTCAAGCAATAGTATATTATTATTAATACTGGCAACAAATAGCTGATTATTATCCCAGTGGCAGTGTAAAATTTTATAATCTACTAGAATGCTTTTAAGTTTTAACACACCTGATTCTTGACATCTTGTGTCTATTTTCATACAATTGTATCATTCAACTAAATTCAAGTAAAGACTATATTCTACACAAATATTAATATCTGAAAATCATCCTGAATTTGAAATGAACACAGTTCGTTCATTATATCACATTATCAGGGTGCATATGCCATAAACCCATAAATTAATTATTCACCACATCTCAATCAACATGATCAACAATATTCTTCTGATCAGCATTGTCATTGACATTACCGATTCATCGTCCTTGTTTGTTCTCCTTCCTGGATGTTTTAATTTCTTCCGATGCTCCTCACTCTTTCGGTAACATTTCGCTCCATATTGACAGTCAGGCTTCTCTGCCATGTCTGAAAGATAAAATGTCAGTCACTTAGCCCCTCGTCTAGCTAGTTTTGGCAATTGCTTTGGTCAGCACAATTACACAATTGCTCTTGGATTATGATCTGAGCTGAACAATCTACATCATACATGTACGTACATGTGTAGAGCGAGCTCGAGCAAAACAACACCAGGCCAGGCGCGCGCAATTTTCAATACATAACCAATCTACAAGGATTAGTCATTATTCAAATCAGATTATGATGGATTTTTATGAAATTAAACCAACATTAAATCATCGATTATACATTTTTGTATAATTTATTTGCTCAATAAAATGTTTTGAAAGAATAAAATAGAAATATGATCAAATATATATTCTGATAGTATTTAATAATATCTTATTTAAGTCTTGGTAAAGGTCACTTGCTTTTATGGTCACCTGATTGATCCAAGAGCGTGTATGGCTCATCAATGACGTCATAGTTGCCTGGTTTCTGTCAACAGTTTTCTAGAGAATCCGGGAAAAGTACAAATACATTTTCAGTGAATTCTTACTATCACGCATCATGGTTCGTATATTACTTGTTTAAAACAAAAATTATATGTTAATGAATGAATGAATGTGTAGATTAGGAAAGCATTGATGCCGATATTTGCTATTTTTGTCAACGTTTTTCATCATCAATGATCAGTCGTAAAGACGTAAGTTCATAACGTAGGCCGTTCGGCCTCGGTAGTGCAGCGCGTACATCATGTACACTCATACTCGTAGAATACGTAGGCCGTTCGGTAGTGCAGTGTACACATAGAGAGTTAGTAGTATATATCTCTACTAACTCTCTATGTGTACACTGCACTACCGAACGGCCTACGTATGTACAATAACAATGTGCATGCCAGTATCAGAGTATGCAGTATGCAGTATGTATGAAATATGATGAGTAAAGGGCAGACGTGGGCCGGGTCGTGGGCATGCAGTGCAGTGGAGGAGATGGTTGTGCGTGACTGTTTGATGCAGAGGCAGAGCTGGCCTTGGTCATCCCCTCCCCCCCCCCCTTCCGGCCTCCACACCAGTACCACCAGTGTACTGTATTAGGGTGTCTGGACGATTTTTAAAATTTCCCTTTTGGATTGTTTTTCACCATTATGGTTGGATAATTGAAAAAATTATTCACTCAGAATAATACATTTCAAATGTCAAGACTCACCGATGTTTCTATCAAAAGTGCAAGCGTACGCGTGTTGTAAACTGGATGCGCAACTCAAGGCGATTGACAATCCATTGTCTTCAATGGGCACCCACTTCCGGGTCTGTATACACGCGGTCCGATGCATATTCATGTGCAGATTTTACGCGCTATCACCATGGGTTCGGCGGCGGAGCTCCGCCTCCCTACTTAGCTGATCCGAAAAATGTGGGGAAGGGTATTTTCAAACTGTAATCGCTTGTGATCTCTTGGGGCTAGCGAAAAATAAGTGCTGGGATATTTTCCTTACGTCTAGCCCTACATAAGCCTGGGGGCTCGGTTCAGGAAAGTGGCAAAGATCGAGCTATGATGGAAGCGATGTTTAAATCACTGTTTTGATCAAGATATTTTTAGAATTCGAATTGAGCCCCTTTGGGAATATGGAGAAAAACCTGCTCTTTCATATGACACCTCATTTATTGAGTTTCACCTTCAGGATCACGGCGATTTAGGTTTGAATTTCGATTTGGTGATAAAAACATTGACCAATTTTGCATGATCGCGCAATGTACGTAGACTACATAGGGCTGCGTGCAATCTCTATGGGAAGGATTTTAGCACACAACATCGGGTGCGCGATCAGACACCCTAACTGTATGCATGCAAACAAAATTATTTAGTGATTTATCTAGATCAATTTGAGTTGAGATTAATTAAGGTCTCTTCAAAATTCTTCTTCGATCGTTGTCGTTGTCATCTTCGTCGTCTTTGTCATCTTCGTCGTCTTTGTCTTCTTTTTTTTCGTCTTCTTCTCCTTCGCCTCCTTTTTCTCCTTCGTTATCTTCTTCTCCTTCTTCTTTGTTTTCTTTTTCTTCTCTTCTTCTTTGTCTTCTTCTGTATTTGACGACAGATTATCTAATCCATGTAAAAACACGTGTGAATTATATTTGTTTGATATGTTTAAGCCTTTGGGTCTAAGCTAAATCTGTCGGGGGATGCAATAAATGCTGTGATTGATACTTTTATGTTAAATTTATTTAGGGTTAGGTTAGTCTAGTTGTGGGATTAAGTTTAAAGTTAGCAATTGAAATAATGCTGGAAATTGACCAATGAGCACTTGTCACCTGAGCAGATGTTGAATGATCATATTTACATCAATGGATGCTTTTCCATGCTTCCAGTTTTATCTTTTGATTTTTAGAAATGTCAATGAAGTCACCATTTAAATAATTGTGTTATGCCTTCATTTTAGCCTGACTCCAAGTCTGCAGAGAAGGTAGCGGTGAAGGTGGTAGCAAGATGTCGACCCTTCACAGATACAGAGAAAGAGAAGGGTGCTTCAAGAATAGTCAAGATGTCAGGAGACAAGACTACATTGCAGAATCCACAACAGGGTGGTACTGGAAAGGTTTGTGATTTTAGTCAGATTTTAGCTCTTCATTTTCATGATTTCAAAAGTTTCCTAGTCTTCTTGTACAGCTGCTTCACCTTCATGAACAGACATGAGTTGCTGTAGACTCATTTACTTGAGAAAAATATATATCCACTTTCTATCAAACTTTTAAAAGTATTTAATCGGTAGACAATTTCAAATACCTTGATATTTATCAGCACTACAATAATGACTTCACCCCTAATTTGGCAATAATTTTGTCTGCCTTCTTGAGCAGTGGAATATATGTCATTTGGATGTATATTGTTGCATTTTTCAAATTGAATGAAACAGAAGTTTTGATAGATAGATGTATCTTTCACCTAAAGAGATTTCTCTGTTTGCAGGAATATAATTTTCATAATTTGTTGTAAGTCTGTATCCTCTAGTCCTTGTAGACTTTATTGCATCACTGAATGCTTTTGTCTTGAATACATAGGAGACACTGAAATGGAACTCAATATTTTACTAACTAGTATATGATAACCTTTGTATCTGTTTAATCACAATGTAGGAAGCTGTTTTTGCCTTTGATGCTAGCTACTTCTGGGACACAAGAACGGTGAGTAATTTGTACCCTTGCAACATTATACATATAGTTCAAATTGCTTCAGTGAGATCATAAAGTAGATAAATATAGAGCTTTTATAATGGTTGGATGGATTTCTTATAAACCTTAGGATTCTATTCATCAGATTCAATTCAATGTTTTTTTAAATAGCGGTATGAGAAACACAGTTTTAAATCATTTGATATTATATGAGAGAGTATTAAAGGTGAAAGGTTCATTGAGTATGAATCAATGACTGGGGGATGTACAACTCCATTTAACACCTATGTCCTTCTGTCATACGCTTTCATTGTGTTTTGTTTTTTTCCGTGCAGAGTTTAGTATACAAGGAGCAATGTGAGCCCCTATTAAAGAGAGCCATGGAGGGGTACAACGTCACCATCATTGCCTTTGGTCCAACAAACAGTGGCAAGACCCATCTCATGTCTGGTCCTATGGAAGATCCTGGTCTTGTTCCTATGGTAACAGCAGTCTTTGTTTTCTTTCCATGTGATTCATGTAGAACTATATAGATTAAAACAAATATTGATAATAGGATGTTTTAATAAAGACAAATATTTGGAGAATATCTAAAGGTTTAACACTTAAAAGTCATCTAGAAATATGTATCTCTAGAGTTGCACATTTTGGCTTCTTATATGTAGTGTAAAATCCGAGTATGCATATGGTCACATGCATGTGATCATAACATATATGATTTTCCCCAACTTCATTTTATTCCAATTCTAATTGATATTAATGATCTGTATCTTGATTTTTTTGTTTTCAGATCAATCGAAGTCTCTTCAAGCAGATCAAGAACTCCAAGAAGCAGTTCCTTATTACAGCATCGTTCCTTGAGGTAAGAAGCCACTAAGCAGTCTAAATAGAAATTAAGTAGTGCCTTCAAGGAAACTCATATCATGAACTCGTACATAGGGAGGGTATCTTTCAAAATGAAGTATTCAAAAGGGTAGATTTGTATTGTCCAAGAAAAAAAAGGAAAGTTTAAAGAGCTTGTACGAGGACTGTGGTATGCAGATGTTCATTATCTGCATTGCTTTCAGTAAGAAGGAGGTATCTTTGAATACCCCCGGTACTTGTCTGGTGCGTAATTGTTTAAACCAGGCACTTCATCAAAAAATGACTCTCATTACCCAGGTGTAGTCAGTAGGTACCGGTACCAAGTAACATTCATTCTTTGAAATGCAGGGTATGTACAGTGCATCAATGATGATTACTGGAGCCAAAGTCATGAATTATTGTTGAGAACATGTAGAGATGAAATTAATGATACATGCTCCTCAGAATGAAATGTGATTATTCCAGTATTGTGGCACTTTCTGATGATGATTGTTTTTTCTTTGTTTTTCATCTAGGTGATGGATGACAACATGACTGATTTACTAAACCCACACACAGATGATATGCAGATAAGACAACATCCTCAGATTGGAATGTAAGTATTGTTTGATAAGATGAAAAATGCATTTTAAAATTTGAGGCATTGATTGTCAAGATATCGCATATTGAATCATGCGAGCTGTGAATGTATATGTTGATCATTTGCCTGCTGCTTAATAATTATTATAATATTCTGGGTATATATAGTGCCTATACATACGATGTCTCTACATGCTTTACAGAAATATTATCACTCCGGTCGTAGGATTTAGGCTTGCCCACACACAATTTATGCACACTCTCCACTCTCTGGGGAGCATTCTAGCCAGGCACCATTTTACAGATACTCACAATGCTGAGCAATCTACAATGATTTGCACATCCTACTGGGTAATGATGGAGAGAAGCAATGTAGATAAAGTGCTAGCTTGCTCAAGGACATAAGTGCCATGCTGGAGATTGCATGAACCCACAACCTTTGCATCTCAAGTCAAGTATTTAAACCAATTAATGCAGCTGTTACAAATTTCAAATGATACCATCATGTGTAGAGGTGTTGTGGTCCAGTGGATAAATCTCTGGATGATGAACCACAAGGTACAGGGTTGAAATACTAATGTCCTTTGGCTAGACATTAATCTACATTTGCCGCACTCCACCCAGGTGAAGGAAATGGGTAACGTACGTGCCGGACATGAGCACTATACAAGACTCCACTAGTATTTGTTGTTATTATTATCATTATGTGAAAAATGAAATTTTTAAATGATCATTTGCCTTTCAGATTTGTTGATGGTCTGTCAGAGCTTGTGGTGAAGAGTGGTGAAGACTTGTCTCGATACTATGACCAGGGTAGCAGAGCTCGCAAGATGGGTGCTGCTGATATCAAAGCACATAGGGCAAGGTAAGAACAAGCTTTCTATCTCTCCTTCTCCCCCCCCCACCTGATTCTCTCTCTCTCTCCTTTTGTTAATACTCGTCCATTTACTCTTAATTTTCTGCCCCTCTTCCTTTGACCCTGCCCATTTTGTTCTCTGCCTAACTGTCTCTCTTCTCTCTTAATGTGGGGTGGTATTCTGAAAATGATCTTTCATTTTATGTCAGTGGAACAATGTTAATTGTCATGACAGTTCAAAATAAGGATAATTCATGGAATAATGTCTGCGCAATTTAAAGCTGGCTGTGTTTGCGTAAAGTTAAAAGAGACATCTGCGCAAGCACCAGTGGTTAGTGTTAGTTCCGTGCAATTTGAGTTTGTTATGACAATTAACATCATTTTCCCTAACATGACAAATTGCATCGTTTTCAGAATACAGCCCCTGATAAAGTTTTATTCTTCCCTCTCTTTCATTTCCCTCTCACCCAAAGTCTAATTGGCTCTATTCTTGTCTTCTTTCTCCAGGCTTTCTCAGTAGGCCTATATGTGTATCTCCCTCTCTGTCACTTCTTCACAGTCTCTCATCAGCTGTCTCCTGTGATGACTGCCTTCTGTTACTACTACTACTATTGTACAATTTGTTCTCAGTTTGTTTATTCTTTAGATTTCTATCCTCCCTCTTTTCTCTATCTATCTCCTTTTTTTTCACAATTTTTTCCGTTCAACATAGAAATAATTTTTCACTTTTCATGTGAATGTGTTGTTTGATTGATTCATTTCACACATAGTTGTCCATTACAATGATCCTCAATTCTTTGTGATATTTCCCCCTAGGGCTCATGGTATCTTCACTATCAGTATCGAGCAGAGAGACGGTGGAGGAGGGAAAGGACTGAGGAGCAAGATTGTATTGGCTGATCTTGCAGGTATAGATTGCTGAAATTATTACTCTTTAAAAAAATATTAAAGTGACTCAGTAACATTGTTGAAGGTTGATGAAAAAACTGTGTAATTTTTGTATGAAATGTTACTTATTTTATTCCTTCTACTGTACTAACCCTCTAGCATGCAAAAAATCCTGAAAAAAATTCTCAAATCACAAAGATATTTATGGTTTTCTTTGAAGGCGTCACTGGTCAACACCTTCTAACAGTAAATTCTCCCAACCATTTTTGAATTTTCCCAACCGTTTTTCCATGAAAATAAGACACAAGACAGGATTTTTAAAATCTTTCAACACTTAAATGTCTGGAATGATATATAGAGCCAATTCATAGCTTTGTTACGATTTACATTCACCTAAAATGTAATTTGTAATAATATAGTTAGAAGAATTAAGGAATCGATCAGATCAGTTTTTCCCCGTTTTTGTCGTTATAAATGGTCTCTTTTCACTCAAACTTTCAGATTATCTTTAATTTTACATCTGGCATTGAAGTCACTACCTTAGCACCATTTTCTCTCATCTGGACAATGCTACCAAGTCCCTTTAACTATATAGTGCTTTACATGTGGTTGATCATACAGGATGCTTTCTAAAAATGTAGAAAAAAAACTTATTCTCAATTTTGATTGATTATCATGACACACAGCTCTTGAGAAAAAAGATTTGGTTCTTTGTGATGTGTTTACTTCATCTGTTTGACATTTTACAGTCTTGTTTAGTTTTATGCATTTCCATGTACTTTAATTGGATCTTTATTACATGTAGAAGCTTTGATTACAATCTATCTATAATAAAGTGCTTTACATTGTATGATTTTACAATTTTTCCTGTGGTTGATTGTACATAGATGATTTCTAAAATTATGTAGAAATTTGATTGAATATCATGACATACTAGACTTGAATAAAGATCTTTCTTCTTCGTCATGTCTTTACTTCTGCATCTGTTTTGACAGTGTACAGTCCTTGTTTAGTTTTATGCATTTCCATATACCGGTACCTCAGATTGATATTACATATACAATTGTACAAACTTTGTTCCTCTGACTTCAATTTCAATTGATCTGTTTTTTTTTGTATGTTTCAGGTTCTGAAAGCGTACAGAGTAAAGACAAAGGGTAAGCACTTCATCTGTAGGTTTTTAAATTTGCTTGAAGTAAAGTTCTTTAGGTTAAAAAGGGCCATAGATCATACTTTGTATATACTACTGTACAAAGAAACATATTTATACTTGAATTTACAAAACATGTTGAGATATACATGTATGTAGTAGATTTGGGAATCAAAAGATAGATGTTCATGAATTAATCTGAGTTTCAAATGTGTTATGAAAAAATGAGGGGGGGGGGAATGTAATTAAAAAAAATAACAATAAGAAAAAAACTATGCAATGTATGTCTTAATTTTCTTCCGTCTGAATGTGATCCAAGCTTCTTCAGGGGAAATAATTGATGTGGTGAGAATGCATTGTGCAAGGAAGTGACATACATGTAATTGTTCTCCTTTATTGTGTCTCTCTTCTCAGACTTGGTGCCCTAGGGGACGTGATAAGTGCCCTTGGTGATCCTCGTAAGAAAGGGGGTCATGTACCTTACAGAGAGTCAAAGGTCACACGGTTACTCCAGGTACTTTCATCCTCTCTCTTACTCTATTGCAAGTATGCTTTTGAATGTGCAATAATTAATAATTTTCACAGATTTCTTATGTGTAATTCAAGATAATATTGCAAACCAATAGATTTTATTAGTTAATGATATCTCCTAATTGGCCATTTTCAGGATGTATCAAAATTCATACAAGTTTACATATCAACAAGCTATTACATCCACCTGTTATGATTAAATGTATTTCAATTGTCAGAATGTGAATTGCATACATTAATTGTTGCTAGGTAGGACAAACATTATGGCTAGTGCTACCTATCAACATATACTGTGTGCGACTTTCATTCTGACCATTGAATGCATTTATTTGTAAGAGGTGAATGAAAGTTTTTGCAATGAGGCACGTCATCACAAAGACGTTTGCTTTACAAAAATGGCATATTTATAAGTGACAAATAATAGATTACCATGTTGTCTATGATATATGTTGTCATGTGAGTATAAATTCAATGTTATATCAACTGTCGATCACTATCCCAGGATGCCCTTGGAGGTAACGCCCACACTCTGATGTTTACGACCATCTCTCCGTCTGATACCTGCTACAACGAGACTCTGACTACCCTTCAGTATGGTCAATACTGCAAGAACGTTATCAATCACCCAGCAATAAATGTGGTATGTCATCCAGTCTTCTTGCCCATCTCAACTCAATAATCATGTTTACAATGCTTATAGGATAATGATCACTGATTTGCATATCCTAAATTGTATATAATCTTATATGTATGTAAGTTGTGTTGAAATGTATTCATTAAGCTTTTGCCCTTTTCTTCAATCTTTATTGCTTTATTTAAAATATTGTATTTGATATCTGAAAGATAATGAATGTATATTAATTCAACGAGGGGTGCGGGAATGAAATGTTCTTAACTTTGTGGGTTTTTTTTTGTAGGATGACAGTGAACGACTTACTACTCAGCTTCGTGAGGAGATTTCCCGTCTGAGAGAGAAGCTGACCGGTACATCACTCACTGAAGCAGGCAGCAAAGAGGAGGTGGCCAAACTACAGGTCAGTCAAAATGAAATTAGATCATTGTTTGCTAATGATGATCCATTGCATGGGCGTATTGATATATCATGATTTCAGTAAAAGAAAATTAATTTGGAAGAAAATCAAAATTATTCTATCAAATACCATCAGCATCAAAAATAGAGGAAATAAAACATTTCAAAACAACATCTGGTGTTCTGTCAAATAAAGCGATGTGAATTCAGCATATGCATGAGAAAACGGTGAAGTACCTTTTTTCACAGTGGGCCAAAAATTGGGGATGCAGTTGATAGACGATGATGGTTTATAATTATACACAAAGTTATTAACAGTATGAATGTTTTTAGTGTTTTAAAAGCAGTTGTAGCCTTCTGTTATATTTTCTGCAATGTGTATCCTTGTGCCAATGCAGGTAGACAATTCAGCATAGAACCGTATATTCTATAGAAACATGGATGTTAGTGTGAAATATTGTTTTGAGTGTTTTCTTTGTATATTTTGCTGCCTTCAACAATTTGAATTCTTTTAAGTAGCATTAATTTCATTTGAAATATCAAATTGTACTATAAATCCAATATTATCTCTGTTTCTATTCTCCTTTCTGCCTCTCCCAATCAGGATTTGATCAAGGATCTTCAGATTGCTAAGCGTCAGGGATGGGAGGAGAAAGAGAAAGTATCAACTCAATATGAAGAGGAGAGAAGAGAGAACCTGGCTAAGAAGGTAAGTCACACAAACATTAACACATTGGTT
Organism: Mesocentrotus franciscanus; assembly: GCA_037976565.1. Taxonomy (NCBI): domain Eukaryota; kingdom Metazoa; phylum Echinodermata; class Echinoidea; order Camarodonta; family Strongylocentrotidae; genus Mesocentrotus; species Mesocentrotus franciscanus. The sequence goes on along the minus strand of CP137680.1, from coordinate 29,873,737 downwards.
GCTTTCTTCACTTCTCGGCAAGGTCGCTCGTTTGCCACACTTGCAATTTTGCACAAAACAATAGGCACTAATTGACTGAAGGATTACTTTGTGCAACACAATGGCTTTGCAATATTACCAATTTCCGGTCTTAATTAGCTCCATGATAACCCTTTTAGCATAGGTATGGATTAATCTTATCTATAATAATTTCAGATAGAACCAAAGAAATTCCTATACATGTATTTGAATTATCATGATTAATGTTAGACATTTATATCTACTGACAAAACTCAAAATATGTGTGACCAATATTGCTCATAGGTTTCTCTGATAGTCATAAAATACAATGCCCCTTAAATGGCTTGATGTTAAGATGATCAAATACAAAAAGGAGATATGTTATTTTTGTGTGTCTTTTCTTACAGGGTATCTTGCAATGGGTGATGGCTGAGAGTGTACATAGAGACAACAGAGAGATGCAGGAACGCATCTTACTCATGCAGAAGGAGAAAGATCAGGTAAGGTACAAAGAGAGAGAACAATGGAGGATGATGGTGAGGGATGGATGATGATTTTTCCTCAATGATGGGCTTTGACTAGCTTAAGTGATTGTCCCTACTATGTATTGTAACTATTCATTGAATTTATTGGCCATATTTACTTTTCTTTCATGTTTCCATTTTTCATGTGTTTTACGTACTTCTTTTTCTTTTTCTTTTTGTAGCTGCAACATGAATACAAAGAGAAGCGATCATTGGTTGATCGACTGAAGGAAGACCTGCAAGCCAAGATTGTGGACTACACCAATATGGCTGAAAGTGGTAAGACTCTTTAATTAATTACTAAAAGTTTCTTCCAGTTTATAGAAATATAAAACAATCATATTATTTCTACCCCCCACACTTTTTACATTATAAAACTTGCCCTCTAAAACCGTCCTTGGATTAGGATTGAGTCCTTTCAGTAAAACTGTATTTATTGTAAATCAGCCATTTAATTTTCTTATTCTTTTGAGCCGTATTTTTCAAACAAGTCGGATGGTAGAATAGTTTATAAAGCTATTTCTGTGTTTGTTTCTTCGCAGGAAAGGGGAGTGAGTCTGAGACCAAGGCTAGAGTGAATGCTATCCATGAAGTGAAAGAAATGATCAAGAGAGAGAGCGAGCATCTGAAAGATGTCAAACAGAGACTCAAGGAGCTTCAGGAAAGGCAGAAGAGGGAGAAGGAGGTGAGAAACATGGAGAATTATATACTTTAAATCTGTGTTATACTTGACCTCTGACCTCTGTCTGTAAATTTATTCTTAAAATTACCATTTCAATTGTATAGACCCTAGAAGTGTGATATGTGCCTTTCTACTATGGTAAATGCATATTTCTTCCAAACGTTTTTTTTTTCTTCTCCTCTACCTCTCTTCATAATCATAAGTTTTCTCCCATCCTACCTGTATTCCACTCTTTCACCGTTGTGTATTTTGGATTATTTTATATTGTCTCTAGTTTTTATCTGCATACCCACTCTTACTCTCATATGGGCCTCTTGGACATGAAAAGCAATTACATTGTAATCAGGACCTAAAATTTGAAACACGAAGAACCAATTATACAAATATGGATTACCAATCGTACTATTGATAAGTACTTGGAAATCTCTTGACTAAGCTAATTGTACCTTAATCTGAAGTGTTCATGATATATTTGTCTAACAATCCTATGAAGAAAAAAAAGGTTTATCATGATATGTAAGGATATTTACCCTCATTTTATTTTGATTCCTGTGTGCAGGACATGAGAAGCCAGCATGCTGATTTGCATCACAACTCTGATCTGCGTCGTCTGGCCCGTGCAGAGGAGCGGAAGCGCATGGAGGCGGAGCACGCCCTCACGCTAGAGGAAGAACTTGAGAGAATGCGTATGGAGATCGATCACCAAAAGGCCGAGATTCAGGTACGATTTATTCATCATTTATTACGGTTACTTTATGTAGTGAAACTGCTCTGAATTTGAAAGAAAGTGTTTACTATAGGAAAAATTGGAAAAAAATATGTAATTACAAAGTATCATGGACAGCTGGACAGCCAAGACAACAAGATTCCACTTATATTACTATGCTGAATTAAACTTTCATTAAAAATAGCAAGCTTAGAAATCATCACCATCATTAAAATCATCATCATATCTTCTTCATCATAATTTTCATCATCATAGTCATCACCATCAGCTTTTCTACCATACTATCACTATAATCATTTAAGAAGGGCAAGATATAATTCTAGGTGATTCTAGACATGAATTCATAATACCAGCATGAGGACAGCAACTTAAATTTAACATTCCCCTCTTGTGCTATTAGCTAAGAACAGCCAATGGTGGAGCTGGATACAGCCAGGAGCAGTCCATGCAGATTGAGATGAGTCTTGTGAAGGAGAGAGAAGAACGTCGGGTAGTTACCATGCAGCTCCAAGCTATGGATGCAGAGAAAGCTCTCCTCATTGCTGAGCTTGACGAGGCTTATCTTAAACACAAGGAGGAGAACGAGATACAACAACTACAACATTTCCAGGTTAGAAATTTGGAGCTGAATTATTGGCTATGTAGAGGGACTCATTTTTTTTGTTTTTTAGAAAAAGCAGCAAGATAAAGAAAGCCCCTTTTTAATATAAAGTTTCTGATTTCAATGAAACATATAATTGGATATATAGGAATTCAGGCAGACATCTCATAAAATATTAAACTCTTTAAATTTTCTTGAGAAAGATATGATTTGTTATTATTATTATTATTATTTATTTGGCCATAAAAATCAGAAATTCACAGTATATGCAAAGTCAACATAGTAAATACAATTATCTTAGAAATAATAGAGAAAGAGAAGGAAATGAGAAGCAAGGAGAAAAGGAAAGAAATGGTTACCTATGCGCCAGGGTTTGCAAAAGTGAAATGCTTCACTGTTGCCCAGAGGCATGCGAGCCCTCATAGGTAACCATGTAGAAAGATAGAAAGATATTGCACAATCCCATATACAAATACAAATATTACACATTAAAAGTACAATGGTTTAAAAAAAAATATATAAAAATGTTAATGTTTTCACTTGTTAAATCTGTATTTTACAAATTTGCAAGAAATCAATTTCTAAAATATATTTGAACATTCACCTGTTAAACAATCCACTCATAATTTCCTTTTCTATTGTGCACTCAGACATTCCGTAACTACCGTGAAGCGTTCGAAGAGCAGAAGATGGCCCTGGAGCAGAGATACCGGACTCTGTTAGAAGATGCTATCCAGGATGCAGTATTTCTCTCTGCTAGGAACTCAGAACTAGAGCAGGAGAATCAAGCTGTCAGACAAGGTAAGAGTCTTCTTACAGAGGATAAATATGTGGCAATGATGCGGTAAAGTGATTGTATTTGTTGTCATTATTGTTTCATTTAGTGTTACGTGTGCCTGAAAGGTGAAACGTAAATTTAATCTCTTTAACCCTCTGGTCTCTCCTACCAATTCAACCTATGGTACAGATCTTTATGTCTCATGGGGAGATTCATATTCTAAGCTAGCAGATCTCTGTTGTATGAGGTGGGAAATAAAACAAGCAATAAAGTAAAGACAGGTGAAATCCAGAAAGAGAGAGGAAATGCTTTGGAAGTGCATGTATTCAAGCTTTTTGCATCAAGAATGGCCTTTTTGGGGTAAAAATAAATGTATATTATGGAAAATCCTATAATCCTTTTATTTTCTCTTTGATAGATGTTGCTGAGTTGAAGGACAAGGTTTCTATGATGGGAGGCAGCTCTAGGAGTAGGCCATCCTCAGCAGCAAGCTTACGCTAGATCCATAATCCTCAGGTCGACACCCTGAACCATGGAGAGGGGAATATCGGGGGTATCACTGGTAGACCAAATTAGGAAGCTAGCTTAAAGTGTACCAATCACCAAAACATGTTTTGCTCTTGATGCAAGGTTTCCATGTCACTGTACCATAGTCAAACAATACGCATCAAATATTTATTCTACGAAGAGATATTGCTGTTTAAATACACTCCAAGTGAACTGTAAAATGTAGTGTTGAGTAGACTACTTTCACTCGCGCCCAATATGCAGGGTTCTATTTTATCCTTTATGCATGCTCCTAAAGATAAAAGTTGGGTTCTGGTGTGGAATAGATCAGAAGAGGTTGATCATCTAGCATATTATTGATGTTTACTGCAAGGTTCTGGAATCATCAAATGATAAGAAATTTGGCCCAGTCTTGGTAAAGTGATTACAAGCTCTGTTCACAGAAAGATGTATATGGGACTACGCGAACATGTGGCATAAAAATCTGTCCCGATTTTTACGCTGTAACATGCCATATTTATAATATTAAGGCATTTGAAGAGCCATGCTTTTCAGGGAACATTTTAAAATTCTGATGTTCTTCCACACTTGCATAATAACATGAATGATAACGCTCACAAATTATTTTTCACCTCTTCCCAGAACTCGACCTTCTCTTTAACCATTTACCTATAGAATGCCAGGTATTGAGAATGATTTTATACATTCTACCTATACACATATTATTATTTCAGTGATTGGTACACTTTAAGTTATGCCCACAACCTACAGGTCTACTATCAACACAAAGTAGATAAAGAGGAGGGGGTAATATAAGGGCGTGACTGTTAGATCGGACTGGTGTGGTATACAAAACACTGCTTATTTTTCGGGTCGGGATAAAAACGATAGCTCCTTGGTGATCTTGAGACTACACTATGCCCTTCAGCACAGTACAGTTTCGAGATCACCTTGGACAATAGTTTTAACCGAGCCCCTCAAAGCAGCCAATATTTGTATTCTGTCCTTTCAACGGGATGAAAGCCCATTTATTGGCATCAGTGGTACATATATAGTACACAATCTTTGAATGCAAAAGAGAGAAAGGATGGTTTTGGTAAAGTTGTGGTAATGTATTTAGAAATTACATATTGTCAAGGATAGACATCACCAACTCATTGGATGCATCAGAATGTCAAGGCAGAATTAAGCCTCTGTATATTGACATGTAATCTGTTGAGAGCCAGAAGGGCATTAACTGTTTGTTGAAGTATACGCTTTTCTGGCTCCTAACAGACGATGTTTTGAATATATATTTTGTTTGTATTTATTGTAAATTAAGTAGAAACTAGCTGTAAAGACTTAGAGACTTGTAGACTTTCTGTGGACCTAATAACATCAAACCCATCTATTAAGGTCATCCAAGGGCCCTGTAGGCAGGTGGCCTCTCTAGACAGGTTCTACAACCCTCATTTCTTTCTCAAGGGAGATGAAATACATGGCCTTTATACACAGGTTGCCACTAAAACAGGTTTGACTGTATCTTTTTTTCCTTCTCTTCTCCTACGAGTATATCGATTGCTTCGGACATTTACTTGTTCTGCAGTGTCATATTGTGTATTTTAATATGAATTTATATTTGTACAGTTGAATGGTGTGGTAAAATAATCTCTAGAATGATATCTATTTCAGCAAATGACATTAGCAAGAAAACTCAATAATGGTATTTCTCAGTATTTTTTTATAGATGTGTGAAAATTTATTGTTTATTCATGTGCGACAAGGACTTGAGAAAATGATTTGCATGGATTCGTTAATATATTCTTGTAAATTAATCAGGATTGACTATTTTTAATGAATTTTTCAACAGAGAGATATTATATTTATCTTGATCATGTGCTGAGATTATTTTACAAGACATGGTCTTTAGATCATGAAAGATGTACTGTAAAAATCACATCGGCTATCAATAATGTTGTTCAATGATTTATGCAATTGCTTTAATAATCACCTTGATAAGCAAATTCTAGTGTGTTCTATGACAGTTCCGTCCTTTTAAATGTATAACACAGTATATGAATTATACATCTATTTTTGATAATCAGTGTTATTGTATATCTTCATTCTTCAATTCCATCCAAGTTCATGTTTACTTGTTTTTCTTTCAATCATGTTTGTTGTGAGTTCTCTATATCCAATTATATTGAAATGAAAGTTAATTGATGTACATTTTGTAGAAAATTTATTTTTAAATCTTTATTGTAAATTGTTTACTCATAGATGTATATTTATGACACTACAAACTAATACTTGTGTGTAAAATCAACTTGTTTATCATGTAGATATCATTGTATATGAAATGCATTATAGTGGAGTGTTCATGAAACTTCTATCCAATGGTGAAGTACTTCTCAGATCAAATTTGTTACATTATTATGGGGGAAAGTATTTCCAACAGATGTCAAAATATAGATATTTTTTCTTCTTTCCCCAAAATGATTAGATTCCATCCCTCTACTCTTACTCGTAAAGAGGAATTTGCAGGTTTCAATCACTTTGTGCATTTATGGTAGGATTCCGAGTACAGATGTGTGGATGATCAACAAGACAGCAAAACTAGAATAGGTCATACATGTATTCATAATGTAATCACAGGTCTTTGTGAAGTGCCTGTTTATGAATTTTAATTCATCCGTTTATAATTGTATTTCATTAGTCAGAATATATTGCATACTTAGGTGTTGTTAGGTATGGCAAGCTATGTTTGTCCTACCTAGCTACAACTAATGTATACAGTTTGCATTCTATTGAAGACAAAAAAAAAACAGGTGACTGTAATACAAGGTAGCTTGTTAAATAATCTAGTATAAATTAGAATACATTTTGAAAATGGCTTATTCCTCTGGTTTGATCCATTTTCTCTATTGCAAGTTTACCAGGATTGCTTAGAAATTCATGTATATCTCTATACCCACTACAAATTGTTTTTATCATCGATTTAAAAAAAAAAAAGAGTGATCAAAATCTTTATTTATTAGAACATGTATGTAGATGTTCCTATTATGTCTTTGTAAAATATATCTATTTAACTACATTTTTTTAGATGTTGCCTTTTCATTTATCAGAACTTAAAGAGAAGGTTGAGTTCTGGGAAGAGGTGAAAAATTATTTGTGAGCGTTACCATTGTTATTATGCAAGTGTGGAAAAACATCAGATAAAAAATGTTCCCTGAAAAGCATGGCTCTTCAAATGCCTTAATATTCTAAATATGGCATGTAACAGCATACAAATCGGGACAGATTTTTATGCCACATGTTTCTGTAGTCCCATATACATCTTTCTGTGTACAGTGCTTGTAACTTTACCAAGACTGGGCCAAATTTCTTATCATTTTGATGATTCCAGAACCTTGCAGTACACACAAATACTTATATGCTAGATGATCAACCTCTCTGATCATTTCCACACCGTTTCTTTCACAATGCAATTGCATGACCAGAACTCAACCTTCTCTTTAAAGCCCAAGTCCACTCCAAAAATAACTTACTTTCAATAGAACCAGAAAAATCAGACAAACCAATCAAAAAAAGTTTGAGCAAAATCGGATAACTAATAAGAAAGTTATTAATTTTTAATGACATGAAAAACTTTGAAAATCACTACACAACTCACGAGTCTGTGACGTGTGGTCCTCACTATCCACTAATTATTTTCTTTATATTGATAATATAAATTTCCTATTTTCCCCCTAAGAATCTTATTTCTTGACACCAGCATCCAAGTTAGATTGATAGTAATATGTTTTTGTGTGGATGCACTAATATAGAGTAATTTTTTCCAGTTAAATCATGAAAATTTGAATTTTGATAAACTATTTATATAAAAATCAATAATTATGAAATACAATATTCAGAAAATAGTATCAATTCTTCAAAATTCATAAAAGATTTTGGGAAATGTCATGCACGCAATATGATACAAATCATATAACCTGGGCAAAGGCATGGGAAATCAAGTTTTTGGGGATATAAAGGGAAATTAATGGGATTAAACTATATAAAGCAATTGATAAGTTGTGAGGACATGACATCACAAACTGATAACCATCTTGGCAATTTGTGTTGTGATTCTCATTGTTCCACATACTTTTTCAAAAATTCATAACTTTCTTGTTAGTTATCCGATTTTGCTCAAACTTTTTTTGATTGGTTTGTCTGATTTTTCTGCTTTTATTGAAAGTAAGTCATTTTTGGAGTGGACTTGCCCTTTAAAAGGGCTAGCTTGTACTAATACAACATCCGACAATCCTCTTCAGTGGATCCTTTATCTTACACTTTTTCATCTTCTCTTTTCTTTCATCATACATACTTAAACTTCACATATCTTTTCATCTGTGTAACCTACAGATATAACGTTCAACATACGAACGAAATCAGAAAAACAAGATCTATTTTTCAATAAAGATCATTGAACATTAAGAAATTTCAAATTGGCAAATTAATCAATAAATATGAGGTCATGTAAGGGGAACTCTCCCATATAAATACATCTATAAGCAGATTAGTTGAAAATGTTTTTATTTTTATAAGTTGCATGTTTAATTTAAAGATCAATCCATAGAATAAATGATATAAGATAGGTGATGTTGATCTCTACTGAATGCATGCAGTCACTGCTCGCTATGTCCTACGATGTTCTCCACATAATCAAATCAAAGATCTGTATTCTACTAATACTGAAACCTGACGCTGGGGTTGATCATGATGTTGTTCAAAATAACACTTTGATCTTGGACCCAGGGTCGAGTGTAAACTGAATTGGTAGAATACAGACCGAAGACATTATATCACTTGACCCCTGTCAATGATGACACGTGCTCCAGCAACATTTGCTCAACTGCAAACACGTACAAAAGACACAAACACAATTATCTTGATTTTTATCATTTTATTTTGCACGATTCTTGCAAAAGTGACATAGCTCGCTCACCGATGTTTGGCAAACGGTAACTGGACAGTTTTTGTGAACAATGGCGGTTGGTGGTTCATGGTCAGAATGTTTCTCTTTCATAAGGGAATTTCCTTTGTGATAAGGTATGAAGAAGGGTTGGTTGACTGATGGAGGGTTCTCTGTTGTTGAGAGTTGTGTGTCTAGACGCTTTCTTGGACTGGTGGTTCGTAGCCGTCGGGCCTGTCGACCTGAGCGCCGGTGTCATCGGTAGTGGTCGTCTTTCCTGTGGAAGATCCCTCACCGTGAAGCTCCATGAGACGGGATACTGTAATCATCAAAACAAGATCAAAATATGATTTAGCTACAAATTCGAACGAAATGAGTACTGTCTTTTATCTTTAGCCCGCCCTGGATATCTACAGCTACAATTAGAAATGTTCACAGCAGGCCCCTTTCACTCTATCCACACACTCTACACAATATCTATCTCACTTTACATCTAATTTGGAGCACGTACAAAGTTTATCAAATTTGTCATTTGGACACTAACTGCAGATATGGCCACAAGTCCTCCCAGTAAGTTAGTCCACATGATCATGTTTCAGGATTCTCACAGAAATTCGAGAACCATATTCCATGACTTTCCAGGACCCATTTTAGCGTCTTTCAATGACCAGGTAAGTAATATTTTGTATGGGTTGCAGCATCCAAGCGGCATACGAATAACCATGCCCATTGTCAGTTCAAACTGGAAGGCTGCCATAGCCACACACAGCCTACATACACAATCAATTTCCATGACTTTCCATGACTTTCTAGAAGAAAGTATTTTGCCATGACTTTTCAGGTTCTCCATGACCGTGGTAACCCTGTTATTGTAAACAGTGTTTACACTTAGTGTTATCCAAGATGAAAGCAATAAATGATGAGAGGAAGCAAGGATCTTACCGTCGAACTTGGGCTTCCTGAGGACCTTGACCTTGCGGATGTGGACATCATGGAGTGGGTAGATGCGATGACAAGCCTTCTCAATGTCCCTGGCAATGCTGTCTGGGATCCTATTTACATCAAGAACACATTGGATAACAGTTACTCATTGGGCAAATCTAATCAACTAATATTCTCTGCTTCATTGGCATTTATCAGAAAAAAGACAATATGTACGATACAGAGACCAATGGTGAATGCTTGCTGTTCACATGCCAAACATCACATTTTACTGCTAAGATATTATCACCATGTTGTTGAAGAAAAAAATTGTAGTATTAATGTCTGACATGATTTCCCTCAAAAGGATTCAATTGCTTTTTTTCTATTCATACATACTTTTCAGTATTCACACGTTTTGTGTTGTCAAACTTGCATGACCATGGCTCTGGGATATTAGTGCTAATTATCTACTGTATATGACAAGAATCTTTACAAACTTGAAAAAGCTGTAACATCCTGAAACATTTGAAGTGAAAATTTATAAGAATGGTAGCTATGTTGACTTACAGCTTGTTGACGACTTCCTTGAGGTCGTTGGCTGCGCACTCACGGGCCATGATCTCAATCATCTTCCTGCGGATAGCACGGACCTGGGTGCTCTGGGCGTAGGACGTCTTCTTGATCTGATTCTGCCTGCGCTTGGTGAAGCCGATGCAGAAGAGACGGAGAAGGTAGCCATCTGTGGTACGCACGTCAATGTTGGCATCGATCAGAGTCTAATGAAATAAAATAAGCAAAAGAAATGTACCACTCTTACTTTGTGACACCTGCAGAAGTATAGTAGCTTTAAAACTAAGATATTTCCAATAAACAAGTTCAAGAAAACTGAATTATTCACATACATGTATATACAATGCTCATGTGAAAATAAAGGTTTACGATTAACATAAGGAATAAATCAAATACAAAGAAATCTTAAAAACAAATTTTCCTCTGCTAAATCCTTAATAGAGCAATCTACAAATTAGTCCAAACTGTTCATTTACACTGTGATCCAAACATATATGTAATCTTGAAACAGCTAGTTTTGGGGCAATACAATTTATCTGACGTAAATTTACAATAAGTAGCAAAATTATACCAAATCCTTTGTTATAGGTTGTTCATAAAGTTGTATTCACCAGAAACAAGTGGAAAATTTCGCAATCAATCACCAAAGCAAGGGGATGGACAAAAATTGTCTTTCATTACCTGCCACTTCTTGACCATGGAGCAGTACTTGTCCCTTGTCAGGTTCATGCCATGGAAGTTGGTCAGGCAGTTCTTCCCGCGGACATCTTCCACCATCAGCCTGAACTTGCGGAATGCAACCTCATCGTTCTGCAGATCAGCTAGAGAGACCTCAAACACACGTCCCTTCAGACCGTCAGAGGCGATTTCTGGTAAGAAAAAAATAAATAAAGAGTATGGAGTTATAACTACAAATGCAACATACTGTTCTCTTGAAACAAAAATATATTTGACAAGAATCTGGCTCAAATGGATATACATTTTGAACTACAAACTAAATTATTTCAATTTAAACATGCTATGATCTGTAAATTGCTGCTAAAGAAATTGGACATTGATAATTAGTTCTTTCTCCACAATCGGTCGAAGGGTTACCAAAATAGGTACCTTTTCTACTGCTTGTGACTAAAGAACTAACATTAAATTTTAAAAAATTAACACAATCAATATATCTTGCCCCCTTTGAAAGATAACATTTTTCTTTGAAAAAAATCAGCTTGTTCTTTCATATCCAGATAGTACATGAACATAAGCTTTCTTACTTGTTCCCTGTGTCCTGGTGACGAGAGTCTTGCCAATGTTACGGATGTTGAACATGGCTGGAGCCTTGACATCGTACCATTCTTTCTTGGTGAACGGATCCAGACTGTAAACGGAGAACACAAAAGAAAAGAACACCTATCAAAATGATTTGAATGCATAATAACAAGTTGGATAAATTAAGATGCTTATCCTGTCTGAAATACTTAATCATTGGCTTCCCATAAACATAAAGCCCAGGTTGGAGAATGTTATTGCAGTTAAATGTCATGTAGGGAGTGAATTGGCAGGTTGGCAGATCTTGGAGACAGGATGCTACGTAATATCAAATCTGTGATCTAATAAATTTTTAACGCGAAAACGAAGCTTCTTCAATCAAATTACTTCACTTGAAAAAAACAAAAATTTAAATCTAGTTGAATCTTCATGATCTTTGGGCAATTTTCATCAAATACGAGAGGTAATTTTTATCTTTTTTTGCCTCTCATTTCCTTCTGAACGATTTAGTATAACATTAATTTCACACAACCATCATTTGTCATTACCATGTCTCGACTAGGGTCTAAATTTTAAACTAGAGGCTATAGCGCTAGACTATAACCTTATTTATTCAGTAAGGGAGGGATTTTTCAGCGACTTCAGACAAAATCAATTTTTTAAGCTCTTCATTCCAGAATTATTATCACTTCTCATTAAAATCATAGAAGGACATTTTATTAGTGTTTCAAAAAAGAAAAAAGATGAAAAGAAAGAGTTGCCATTGAAATATCAATTTTTATCTTAGAAGTTTTTGCACAACCAGTAGGGGCGCTGGTCCAAGAATGAGGATTGTCCGCATAAACGGGAATATCCTCGTAAATGCAGACAAATCAGTAATCACGTCCTAAAAAATAAGGATCGTCCGAGAAGGTTAACCGGTCTGCGCGCTGGCAATGCAAAAAAAGGATTTCGCGTAATAAAATACCCCTAATTCACCGTCTACTTTTCTGAGTTGTCCGTCTTCCCGAGGATTTATCGTTCATATAAACGTGAAAGTTAAAGTGAAATGCATTAAGGAGCATCATTGCAGAATCCGTTTTTCGCATAGCCGACGCGCAGATCGGAAATAAGAATTGTCTGCAAAAATGCGGACGATCCTTATTTTTGAGGATGTGTCTGTCCGCGTTTACGAAGACGATCCTCGTTTAGGCGGACGATCCTTATTCCCAGACCAGCGCCCCTACTGACAACAGCAGTGTTTTTCAGCCGCCTGAACTAAGTCAATGGGGAGTGCATCCATACCCCTTGCATACATGCGCTGATAAAAAAACCAGCAGCACAAGCCAGCGTCTGATGCCCGAGCTCGGAGCTCCCCATATGCATTACGACCGAATTCCACAATCTACTGAATCCCTATTTCAAGTTACTGTATAAGCTGATACAGAATTTTTCGCGTACAGATATTTTCGCGAATGACAGGCCAAGAGACATTTTCGCGAGTCGTTGTTTTCGCGATGGCACACAGCAGAATTAATGAATGGGCATGAAGCACAAACTTTCTCACGCCAACACATACACATACAGCCGAGTAGGCCTACCGTACCGTACCGTGATTACGTGCGTGCGTGCGTTGTGCAATCTGTGCAATATACGCGCGGAGGTGACAGCATTGCATTAAGAACATAAGGCAGTAAGCTAGCGGTCGGACGTGGACGCAAGCACATAATTTTATGCTGATTTTTTTGCGCTCCGGAATGAGGTGACAATATTTTCGCGTGTTGATACATTCGCGATAATATGCAATTCGCGAAATTCGCGAAAATAAAACCCTCAAACAGTAACGAAATCCAACATGCCCCAATTCAGGGGCACAGTGCAAAATCAACAAATTACTCAGCTCAGTAAAATGTTAGAGTTGAGTGCGCCCCCAACGTCTGAACGTTAGCTCTAGTCTAGCAATTTACTATTGTATTAAAAATAGCAACCCATCATTAATCACGTTTCACACTTTTTAACACAACAGAATGACAAAGAATATCAATATGTATGAAGAAAGACAAATTAATATACTAGATTGCACGAATACATTGACATTTGACATTCAACTTGACTAAAGAGAGAGCCATGTTTTGTTGACACGAATCGAAGTGGTCGAGTGTGTGACTCGCATGCAACGACGCGACGTACACCCCAACAGTATGGGCACCGCAGTCGTGTCATACAGTCATCACAATCTATAAAAATCTATATAATCCTTATATTTCTATACACATATGTTCAAATACTATGGAGAAAAATATATGAAAATTGCGTCTGATAACAAAATATATTCTTACATCTTCTTCTTGGAACCTTTCTTGCCTCCTTTTGAGAGGCGTTTATTCTTGCCCACCGCCATAGTTAGGGAGCTAATCAAAGAGGAAGTGCAACGCGAAATGCACGCTGGGATATGAATGGGAAGTTAAACCACAAAACAGGCATTTTCGATTGATTTTTATACATTATTCGTTGTATTAGAAATATTGAAACATTTTTGTTATTAAAATTTGATATTAAAACACAGTAAATATGCAATGTACTACAAAACTCTATAAAATATCATTCATGAAACCGCTTTAGGTGGACATTAGATGTAGTGTAGTTGTTAGCAGACGACAGGTTGAAAATCTGAAAACGAGCGAAGTTAAAAAAAACATTGTCAAAGTATATCGTCATAGGCGTGATATCAACAACAATGAAAATGAACTTTCTTTATACCTCATTCACAACGCCAAACAGGTGAACCAAACCGAATCCTAACTGGCATTCTTGGTCGATCATTTGGGAAGTATCATTGCATGGGAGTATTTATTTCAACAACAAAACAAAAAAAATCAGGCTGACTTTACATGCATGGGACCGGACCTCGAGCTTTCCCCTCTCATAGCTATAGGTCAGCATTTATTGCAAAAGGATTTATCTTGTAAGAAAAAAAAATTGAAGCAAATGGCCAGAGTGAAAATAAGAATGATAGACTCTCCGCAGATGGAACTCAAACTCCGGCCTGACCATATGTAACATATATATGTACGTTATATAGGAGACATTTCAGGTGAAGGACTTTAATTGACTACCTCCTTGCATGATATTGATAGGCCTATTGATGTGACTTAATTTTGGTTTTGCTTTCAGGGAATTTATTTCGTGTTGGTGTTAGTTTATTTCTTTGTATTTATATATTTTTTTTTTTAAATGGGATTTTCACAGAAAATCAGGAATATACGGTATGTATATATATATATATATAGGCCTATTACGCCTATATATACCGGTACATAATTATTAACTTAATTAATAAACTTAAGCAGAAAATGAATGCATTAACAGTTTCAGATCTTTTCCATATACTGACAGGTAAGTATATATAGCATATTCTATATGTAAATAATTACAATTGCCCGCAATTATTCTATTTCTTCAAGCAAATTGAAAGTGATGGGGCCTAATAATTGATTATGCATGGGGATCAAAACCAGGGAAGAACAAGAAGTATGATGCAGTCATGCAGTGAATATTTGATAACTATATATACTATAGTATTGAATTTATAATAGTCGAACATCATTTGGGATATATTATTGCCAGCCCTCTAGGTGTTTTTTAAACAGTTTCTATGGGGTTTTTCGGGGGAGGGGGTAATGCGGGTGGCGTAAAAAATTAAATCTTCCGACTGTCTCCCATTTAGTTCGTGCAGTTCGTGTGATATATATCAGTGTCAGAATAAATTCCTCAGATTCCTATATATTTGCTGTAATATTGCTGACATATTAATATAGATAGCCACATGCATAAGGCCTATAGACCGAACATGTCTGTTCGTCTCTT
Organism: Mesocentrotus franciscanus; assembly: GCA_037976565.1. Classification (NCBI taxonomy): domain Eukaryota; kingdom Metazoa; phylum Echinodermata; class Echinoidea; order Camarodonta; family Strongylocentrotidae; genus Mesocentrotus; species Mesocentrotus franciscanus. Next base: position 29,858,385 of record CP137680.1, on the reverse strand, counting down.
ACGTTCGTTATATAGCCTCTTATATTTGGGTAGGGTCGGCTCCTCTCTTTTAGAAATTAAGGAGTCTAGCTACCAGCTACCCAAATATATACTATAGAGCGACTTCCAATTAAACAATTCTATTTCATTTTGTTATTATTTAATTGTATATAATTGCCGTGACGGAGGATTATATCCAAATTGAATTATCAATTGTTATATATATGTATGGAGTATGGACTGACTAAATGTTATGGCTATATAATAGTCAACGCGCGCGCACGCATATTCATAGCGCGTAGCTCGCAGCGTCGCCGACGTCGCGCGACGAACATATAATCGTCATTTTGTCACTGCATGCATACACTACTTCTCGTTCTACTTCTGAATAGAACACACGTAGCTGCAGCTTTTGATTCTCAACATTTCAAATACCACTGTACAAAACTCAACTGGTTTCACTCAAAATCGTAGTACTTTAGTGACAATTGATGACACCTAAATAGCAGTAAAATACAATTTTTTCAACTTACCGATGTTAGAAAGATTATTTAAAAATTCAAATTGTAAGTCTACTGTCAAACTTGCCGATCAGCCACATCGGCATGATTGTGTGCATTTGCGTATTAAAGGGGAATTGACTATTCATGTGTGCAAAGGCTGCCTATATTAACACGTAGTGCAGCGCTAGAGGTATTAGCATCGACCCTCTATATTCTATGCTTTGCTTTTGCTGGAGTGGAATAGACTTTGTCATATGATATATCTGACGTCTTGCATCCCCCTTTTCACTCTTGTACAAGTTGTACGTGTCAAGAACAGATCTACTATTAGTATCACTACAGCGAGGTACTATTATTCATATTTTTTTGTTTAATTGAATCTATAAGGTAGAAATTAGACAGCATTACGGTACCGAATCGAGTTAGGCGTGTCGTTCTGTGAATAATAACTTATTGTGTGGTCCCATAAGCTTAGCTTTGTGTTTGCAAGAAGTTTATCACTATCACTATCAGTTTATAACTTTATTAATATTATAGAAGTCAATCACTTCCTCATTTAGCATCGACCACTATGTGTTGCTAGTGTGTCCTCAGCCATTATCATTTTGATCTGTGATAGAACTTAGGTCTAGGGTCTAGTATGTATGATAGTATCAAGTACTGAGACTTGTCTTGAAAAGACAATGAATAAATACTCCAGCAAAGCATAGAGAGTCAATACTGCGTATGGACAGCTCTAGCGCTGTACCATGTGCTAATAGGCAGCAATTTCACACGTGAATAGTCAATACACTTATAACACACAAATGCACACAATCATGCCGATAAAACTGTAGATCTAAGCAAGTTTGACAGTGGACTCGCGATTTTAATTTTTTAATTATTCTTTCTAACATCGGTGAGTTGAAAAAATTGTATTTTACTGCTATTTAGGTGTCATTAATTGTCACTAAAGTAGGCCTACCGATTTTGAGTGAAATCAGTTTTGTACAGTGGTGTTTGAAATGTTGAGATCAATAAAACAGGTTTTAATACACAGCCAGGATAGCGATGCAGCTATGTGTGTGTGTGTTGTCTGTTGACACAATTTAAGTGACAAGGAAAGAAAGAAATGAACTAGAATTTGAAATAGAATTTAATTAGACATTAAAGGTCTAGTGACTAGTCTGAGTAAGTGAGCTGCAAGTTAGATGTAAACCTCAACCGAAAGCTTCAGTCTCTGATATCGACAATTGTTCCGCTGGCACTACGTCTGGCTCCACTGATCCCCTCTAAGTTCTAACTTCTAAGTACTATTACAGAGGCTGAAGTACATCGTACGGGTTAGTTAGTGAGGGGAGGTTACGCAATACAGTTTGTGTGTGATTGCCGATATCATCACGCACAGTTTTCTCAAGAAAATTGATAGATAAGCTGAAAGTAAGGCCCTATATTTTGATGTTTTACAACTATTTTTGATGTGATTTTGCTAGTATATGAAAATTTGATCTATATTCTTTCCAATCATATACAGTATTTATTTAATCAAACTGTAAGTCTAGATAAAGAAAAACTGAGCGCAAATGTTATGCCTGATCACTGAAAAAAATCAGCTAGTTAGTTCCCCCCTGTGCGTACATCAAGGGTTAGTGTCTGTATATGGGGAAGGTTGACAAATGTCAGTTTTATTAAAGAATTCCCCATACCAGACAGTTATTTCTTTCTAATGGAAACCTAACTTCTTTTTTGTTAGATCTACAATAACTTTATAGTTTTCAGACCATGCTTGAGTTTGAGTGAGAGAGTGAGACTGAGCCTGTTCTACTTTTTATGTGCCTTTAAAATCTGTACAAATTTGTCATGTAACTTGGTCTTTGAGAGGGCCGTCGAACACTGAGTGAGGCCTTACATTACACATGGAAAAACCTATCGGCAAGACAATCAACTTTTGGAGATTTCAGAGAGCTGACAAACAGTTTCATAAAGTGATTAAAGTCATGTAGTTTATGGAACTGACAAATGATAACTTCTGAAGCATTATGTGATATTAATTACTTGTTAAAGTAATGTTAACTAATAAAAACACCCTCTCACCAATAAAAACATAAATTAAAACATCAATCATCCAAAACCACTGCCAAACTCAAATTAATCCTCTCTCCTAAATCTCCAACATAAAAGTAGCAGAGCCCTAAATCAATACTATTGACTCAGATCATGACCAGTGCATTAACCAATAGCAAAATAGGATTTGAGAGTAAAACTGAATATTCATAAGGAAAAGGAGAAGAGAACCAATGATAAGTAAGAAGTGGAAATACCTAAAGCATTCACACGAGATCCATGAATAAAGAATGAGAAGAGAACAAAGGTACATACCAGGTGAGATGGAAGACTAGGTATGTAGAGGAGATGAATAGAGGAAGGAATTGGGATAAATAAATGAATATGTAAATAAATAAGCAAATGATGTGAAATGAATATGTATAGATAGAAGAGACTAGAGAAACAAATAGTAATTGTAACAAATACAAGTATGGCATGAGTCTAATTTTAACTCTTACAGTCATCGTGTCATCCTGATTAATCTAAAGTTCCCAAACCAATGTTTTTTGTTTTTATTTAAGGCCAAATAACAAAAATGAAGTGTTTCTCGTCCCTGCCCTCTTCCTTTTTTTTGCTATTTACTATTCAGAAGAAAAAAAGCCTGTGATATACACTTTGTTTAAATAGCTTCTAAAGTGTTACAAATCGTTTGTTTTGTCATACATTGCATCAGTATACTCACATAGCACAATATCTGTGAATAAATAGGCTTGGCCAGCTGTTATTAGCATGGCAGCCATCTTGGGAAAAATTGCAAAATAGTAAATAGTAATGCCCTGCCTCCTCCTTTTAAAAAAAAGTCCGGACGAGAAACATGTTATTTTTGTTATTTGGCCTAAACTGTTTGAAAGTGTAAAGAATAGGCGAAATGGTATGAACTATGAAGAAATGAAAATCATATTTACATGTACCGGTACCAAAATCTTGCCTATGTATGATATTTACTTGGGTTTGCTTTGTTAATTTTATTTAAATCTAAATCTCAGGATATAAATATTAATAGATTATTAAAAAGACTAAAGATGAAAAGAAAAAAAAGAATTACCAAGGTTATCAGTGCGAGTCAACAGGGCTCTTGTCATGCAATGTTTACATTCTCTGATGTTCTTACATTATGTGCACCACATTAAAAAAAATGTTGCACCACTTACATAGTTACATGTGTTAGAAATTATATTTTGTTAGTTACATTGTTTAATAGATTAGTGATACATAAAATTATCTGAGTGGCCATGAACCAATTTGATCGGCCTATTTCAGACTCTCCTTTATACGTGAACTGCTGTTGATACCCAAGGTTGCTAATGCTCACAATGGCACAATATTTCATGATTTTGGTGGTTTTTATACCCCTTGCCTTAGAATGATTCCTCCAATTTCTATCAAAGTTGGCACTGCTTTCTCTTTTATTTTTCTTACTTTCTCTATTCAGAATCGACACATGATTGACCAAGATGAGTTATGAAACGTTTCCTGTGGTTCCTAACAACGAGGCAACATTCAACCAAGCTAACCTCCCACCCAGATACCAGACACCTCCTCCATGGATTCCTCCTGAAGAAGTTAGTCAATGTATCCTTAAATCTTGTCTTCTATTAAGAATACTATTTGATAAAAACTTGTTTAATCCTTATATGGGAGAAGTACTTTAAGTTTTGTAACCATATTATGATAGCAAAATATATTTAGATTCTGAATTGTGAAATGCAAATTCTCTAGCTTCATTTATTTCAATCAAATTATTCCACCAATGATATAAAATATGTTCATATTCTACATATTTAAGCACTTTGAAGCAGAAAAAATGAACCAGTCATAGCTCTACAAGTTCAAAATGAACTTGAAAAAATCTTATTTCTTTAGAAAACAGTGATACAACACGTAACAATATATCTTTTTCTTCACAGAGGGTTGGCCATCCAGACTATGACAACCAGCTGCCCAAGTTTCTCCTCCGCTCTGTCAAATTCAGAAGATCAAAATCAAATGAGCAATTAGGATTCAGTATACGCGGTGGTGCTGATTACGGCTGCCGAATCTACATATCTGGGGTACGTTGAAGTCTATATACCGGTAGCCAGAGTGCCCATGTATGCCCAGCGCCCCTGTCTGCCACAAAAAAGCTACCACCGGTATTTTATGTGTAAATGTATGGCAACTGCACACAACAAAGGACTCGATCCCACTGTTTTCAATGAGCTCTGTGTTATGAGATACAGAAACGTGAAGCGTATTGCACCTTTAAAAAAAAAATCTTTACGCTTCTTTCTCTGTTAACTGTTGAAAGCTCATGTCCAAAAATCAAATTTCCTTTTCTTAGTGGCTGATATTGTTTGTCAGTAATAACCTGTTGTAAATATTACATTTTTAGGAAAGACGACCAGTCAATGGGTTATAACTATTGCCCTAACTCGTTTTCCATGATCAGTCTTTCAATTTTAAAGGCATCGTTTAATAATGTTATCTCTGACATGCACGGCCCTACGTGTTATCAGTGTCTGTGATATGGTGTAATATTGAAGCCCTAAAAAAAATCGCGCTTCAAAATGATCAAGAAGTGCCTCAAAAAAGTAAAAATCTTTGAGTGACCGGTTTTACCATACTCGTTTTCCCCAATAGACTGTAGTGTTAGGAAAACCATTAGGAAAACGCAAAATTTGGTTTCGATTTCCAATCGTAAATATCTTGATAATCAGACAGGCGATCGGCTTGTAAAAGTCGTGGGGTTCCTGATTGCAGCATGAGCTAAATCCAGGATTTTGTTTCAGAATCTGAGACAAAGTTACCTGATCCCTTTAAGTGAGATTCTCAGATAATCTCTGATTCCATGAACATCAGAACACCAAGTAGCTATAACTATTTTTGTACTCCTACTTTATTATTTCTTAGGTTATCCCTGATTCAGTGGCCTTCAGGGTTGGTATGAAACCAGGAGATCTTATCCTTAGTATCAATAGCATCGACTTCTCCAACATCACATATGATGAGGTGAGTAGATGGTTTACTGAGTGCAAGAAGGGCTTTAAAAGTTTAAAGAGAAGGTTGAGTTCTGGGAAGAGGTGAAAAATAATTTGTGAGCAATATCATTGTTATGCAAGTGTGGAAGAACATCAGATAAAAAATGTTCCCTGAAAAGCATGGCTCCTCAAATGCCTCTTCAAATGCCTTAATATTCTAAATATGGCATGTAACAGCATAAAAATTGGGACGGTTTTTTTATGCCACATGTTCGTGTAGTCCCATATACATATTTCTGTGTACAGTGCTTGTAACTTTACCAAGACTGGGCCAAATTTCTTATCATTTTGATGATTCCAGAACCTTGCAGTACACACCAATACATAAATGCTAGATGATCAATCTTTTCTGATCGATTCCACACCGTTTCTTTAACAATGCAATCGCATGACCAGAACTCAACTTTATCTTTAAAGCCACATAGTACATGTAGTAAATGTTCACATGTATTGCTTCATAATTTGGTGACACTAGGGCCATGTCTTATAAGGAATTGATATTATTCACAAATTATTTGCAATTGATATCAATCAAAACTATGAAAAACTATCAAAACTACATGATAGAAAGGAGAGTGCAAACTTGCGATTGATTTGAGGACTTGCAATCACAACTCTTTATAAGACGGGGCCCAGATTTGGTTGAATTACCAATTAGCGTGTGCACAGGTCTCTCAGGCGGCAAAATTCACCCCACCAGAAAATACACCAGCTTACCTTCATATCTCATGAGTGAGGGAAATTTTATATTATGATGAGAATTCCTTTGTGCACTTAGGTCATAAAAATGAAGGCCATACTTTGCGATTGACTCACCTTTTATTGGGTAAATACCCCAACAGTATCAAATTTCCCATAAGACCACCTAAAATGCCTGGCTAGCGACCTAGAAAAATCTCACATTTATTTTTTTATCATATCATGTAAATTTGTGCAATTTACATGGCACGCACCAAGCAGACCGCTCGCAAATCTAGAGGAGGGAAGGCTCCCCGCAAGCAGTTGGCAACCAAAGCTGCCAATTTACTGAAAATGGCCACCATAAAGTGGAATTCCGCAACCTAAGCAATTGTGTAGGTTGCCCAACTGGCAACCAAAATAAAAGGCAAGCAAAAGCTTTGAAATAGTATGATTTTTTTCTTCTTCCTTGTTTGAGATAAATGTTTTTGATATATGCTGAAAGTGAATACAGGTAACTTTTGTTTTATTGAGTTTTATTTTCAATAAGGGGATTTAAATGAGTTGCCCTCTAAACGAGAAAAATACATGTTTGATGTTCAATGTAATACATATACATACACCCTTGATATGAAATGAATGTTATTTTGATGAGTAAATGATAGGATCTTATTGTTGTATTCAACATTCCCCATTATTCACAGGCAATCAAGGTCTTGAAGAATCTAGATGAAGTAGAGGCAAGACTGAAGTACTATCCTTATGGTGAGCGACTGTTTTAAATCATTATCAAGGTTTTACTTGTAAGGAAATTCAACCCTGATAGCAAACTACTGTAGAGGAAAGCAGACAAATCAGAGAAATAGATAAGTGACAGTTTGAATGAAATCGGACAAAAAATGAGAAAGGTGTGAATATTTGAAAGCTTTAGTCACTGAAGGTATGGGCTCTTCAAATTGACTGAATCAATAATGTCTCTGTGATGTAGTGGTAGACAACTTTCCTGTTTGTTCCAACACACAAAATGACTAAAATATCAATGTTTCAAAACGTGACGTGGGAGGGTCTATTCTCTTTAGAGGACCTATAATAATAGGCTGTCTATAATATGTTTCTAGTAGTGCCCCCAAGGGAGAAGGCACCCAGGAGAAAATGAGATTTAGTGATATTTCTTTACATGACAAACAGGAGAGTTACCCTCAACTACGTCACAATCCACTGACCAAACTGCCAATTTGAGATTTGCATGGACTTTAATAGTGATCTCATATTTCAAACATTCATGACTTTCTTATTATTGGTACAATTTATTTCAAACTTTCGATATTCTGTTTATATCATTTTTCTGCTTTCATACAAATGAACTGATTAGAAGGGTTGAATTGCCCTTTAATAATACATTCACATGTCATGGGGTCCATGCAGATTGTGCCTTCTTCTCTCTTGTATTATTCCTGTAGGTCAGATTTACAATTATGGACCATAGTATGAATTAAATATGGGCATAATGTCCATCCATGGATTAATATACAAATAGTGAATGGCCATGAGTGTAATGGTACAAGATTTTGCACGAGGTGAAAGATAAGAGACGCTCTATTCAACGAGGCGCAGCCTAGTTGAATGGAGCGTCTCATCTTTCACCGAATGCAAAATCTTGTTCCATCGCACGAATAAAGACCATTCACTATTTGTTTTATACAACACCTTGGACGTTAACGGGCTTAAAACAATTTTTTCATCTAAAGAACAGTTTTCCTAGGGCCTGATTGTCCAAATCTCAGCGAGTTTTTTTGTTTTTTTATCAATGAAATTACCGATAGTGAGCGCGCACTATTTAAGCAAGCAGCAAACCATGCGCGCACCAAGCGCGTACCATGCTTTATGTTTATTGTTACGCGGAGTGCAATTTCTGTAGATCCTTTCACGGTGACTTCACTTACTATACCTCACAATATACTTTGTACATCGTTAGTGACGTCAGCGTGCAATGGTGCGAAAGGATCAACTGGAATTGCACGGCTGGAGAATGATGCCGTTCAACAGTACTTTTAGCGCATGTCATGTGATCAAGAATTGACCAATGAGGTTGCAAGAATCTTAGTAGGCGTTGTATAAAGGAACAGGTCAGGCAGGTTTACATGTATATTGTCCTTAGTGGTGTTTCACTTTGTTCATGACTGAGATAGAGTACTTCACAGGCATAAATGCTCAATTACATCTTCTGGTTATAAATTTTACACCAATTTATAAAACGCTAGTGAGCAGAGTACGCCTCTTTGGAAGCCTGACGTGCAGTTCCCATATGTAATGTGTCCAAGCAAACATGAGATTTGACTAGTATAATACAAAACAACTGAAAACCATCCTAAATGAATTTGGTAAACCAACAAAGTTCAAGATTTTGGGGGATAACATTTCTAAATTAGCAATGACCTCTTCAATTGTTATTCATAATGCTTCCCTTTATTGCAAACTGGAGCAGGATTTCTTTTAAAAATAATTAGAGAAAAGTTCCCCCAATCCTCATACAATGCAAAATTTATATATTTATCTTAACCAAATTAATCCCCCCTCTTTCTTTCATGGTCTTTCCTTCTTTCTTCTTCTTCAGGTTATTACAAGACGTACGAGAGAACTGGGGAAGCCCCACCTATTGAGTGATGTGGAGAAACAAACCTTGCCTTTTTAATCCAGAGCTTTATATATAACTGTGATGCAAACGTTATGACTATCACTGCTGAAATTATTTATCATACCTTACAGATTTTGGGGGGTTTTATTAGTCTTGTTAGAATGTGTTTATACTGTTAATGTAGAGGTGTTGTAGTCTAATGGATATTAAGTCATCAGACTGGGTTTAGTAGTACAGGTTTTGAACCCCTGCCACAGCACTACTGTATTTTGGCAAGACAGTAACAAATTTGTTTTCCCCTTTTGACCCCAGTTAGATTAATGGGTACCTGGTAGGGAAACAAAATTTCTTGAATGCTTGAGCATATATAGTTGAAGGAATTTCTCGGATCTCAAAAATATGCTAGTGTGCCTGCTTTAAAGCTGTATTGTAAAATGTAATATAAGTCTTGAATTGACGAAGAGCTAAAATGTTATATGTGTAAACAGTACTATGAGTTAAGCTCCTGTTCGTTGTAGGGATAGGATGGTGACAAAGACCATACTGTAATATATGTTTAATAATGATTTATACAAACGTTATTGGGACAGCAACCATACTAACAGTCTACAAGGAGACTCTTCTTTTAACTACACTTGTACATTATAACTATCCTCTTGATACAAAAAGTTCGCAAACAGGCAATATAGATTTTGTCCACTTTTGCAAAGAATCTGTTCAAAATGTAACCACACACTGACCGCGAAAAAGGAGTAGTGGTTTGATTACATGTGAATTGACAGTGTTGTGTTTTGAAACTTGCCATCAAACTGTCATGAGACATGAACTTTAACCTTGTATCTCTTGGCACAGTTTCTGATAATGACACCACTGATGATACTAAGAAATGATATAGACTCTCAACAGAGAAGAAGTGGTGTCCTAAATTACAAACAGAGGAGGGAATATTTAAAAGTTATGATATTATGAGATGAAGTTATCTTTGCTCTGTAAAATATAACAGTTATAGGTGTATAAGGCATTTTATACAGTATTTAGAATTATGGATGTAGAATTATCCACTGCCTTAAATTTTTATGAGTGTACATACATTGCTATCATGAATGTTCGATATATTTTTGTATTGTCATTTTATCTGTGTAAATGATTTTAGATTTTACTCATCTTGATTTTAACTTTATTTATATTTCTCTTGGGTATGTGTTATTGATCCAAAAGTGAAAGAACATAACTTATTTTGTAGTTTGTAGGATTGCATTTGGCCATTTGGAGCAGATTACATAATTTGATCAGAAATATGGTTTGTATAGTACTAAATGAAATGAAATGAAGTAGATTTTAACAACACATGCTCTTTTCTATAGCTTTGATATTATAAGTATTTATTGGTACTTCATAGGTGCTACATGGTTAATACATGTATTTAAAACAAAATTTATAACCCCTGTTGTAAAAGTCTATTCTGATTGTTGATACTTGGAAACACGGTTTTGATCAAAGTCATGAAAGTTTGTGGAGATGTGTTTTTTTGTGTGCATCTAGGTTGTTTGGGGAGAAATGAAATTATTTTCCTTTTGCTGGACCTGAAATTAATAGAGGACCTTCATGTTCTAGTGATGTTGGAGGTCATGTCCTAAGGTCAAAGATAATTTTTTTTCAATTCAAGGTTTATTAAAAACATATGTCGTAGCCCAATGGCTGAATTGGTCATGTGTACAATTAAAAGACTCATTACATATTTCAAACATAAAATACAGTTGTAATTGATTTGTCAATATTGAAATATATATATAGTTAATATGGTAATATTGCTTGGGCAGCAAAAATAAGAAAACAGAAGATAACATGCAGTCAGAAAAACGGAGAGGAGAAACATTAAGAAAAGAAGTAAAAGAGGAAGTTGTAAAAGTACATGTACATCAAAAAATATAAATTGCGTACATGTACTTTTAAAGAGTCATTAAGACAATACACAAATATAAAAATAGAATTGAAAATATTCTTTTCATAACATTGTTGACATTTGATATTGCAAGGATTTGTATTATTGCTTAGAAAATGATATAAGAAACTACAATTATGGCACTTTTTGGGTTAAATGCAAGTTTTTACCCTCAAGACTCTCTTATGACTACCGGTAGTAACTATGCATACTAGGGTACGTTCAAAGTTCAACCAAACTCGGGTCAGGGATGCTCTTTGGCAACATTCATGTCATTTGGTCACAGGTGGGTGAGACACAATCTGGCCATTTCCTTTGGTTTATATCTGTGCATTACGTCATTCAAAATATGAAATTGAACCACCTTGATTAAGTTCTGAAATAATTCTCTGATGTTACAATCATTTCTAACTTGAAAAGATGCAGCAATTTAGATTATCTCAGTACTATAAACATTGTTGAGACATTCAAAGAAGGGCAGCAGTTTCTTTTACATGCTCATGAAAACTGCCATTGAAAGATACAAATATGTACTGGTATTTATTACCTTGAGCTACAATGTAGACCATCACTTTGAATGTAAGCATTGTTTTGTAACATTACATTAACAATAGAATGAGGAACAAGTTATATGAACAATCGATAAAACTGAACAGTTTTAGCTATGTGCAGTCTTTCAATGTATGAATAAAATCATGTTTACTTTGCAGACAGGCAACAATTTGTTATTGCAAGTACCAGTATGTCTTTTTTGTCCTCTTAAATCTCCCTATATGGTGTGGGAAATGATATAAAGAGTATTAATTAGTAATAATAATAATAAGAAGAATTTGTAATGCACCTAATACATGTACTATGTTTCTATGTGCCATGATGCTGTTGTCCTAGCAGCTATTATGTAAAGCTTACTTCTACCCAATAGATAACAACATCAAAATTACAATGCTACATACTGGTATTACATAATTAAAGACACTGATATAGTATAGTATGAACCACAAAATATAAGCATAGATATATTATATATATATATACAGTACTTTTTTTTTTTTTAAGAGAGAATTGCTTATATTGATTTGAATAAGTGTGTTTTTATCATGGTTTTGAAGTTGTGTAGGGATTGAGCATTGTGGATATGGCGAGAGAGGCTATTCCAAAGTTAGGGAGCGGCAACAGAGATAGCTCTGTCACCGTAATGCATCTTTACGGGGGGAGACCAGACATACACCTGTATATTGGAGGTGGGAAGAAATGGAAGCGCAGTATATCTTCTTTGGTCATAATTATAAACAAGTTATTTTTTTAATATATATATTTTTTTACAATAGTGTCGGTTTCATATTGTATTTGTTTCCTTTCCATTTGTCTCCGCCCCTCCCCCTCTCTCTTTCACACACACTCAGTTTACTCTTGCTTTTCTCATTACATTTATTTCCGTCCCTCATTCTCTTCCTCATGCATTCCCATCTTTTTCTTTATTTTATACTCTCTCTCTCCCTCTGTCCCCCCTCTCTCTCTCTCTCTTTCTCCCCCTCTCACTCCCTATGTGCAAAATAACCTGATTATATTATCTTTCTCATCCAGAAATCCTTGTTAATTAGACTACATGTACCAATAAGATTTCAATAAATCGTCCACAAACAATTCAAATAACTGGAGGCAGACCAAGGTGGGTTTAAGTTTTTATCTAAATCTTTTCATTTATTTCCCTGTCCCTCCTACTCTTCCTCATGTATTCCCATCCTTTTCTTCATTTTATACTCTCTCCCTCTCTATCTCTCCCCGTCTCCCCCTTTCTGTCTCTTACAGACATCCTATAGAGTGGTGAAGTGTGACGTCATCAAAAATCTATTTTTGGAATTTCTCAAATTTTTCTTCATTTTCCGAAAGAGCACCAAAAATAATGTCCAAATGTCGAAAATCAATTGAATATGTTAAGTATTGGCTGAGATATGACCATCTGAATAAAAAGATTGCCTATGGGAACTCAGTGCTATATTGCTCTGGCTCCTAATGTTATGAGCCAGAGCAATATAACACTGAGTTCCCATAGGCAATCTTTTTATTCAGATGGTCATATCTCGGCAAGTACTTAAGATATTCAATTAGTTTTCGACATTTGGACATTATTTTTGGTGCTCTTTCGGAAAATGAAGAAAAATTTGAGAAATTCCAAAAATAGATTTTTATGACGTCACAGCTTCGGTACTCTATTACATCACGTTATTAGACTACCAATAAGATTCCAATAAATCATCCACAAGCATTCGAATAACTGGAGGCAGACCAAGGTGGGTTTAAGTTTTTATTTACATAGTGATCACATACACACAAGTCATCGTCAATTCATCATTATTTTTTTTTTCTTCAAAAATATTCAAATGCAGTACTCTCTAGAACATCAGTTAGCTAACAACATGAACGGTAGAGGGGGTTTACAATGAATTTGTCTGTTTAGAGCCAGAAGGGTGTTAACTCATATGCTTTTACACAGAGTTAACTGCCTTTTGGGTCTCAACAGGTGAATTGTGTCTTCATTGGAGCAATCGTTACACATCAGTACAAGTGTATATCCTAAAACAACACGGCACAGGGTTTGCAGAAATCACCAATCCTGCTTTATATATATAATTTTTTTCTTTGCAATCAGATGCACATGTATGACTTTCATCAGTACATTTAATCTTTTAAACGCGATACAACTTGATCAAAATTACAACACAGTTTTGCGCCTCATCGTGTGAGATCAAAAATAAAAAAACCCCTCTTTGATGTCGTAAAGAATAAACCCACAAAACAGAACAAGACGAAGGGAACGAAGTCTGTATGAACTCTGTACAAAATGGCCATTGGGTGAGATTTATGAGGTAAGGGAATAATTTTGTAAAGATGACACGGCATTCTGAGCTTCTGGCATTAATCTTGAATTCTGTCTGCTTCTATCAGTGTTGATAAATTATCGTGGTGGTGAATTATAAACCAGGAAAACATTGGTCTAGATTCAATCATGCAACGTGAATCAACAGAGAATACTACCTTTACTGTAAATGAAAAACATTTTGTATGAAGCTTATTGGGCCACTCAAAGTATACTGAACTGTAAAATACAAAATCATATTATTTGATATTCTTATATACTGAGAAAAATAGAGAAAAGTGACAAGATTGGTATCCAAGAATCCACATTTTCAGAGAGCAAAACAATCAATGGGTTGATAAGAGACAAATTAAGAGGCAGCAAAATTGTATATTCATGAAAACGAATCAATGCTTTCCTGTTTCATTAATAGTTGCTATGTTTAATCTCTTCATTACATTTATCACTGTACAAACACATACTTCTACCATCAAAGTACATGTACATTTTATTCAAGCAAACTCAAAATCTGTCAAACTGAATCAAAAGATTTAGCTGAAATGCTATTGATCCAGACTACCTGCATTAATCAATTTTGAAAATGTCATGACATCAGAAGTCCACAGCTTTGTCTTATATCAATGCAATATATATATTAATTCTTGAAAAAACGTAAACATAAATACATAGAAGATATGTATGCCAAGAGCCAGAAGGTCGTCAACCTATAAACTTTCACACAGAGTTAACGCCCTTGTAGGTGATGATATGCACCATGTGATCAAAGTTTATGGTAACTTTACATTTTCCCTGATTTTGTCTCATACAATGCCAAGCAAAATACCTTTTATTTCCTGATATTAGCAATTGTTGCTATGCTATTCTCATCTCTTTAAAAAACAAAATTCAGGTACAAATAATGTAGCAGTTTTGATGCTTGAAAACCTTTGACCTAAATAAGACAAATACTATTCAACCACTGCATTGTCAATAAATATGCATCAAGGCTCATTAAGATATGATGTGGTAGACCGCAGTGTTTTTGTTAGAAATGTGTAATGAATGGCAACCGTGTTCAACAATGGTCCCATGTGTATTACCCGACCTCTGTGTTATACAATACAGAAATGGGAAGCGTATTACACTTACGTCATTATGTAAAATAGTAGTGTGGTTTACCGCGTCATACATGCACATGTATCTGAACAATTGTTCCTATCATGTTATCTGTAGTCAGGACCTCCACTTTTACACACACATTTCCAGTGCTACAGCATCAGGCTACCCCTGTAAATATTTGCCCTAAACTCTTCATTTTTAATTTAATTGTGAAATAACTGTAAAATAATTTCAAAAAAAGAAAAATATACGATTGTGTGCATTTCTTAACAGCAAGTAAATTAATCATTTCATTTATTCCCGCATCATTGCATATTACTCTTGAATGAAACAAATCTAAAAAAATATTCCATTAATCATACCCTTGTATCAATAGTTCAATTGATAATGGACTCTTTCTCTGACAAATAGAAAGAAACCCATCAGGGGGGTGTTTCACAAAGATCCTATTAAAGTCGAACTTAACTCTAAGTTGGACTTAAACATTATGGAGAGCCATTTGTAGCCTTAAAAAAAAATATATTCAAAAGCAAAATTTCAAGTATTTTAGACTTTTCATGAATTCCACATCAAGAACATGAAATCTCCTTGATGATAGAAAATATGAATGATTTGAATCAATATTTTATGCCTTTTAAAATAACTTTTACAAAATATTTTCATAGATGCTAACGGTTTTCCATAATTGTTAAGTCCAACTTAGAGATAAGTTCAACTTAGGATCTTTGTGAAACACCCCCCCCCTGATCTTCAGACAAGAAAAACAGTTTTCACAAAAATATGGTGTGAAGATTGCAATTTCAAAATGGAATGAAATTTTAAAGAGCAACCTCTCATTTTTACATTATGGATCTTGTCCTATTGTGTTGTGTAATTTCATTTCAGCGTAAAATGCAATAAAGGAGGGGGAGAAAGAAACATACAAAACAGGGAAATAATGGATTATTTATGCCTGCCAATTTCAGAATGTTCAATATTCTCATGCACAAGCAAATGGATAGTGACTTAAAAGGAAGTAAGCACTCACTTCAAATGTTCCTCTTAATATTCATGTGCGTAAAATTAACTTTCGATACAGGAGTAGCTATGTTCTACAGAAAGGCACAGGGACAATATAAATCAGAAAAGAAAACGATAAAACCAAACAAAAAATCAATAATTAAATACAAATAATTGAATAATTGGACTCCCAAGCATTTAGATGTATCATGAGCAAAATAGGACTAAGAATGGAAGACCAGTAATGTTGTATAAAGTATAAATTGGGCAATGATTTTTTTCTCCATTCAAGTTTCAGCTACACCATTTCTTTCCTACCACAAACACAGACCAGTTTAATTCATTATAGAGGTCTAATTGTAGACATTTAATTGAAACAGTCAAAATGTCTTCTTTTTTTCCCCCCTCTAAATTCACATGGCAAACCTCATCCCAACTAAATGTTGCTTCTACATGAAGATAAGATACCAGATTAACCTTCTCAAGTTCTTACTATGAACTCTTTCATTTCAGTAGGTTTTAATACAGGAGCCATTCAGTTCCAATATGTAATGGGTTTAAATCCACCTTCTATATATATCCTTCATAATTACATTATATTGAAATATGACCTGCCTCATTATATAACCAGATACATTCCATTAAAAATAACATATTTTGAAGAAGAAAGAAATGAAAATAAATATTAGGCAGATTAAGGAAATTCGGTCTACAAAATGACAAAAGCACGTATCCTAGCGAGATATGGGCTTGTACAATAGACAGTCTGGTCACAGATACAGTTGCCTATTCCATCATAGATGTAATTTTCTCCTCTGCAGTAATATCATTTAACCAAGTTGTTGAAAGATACGTGCTCTAGAGTTTAATACATGTGTGTATTCCCAGATATATTTTGATATGTTTGAATGGATTTAGCACTTTTAATGAATTTACATAAAGGATCTATTCCAAATTACAAAAACAGACACCTAACAAATGCTTTAAAAGGATGATTTTGTAACATTGGCAGTTCTGACATGATCATAACAACACCAAAGAAGCATACAACCTTTAATAAGGAAATGGTATTCACAAACTGAGATAGTAGCAAAAATCAACCTTGGTCAGAGCACATTCCATAAATCATTATGCACAACATCCTACGTTTGTCTCCACATCTTAGAAACTAGCGGTGGAATATCAACAGGTAGTAGTATTAACAAAATACCAAATAAACTTGGTAGTTTTGGACCACAACGTTATGTTGTAGTAATTACACATAGCTGAAGGTTTAAAATCCACATCTCAGCTGCACGCTAATTCCACTTACCCAAACACATCCTACAGATCACAATTTTCGGTTTAAAACTTTTACGATATCAGAAAAGAATTCTCCATATCACACTATATGCATCCAGTACAAACATGGTGGCATTTGCTTCTTTTTTGTTTGCAGCAAGATGTGGTTCATTGAATTGTAATATTTTCTAGGAAAACAAGCATCAAATCTTTAAATTAGCAACATGAATTCACCCAAATTCTTCTCTCATACAACTGGGCAAATTTTTAGCATCAATATGGAATAAATGTTACAGTTCCATCGTAGAAGAACAATGCTTGTAGAAGCAGTAAGAGATACTTAGTTTAGCCAATTTGAAGAGCAAAAGCTGAAACCATTTCCCTTACAATACGGGCTGACTGACAAGGCTATGGCGTTTCTAGCATAGCATTTTAGTCCTATAACCCTTGACTTTGGACAAGCAGCAAACGACATTCGAGTTTGGCTGGCTCTATGTAACAACACGTGGTCGGAAGACCTCAATTTGAAATACAGGTGCACCACGTCATTTAAACAGGAATCAATAACAGTACACTACACACTCATATTATATTACGTCCTCAAATCTTATTGTTCTACAAAGAATTTGATTCCCATCTTAGATAACACTCTGAATACATGACATCATATACATACAATCTATTCTTTTATTCTTTTTTAATTACAGATTCATGTACAATTCAGAGAGTCAACTGTTAAACCCTTCTGAAAAAAAGTATTAATACAATTAACATATCTTACAGTTATTGACAAATGACAAGTGATAAAATTGTGCATCTTGTCACACACACAGAACTCTAAATCTCTTACTCATTTATCAAATCCCACCTTTCACAACGCTTCCAGACTCAATGCCTTTACCTGATATTAACTAACATTATCTCTGTAGTGATTTGGTGTGCAAGGTATTAGCACCCTTAGTCTGATATTACTAAATCAACATCACGCTCTACATGGATCTATTTGACAGTACAATCTACATGTACTTGCTACATTGAAAAACACAACATGAAAAATCATACGTTTCAAGAATTCAATAGAACATTAGTAGTATAAAATATATCTATGCTCAATAGAAAACATCAAAGTAAATGAAGAATTTTTGTGTTTTGTTTTCAAAATCATGTTTCATAATCAACGGAATTGTATCGTGCTAGAAATAAAGATGTAAATAAAATAGAAATCTAAATCAAAAAGTGAACACACAATTTACAACATCACAGGATAAAAACAAAGGTGTAGACATAATTATGAACATTTTCAAGAAAATGGACAAGTAAGGGCTTGATAAGAATGTCTGAAATCTCCCAATATTAGATATTGTCATATGATGATGTCGGATCACTGAGTCTGAAATATTCCTTAAACAAAGCCACTGGTTCTTCAATTCAACTTCTAATGCTTCATGTGTACCCTGTTAACAATAATTTGTAATGCTTTGCTCTCTATGTTATGACAAACCAATGCTATGTGAGGTGTGTAGTTACATAATAGCATTACGCGTTATGTTACCTTTCATACATGAGCTTTGATCTTTATTTGGCACTCTTTTTTCCTCCACTGTGAACAATATCTCTACATGGATCTAAGGCAAAAGAACGTCAATCAGTTTATGTGATACGTCACCTCGATGAGGAAGTGAAAAGGCAGAAAAGAGGATCAAAAGAAGTATGCAGGAAGAAGAAAACGGATCTCACGCTGAGAGATGACGATCATGGAAAATTAGAACTAAAAATAAAACAATTTCCATGTCTTCACGTTCCCAAACATAAACAGTGTAATTTCAAAATAACTCCTATCTGATTGTCCCAACATTAAAAATAGTCGCTGAAGCCCACTTGTAATTGTGTCACTGTATGTGAAGGTTCATAACGAATGAAAATACATTCTTCCCACCACACTAGAAATTAAGATCTGCAGCTGAGCTCTCAATATATCTATGGCCACAAGAGTAAAAAACAAATCTTATCCACAATACAATCCCAGGTCTGGTATAGAGAAAATCAATACAATGACTTTAAGATATTTGGTCTCATGAGTTTCACTAATTTGACTGGGAACAGGAACTTCAGCATGAAAAGCTAACCATGGCTCAACTCTGTTTCCCAAGCACTTGAGAGACCACATCCACATCCTGTAGAAAAATTGAACTTGCAAGACAATCTTGGTTTGGATCTGAGTGTTCTATTTTGATACTTCGCTTCAGAGAGCAATGAATTTCTAGATGGTTGGCTCAAAATGCCCAAGGAGACACTAGAAGAAGATATGAGAGCATCTGGCCTCGCCCCAGGCAGATCCTTTCAACTCCACAGCGTGGTGTAGGAAAAATGGACGCTTAACGATGATGGTGATGGCAAGTGCTTCTCATGGCCAAACACAAACTGCATAGAGCAAGTTAAAAATAAACTGATCTCTACTAAACAAACTTAATATAATCATACTGACTATGATATGGATTACTTTGAGTATTGTGATGTATTGAGGTAATTATAAAAAGGGATAAACACTGGACTGATGACAACCTCCAGGAAGTGCTTGGCTTGTCTTGGTACGATATAAAAAATCATTCAAGAGAAAGCAGAACATCATCAGGATGACATCATCACTGCTGCATTCTGGGAGCACCTCCGGGACGAGAGGGCATTTTCAGAGTGGGATTCCAATAAGAAGGTGAAAGATCTTGAATTTTATGTCTGCCTCCCTTCAAATTTGAAAATAACTAGAAGAAGACCAATAAATTCTTAATGTTTCTTGTTCGGCTCTGACAGGATTAACAAATACAAAGAAACAAATAGTTGTGATTTCTGTAGTGATCATGAAATAAAACACACTGCCAATGAGGACAATGTTGTACACACAAAAAAACAGAGTTAACAATGAACTTCCCTTACATATAAGATGGAACAGATTTGAAGAACATTCTCACGTCTACACACAGAGCATTATCAGGGGCAAATGATCACAAAATGCTGATACATACATAAACCAGCAGCCATTGCTTGCTGTCCATGCTATTGGCTTTTATCCAGGTAGCGTTCACTTTGCGAAATTGATGAGGATTTCTAGCAGGCATCTCCACACCTACAGCTGCACAGGAGCAATCTCAAACGGACACTTATCTGACTTTGGTTTTGCACATTTTGCATTGAGTTCATCATATGATTTTCCTTGTAGCAAGCAAACGAGGACAACGGTCATGTTATCACACCCAAGCCCTCCCATCTGACAGTCTGGAGCAAGACATCTTGTCATCAAGTCTTCACATATCTGTTTGAGATGGATAGAATGAATAATAACAAGAATAAACAAGAGAATACATTAAAGGGTTTCCAACCCAAATAGACTACTAAAAGATCTAAAATCTAAAAGAAAGCAGAAAAATCAGAGAAGCAAACTGATGAAAGTTTCAATTAAATCTGACTAAATATAAGAAAGTTATGAATTTGTGAAAGTTGTAATCACTATACGTATGGGCACTTCAAATTGGCTGAGGCGGTAATGTCAATGTGATGTAGTGTCGGACTACTTTCCCATCTGTTCCAACATCTAAAATGACTAAAAATTTAAATTTTTCAAAAATTCATTGCTCAGGAGGGTTTTTTTCTTTTTAAAGGACCTATAATAATATGCTTTCTATGATATATTTTGAGTAGTGCCCCAAGGGAGAAGGAACTTATGAGAAAAACAGAAATTAATGATATTTTTGTACGCGGCAAATGGGAGAGTTATCCACATCCTACGTCACAATCCACTGACCAAACTACCAATTTGAGATTCGCATAGACTTAGTGATCTCATATTTCAAACATTCATAACTTCCTTACTATTGGTCCGATTCATTTCAAACTTTTGCCATTCTGTTTCTGTTATTTTTCTGCTTTCATACAAATCAACTTATTACAAGGGTTGGATTGCCCTTTATCTTAAAATCAACGCTTAAGATGCACAAGTGCAAAATATAAAAATAACATAAAAGCACTAAACGCAAAAGTACACCATGAGTAAGATAGAAGTCATAAAATAAGAAACAGAATGATAATTACAGGACATATCGAACAGCAACGTTTTGAATTTATCTTTGCACAATTCAACTGAGCATCACACAGCAAAGGCCCTGCATGAGCAAATGTTCTCTTCCCCCCCCCCACGTTATATTAAGCTTAGAAAGTAGGTAAAACAAGTAATCCACAGTTTTGAGAGCATATACAAAATTACAATTTTTAAAACTTTCCAATCCAATCCAATCCAAAAGGAATTCGATATGAGCATTTTGTTTTCCTTGCAGTTACAAAGCGCTTCACATATTGCTTCCATCTCCTTGGATACTGAGATATATTTCACTGAAGGGGACATACATGTATATGTTCAGGTACAAGTGTATTTTCTCTCCAGAAATTTTGATTCTGTCAAATTTTCCCTAAAAATGTGGCTCACAATGAAAGGAACCCTTACAACTGATGGATTGTGTAGTGCTCTTTACAAATGCAAATATTTCCTAACTTTCTTTTCTGTTAAGATCTTAGTCAAACACTCGCTAATCTATTTCTCTCATTTTACTGCTTTATAAAGTAGATATCAGGGTGGATTCAGTATTATGAAAGTGGTTTCTGAAAAAATGTGTTTATCTGTAAGAGGCAAGTAATATTAATTATTTCTTTATACATCAAGTCAACTTATGGCATACCTTTTCTGGATCCATTTTATTCCCTATCCTGCTTCGTACAAAGTCCACTACTTCCTGATTCGTGAGCACATCCCAGATACCATCACATGCTAATAATAAGAACTCTGAATCGGAGGTGATTTCTGTCTCCGTTACATCAGGTACAGCTGTAAAGAGAGATAAAAAACTATTAGATAAATCACAGTCTGGATACCATCACATGCTAATAATAAGAACTCTGAATCGGAGATGATTTCTGTCTCCATTACATCAGGTACAGCTGTAAAAACAGAGAAAAGAATAATATTATAAGAGCCACACAAAAATGATCTCTATAAATAATTTTTGGAATTTTGGCTACCGATACTTTTAATTGTTTTTACATAAAGATTATTTTAAAAATAATGATTTAAATCACTAAAACTATTTTAACTAGAAAAGTCAACGCAAAGCGTAGCATCCCTTCGTAGGGTACAAATGGCCTATATACGTCAGAACAAGTTACCTCCATTAGACTATACTATTATATTACTAGGCAAGGGAGTTAACCACATTTTCACATACTTTCACCTTTGACCTACATACTCCGAAATTGAATTTCGGCTCTGTTTTGATACCATGTATCTTCATATCAAATGTCATTAAAATCCGTCAAACATTACTAATCGATCAGAAACCAGATTCACATATTTAATAAGCTGTGACCTTTGACCTACATACTCCGAAATCGAACTTAGGCTGTGTTTTGATACCATGAACCTTCATATCAAATTTCATTAAAATCCATCAAACATTACTAAAGTTATCGATCGAAAACCAGATGTGTATTTTTTCGCATATTAAATGAGCTATGTCCTTTGACCTACATACTCGTAAATTAAACTTAGGCTGTGTTTTGATACCATGTACCTTCATATCAAATTTGATTAAAATCCGTCAAACATTATTAAAGTTATCAAACAAAAACCAGATTCGCATATTTAATGAGCTATGACCTTTGACCTACATACTCTGAAATTGAACTTAGGCTGTGTTTTGATACCATGTATCTTCATATCAAATTTTATGAAAATCTGTCAAACATTACTGAAGTTATCGATCGGAAACCAGAAGTGTATTTTTTCGCATATTCAATGAGCTATGACCTTTGACCTACATCAATCGAACTTAGCCTGTATTTTGATACCATGTATCTTCATATCAAATTTATGAAAATCCGTCAAACATTAAAGTTATTGATCGGAAACCAAATTTGTTACGAACGGGAAGGAAGGAAGGAAGGAAGGAAGGAAGGAAGAAGGACGGACAGCGGCGTTTCTATATCCCCTCCGACTTCGGCGAGGATAAACTGTCAAGATATTCCAACTCTCTTAATTACAGTATCATGTGGTAATTGAGAGCCTGGTAGGCCCAATAGCTCATCATTTCTGTCCAAAACGTTTCAAGCAACACTCTGCTCTTGGAAATAAGTATTTTGTGAGATACTACGTCAGCCGTCTCGATATTAAAGCAATGTTTCTTCTTATGAAGCACAGGAGCAAATGTAGGGAAAAGATAAAATCATATATACATAGTCCTAATGAGATATATTCGCATATTCTTCAGTCATCCTAGGTACATATATCTGGTTCTAAAAATACTTTCACCATGTATGAATGATGCAACATTGATATTGACAGGTATTCCTGCATAATCACATAATCACAGACGAGGCATAGTCTAATCACATTAGACATTGTGCACTCATGCAAATTGTCATCATGCCGTTGGATAACAGCGGATGGTATCCATCGAATGCTATCATTGATGTAGTAAAGAGAATAACAAAATTTATACTGAACAGCATTTTCATTTTAAAGATACTACATGTATGTCCCTTTTGCAGCCAACATCAAATTCTGTAGAACTTTGCAGGAATTATGAATATGTCATGTATGTCCTATCTGTGAAATTTAAACATTAGCAGTGTCCTAGTATTCAAATTTCTCTAAGGAGAAAACCTTTGCCGGTAAATAGCGGGTAAAGTAAGGGAATAGCATTAATGGTATAGGTAAGTATGGCGTAGTCTGCCGTAGATTTCACTGTCAGACACTATTGAGTAACTGACCGACATCTTTTTTCTTTGGTAATAACATACATAAAATGAGCTGTAACAGGTACATGAGCATTTGTCTACATCAATAACCCACTACTTGTAATGGCCAAAATCAGACTATTACAATCACTTAAGTCGATTCGACAACTACTGGTCGTTATTTTCCCACTAAAAGCCATTTTCAAGCCCTTTCGTTTTGAGGGAAGTTCTAAATTAGTATTGTCTTTCAAATGCCGTTGGAATTTAACCTTTTCATTTTGGGGCCTGCAAATGGGACATAGTACCTTTAACAAATGACAAGAGTGACGATGTTCAACTGATTCCTAAATGAACTGTATGTTTAGAATCAAGTGGCACACATTACAAAGCAACCCCAGTCAAAGATATCACTTGGTTTTCATTCTATTAAATACACTGATACAATATTTCACCTACTGCTTCATGAGGCTCACATGAAAAAATAGTGTTGCATGCATCAATAGGTTATACACATTCATAATGATCATCCGACTTTTTTCAGCATCTTTTTCATCATCTTAACATATTAAAAGAGTGGCAGGGACCAACATTTAACCAGATGTTAAATTGGTAACGGTAGGAAGCAGCCTAGCAGAGCTGAGGTAATATTGGAGCACCTTTTGTGGTGGATATTTGCACTATAAAAATATCCAATATTATAATGATTATCATTATTATATTGAGTTTGAAGTTTTTGAAAGTCTATATTGATATATGCAATTGATACGGTAGGAACGGTAGGAAGGAGTTCCCTGAATGTTGTGAGAACCGAAAATGGCAGCCTAGCAGAGCTGGGGTAATATTGGAGCGCCTTGAGCACCTTGCGTGGTGGATATGTACATTATAAAAATATCCAATATTATAACTATTATCATTATTATTTTGAGTTTGAAGTATTTTGAAAGTCTATATTGATATATGCAATTGATATAATTCTTAGAAACATCACTTCTTTAGCAGAGGAAAGGCTTGAAAAGGAAATGGACATGGATTACAGATCTTCCTTCAAAAGACTATAGTTTTTATATACCAGGATAATCTACATCAAGATTTAACCACAGGAAATCAAAATACCAGTATCTCTCACTTTTATGCAGTATCATGCTCATAAATGCAAATGCCACTGCCATTCATTTAGTACCACGCACACCTGCTGTGGTTAACTTAGCTATGTGTGAACGAACCTTTAGTCTTATATATGTACATACCTGTCACTATCTGCTCTTCTGGTCCTTTACTCAGGTTCCGTTTGAAGACGAAATCTCCTAATGCTCTTGATAATGCAAGGTTTCCTAAACAAAACACAAACACATGGATTAGTTTAGAGGAAACATCATGTACCTGGTATCACATTCATCGAAATTCACGAATAGACAGCACATTTATTTTAGACATTAGTAGTTTTCATCATTTTTTTTTCTAATATGGTTCTTGATCATTCACTTGTAGCCAACTAAATATGAGGTATACTGTCATGTAGCTGTCAATCCAACTCCTATTCTGATCTTGTTAACAAACTCCTAGAAGTTCTTACCAGGTTCTGAACACATTTGCAAGTTGTTCAAGAAAGCAGGATACTCCATAAGACAATTCTGACAGCAATAAATGTCTGTTCTTCTCCATAGAGGATTTCAATTGGTTTTGTTACATTGTGATACCTATGACGATATTCCAACCAAACCAGGAAAGGTTCTGAAAGGTTTTTTTTTTTAATATTATTTTTCATTTATTTCAATTTTTTAAATTTACTTATTATCTATTTATCTTTATTTTATATTTTTCATTTCATTTATTCATTTATTTTATTCATTTATTTATTTATTTTTTTTTTTCTGGGGCTTCTAGGGGGATAGGGGTCTTGCATTCATTTTCTACAAGTGCCTCATGATTTTTTTTTTTTTATTTTTTTTTTGGGGGTTTGAAGAAAAAAAACCTCTAGAACCGCTACTGAGCCAAACAAGCTCACAAATATTTACGAAAAATGCAACTGTCTGAGGGGTGGTACAGTGCCCTCTGCCCTTATCTCCTTTATCACTGCAGCTCATGAACATACCATTTACTCTATTGAATTCTACCCATCCTCCAGCTGCTATTATCCTCTTACTCTCATTCTCATTGCTTGGTTTATGATCGAATGATAGCGGCTTTGCATGCCCACTGATACTCATTACACCACGAGAGTCTCCTACGTTACCCTGTCAAGATAAAATGCATCATCATCAATTATTCATTTCTAAAGTGTTCTATGTACATATCTATAATTGGAATATACATGTTACCAAAGTTCCGAAAGAATAGTAAAGTTCATTGAACTATTCGAATATCAGTTCTTATCAGAATTGATTCTCTTCCACAAGAGAATCTTATTTATAATGATTACCTAGGTATACAAAATATGCATAGATTCTCCTAGGATGACATTCTTTGAAAACTTGGATACCTAATCCAAGCTATTTGAGAGATGCAGTAAGAATACCTTTGTACGGGTAGTATTTAATTAAGCACCACATATATGAAGTATCAACTTTTCATTCAAATAAAGTGCTACAACTTTTAAGCCAGTGTGATGAATTTATTTCAGTATCAACCCCTAAACTTATTATCATAAATAGTAATACAGTCAAAACTGCTTTAGTGACCACCGGTCTACAAAGACCACATTTTTTGTTTCCCTTGAAAATGGTTTCTCATTGAAACCTGTACTGAAGGAACCTGTACATAAAGACCACCTGCCTATAAAGACCACTTTTCTTGTCTCCCTTGGGTGGTCTTTATAGACAGGTTTCATTGTACTCCTTAGATGCACATGACTGGAATATAAAGAGAATACTTACACAATAAATTTTATTATTTTTCATCACAGTGATTAGAGCTGTTGTACCGGCTAGTTCGTCTTTCATCGCTTCATCTTTAGAAATGAATCAAGAAGAAAAGGAATTAGTCAGATCTAAATAGTATTTCTACAGCCCCACTCATTGTAAACCTTGTTCCCATATGCCACGGTAAAGACCGCCGTGGAAAAATAAAATCTTGTACAGGTAAGTAGTAACACTGGCAACTGCCGATAATTAAGGTTGGAAGAAAAAAATGAAAGCACTTTCACTGATTACATACATGTAATATAATAATAGGTCTATTTATGAAGCGCATCCACTATATGTATATACTCTACTGCACTTAAAGGTACTATGTCCCATTTGCAGGCCAAAAATGAAAAGGTTAAATTCCAACGGCATTTGAAAGACAATACTAATTTAGAACTTCCCTTAAAAAAAGGGGCTTGAAAATGTCTTTAAGTGGGAAAATAACGACTATTAGTTGTCGAATCGACTTAGGAGCTATAGAGCCAGTAAGTAATAGTCTGATTTTTCAGACCATTGTACCGAATGGTCGTACGTTTTATGCTGCGCAAAGATTCAATCAGTTTAATTTTGGCCATTACAAGAAGTGGGTTATTGATGTAGACAAATGCTCATGTACCCTTTACAGCTCATTTTATGTATGTTATTACCAAAGATGAAAAAGCCAGTCAGTCACTCAATAGTGTCTGACAGTGAAGTCTAGCAAGTAAACAGGTTTCCTTGCATAATTTGAATATTAGGACACTGCTAACGTTTAAATTTCACAGATAGGTCATACATGACATATTCATAATTCCTGCAAAGTTCTACAGAATTTGATGTTGGCTGCAAAAGGGACATAGTATCTTTAATACAAAGTATCATATTATTACCCCAGCTGTAGCTCAGATGCAATACTCAGATGCAATTTCATTTCATTAGCCAAACAGACAATAAAGGAAAAATTATCAGACTTTGAAGACAGGCAAATTTGTTCATAAAAATATAAATTTAAAAAAAAACACCTCTCGACTCTTGAATCAAACTCTGGTAAAAACGAAAAGAGAAATAAAAGGGCTCTCGTTTGATTTCATTTTCAATAGCTTGTGCTAGACGGTGACAATGCACAACATGAGCACCCATATAAAAGGAGTGTTATTTATAGATTATGGTTGGCTGTGTTTGACTGTATCATGTAATGATGCATGCTTCAGTCAACATTATGTACAAAAGATAGCTTGTTTGTGGAATGTTGCTCTTATCACATAGATCTGTACTCATGATGTTGCAGTAATACATTGAGAATTAAAAAAAATATTGTGAACAACATAGAATTCACTTAGAGAATAAAATAGCCAAATAGATAAAAAAATAGTGCCAAGAAAATAAACCCTTTATATTGATGTTAAAGTGATGAAGGAGTATATACTACATGGCAAAATAAGAAGAAAAGACCCGATGACACTTGACATTTACTAGACTGATGATAGCCAGCCATGACAGATCAATGGTATATTATATATTTCAAGGGGAAATTCCCTTTTTTCTAGTGAACTCCTTTGCTCTGGAATACCATGATTCTGTTTGATCAGATAGTAATCCGCAAGTAATCTCCCTCGTGAATCATTCTCCATAGATCCATTCTCTCATTGCAATGGATCATGGAGCCCGTTTACACCAAAAAAAAAACATTTGAGAAATCACACTACTGAAAAAACCTATATATTAAAACGTATTTGCTCATTCTGTTTTTGGTGGAGTTTTTTGGTGCGTAGCGAGGATGCACGACTTCTCGCTGCTCTCTATGCAATTCAAATAAGGCAGAAATGAGGAAATTCACATGAACGAAAGCTAGAATAATTCCCCAGTAATTTTGAGAGTATGCATTTACACTGCAAAATTCAGCAGAGTTTCGCCGGAGTTTCAAAACCACACTGATGGGTTTTCAATTCAAGCTTTTCATCATGTTTATGGGTAGTTGCCTAGCAACTTCTGACAAAACTCTGAATGTAAGAAAAACCCAGGGTTTGTGCATGCAGTGTAAATGCCCCTATGGTAGGAAACAAAATTGCTTCTCAGCAATTTGTGAAGTGATGCATCGTTTATTTGTCACAATATCCAAAACAATTTCATATCATAGTCAAGCCGCATGTTAATTTGTAAGTAAAAGTGGGGTACCGCATAAGGTAGAATGTTTCACTAGATGTATTTACTATCAAGGCCTACATTGGTAATCAGGACAAGTGCATCTAACTTGAGCATCCAATAATAGTGATTCGCCTCTTGCTCCTGTAACAGATAATCTCCATTTCTGGGGGGTGTTTCACAAAGACTAAGATCGGCTTTAAGTTGGACTTAAATATGGCAGGCCATTCATGCCACTGTTTGCTCTCACCAATTTACTGGCATTGGTCTCTCAAGGGATGTACAAATCATGGTAAAAAATCTACAGAATTTATATTTTGTGATAATTCATTATTAAAGGAAAAAATATTTTCTAAAGATCATAATGGTGAGAGCAAACAGTGACATGAACGGCCTGCCATATTTAAGTCCAACTTAAAGCCGGTCTTAGTCTTTGTGAAACACCCCCCAGGTACCATAACGGAAATTGACACGAGAGTTCTTGAATTCATACATGTTCTCATTTTCTTTTACTTGTATAAAACAAAAATCACATGTCACATATACGCTCCATCCATGGTTTCTGATATGTTAATGTTCTGTTAATGATTTCCAGTGATTTTTAGTGCAAATAATCTGAAAGCAACTTTCAATTTATTTGAGACTATACGTGTAGGTCTTCTGAATCTGTACTAAAGCAGATACTCCAAATATACGTGCTGCACTTTGTTTGCATTGACTAAGCCACACATATTTGATGGAGAAAGCGACATGAATCTCTTAGAGAGGGATGACTCGAGAAGAAAACAAGGCATAAGATCACAAATAATTTCAATTTCATATAACAAGTGTTGAGTGCATAATTCATATCATCATTCCCTTGTGCATTTATATTTCAACCCTGGCCTGCAGCCTCTGTGAAATATATTAACATCACTTGAGAAAATCTGAATTTGTCGGTACCCGTATATAATTTGTTATTAAACTCCTGGGCATTCAATAATTGTATCACATTGTAACATAGATTACACCATAAAAGCAAGAGAAAATTAGTTTACATACCTTTGAGCATATCTTCATCTATTTTTAAGAATGATTCTCTAATAGCTTGGCTGATTTCTCCTCTCTTGTACGTTGACTGGTTGGCTAGCTTACGATGCAGATGTTGACCTGCGTACTGAGCTACTTTAGCTCCTACAAAACAGATACAAAGACAAAAGTGTAAATTGATAGAGATGAACAGGGCCCCGTCTTATAAAGAGTTGCAATTGATCCGGAACAAGTTTGCAGTCCCCTATCTCTTATGTACATAGTTGCGATTGATATCGATCGCAAATAAGTTGTGATTGATCACAACTGTTTATAAGACGGGCCCTGGTTGAACACATGAGTACAAGAATGTGAAAGTTCAGTTATTTCTTTTCATTTGGTGAAGGAAAACTGGTACATACAGTAGGTTTTTTTACTTGTTGTATTGGAGATGGCTAAATGAATTGAGTAAAACATTGAAATTACACAGAATTATAAAAAAAGGAAAAAGCTCATGGAATTTCAAGAAAAGTAGGCAAAAACAAGAACATATAGAAGCAATGTCCAATTAAACCTCAATTTTTCTATAAAGATTCTCAAATGAGCCATGAACAAAGGTTATATGATTTTTAGAATGATGAATAATGAAATATATGTATTCAACTGAATTGAATTGGTTTATTATTACAACATGACATGCAGCTCTGTTTTTATACAAAGTAATCATATATTTACATGATATCAAAAACATAAACACCCAAAAGCAATATAATAATGGTAACATCATAGAAAAATATAATTATTGATATAATATTTAGAAATGTTTAGAGATGTGAATAAGTAGCCCATCAACAAAAATTAAGTTAATGTCAATAAGTATTCAAGGGTAAATTCAAGCATATTAAGGACATTATTACCAACTACTCTTACAATGGGATCACTGCAGAGGTGGTCTCAGGGCTATGCTATCTTCCTGAGCTGAAGATGAGGGAAGATACTCCCTAGATCACTGAGGACTTTACTATCACTCACTAAAAAATGGCAAGATATGCAATCTATCATTTGTCATGTGACTTCATTTAGACCAATCATGTTGCAAGATTCTTGGTATGTGGGATATATTCAGGGATATTCTTCTATTCCCTAATTTCTTACCTCCATGGCCATCATACACTGCAAAGAAAGCAGAATCCTTGTCATCATCAATAGCAAGGATCTGTGTGTGCGCATCTTCCATGTCTGGTTAATGATGTGTCAAGGGACAACAACTCACACAAAAATCAATGAATGGGACAAATAAACAATACAGACACTGTGCGGCAGTAGGCTATATCTCAGCTGCAAAAGAAATTCATTTTTCTCCCAAGTATGTGTATGAACCATACTCAGAAAATATCTCCCCAAATCACATACGTGTACATGTACATGTAATGTATGCACAATTAAACCACTTTCATTATTTTTTCTCCATTTTTTAATCTCCAAAATTAGACAATGATCCAAAGCTACATATATGCTAGGGACAGAGTAAGTTCTTCATGTATATTAGATGTAGCCTTTCTGAATTACTTATGTCTCTAAATAAATCAAGAATAACATGGAAGTACATATATGTATATTAGTAGTTGAGTCCTTGGTCACAAGTATGAAACAAAGTCCTTTACTGTCAGTACTCAGTAGCCACTACACCAGTAACCTTAATATCACATTTCATTCAATGATAGCAAATGAATAAAGCCCCATTCTAACAATAGGCCCATATGCCCAGGTACATGTAGGCCTACATGTACATACAAGAACAAGGGTACCAGCCCCTCCCCCCCCCCCCAATTTTCCCTAACTTCTACAGTAAAAGCCAAACAATATTTTGTGTTTTTAAAATGAAAATTTCAATGGAATAGCAATAGCTCAACAGTTCTAGTAGGAAGTCATTGCCAAATGGACACATAGGCCAACTTGGATCGCTGTAGAGCGTTGTCATCTGTACTACATGTACAAGAAAGCTACAGACTGTATAATGACTCTTTTCATGAATGAACACCAAATCATAGTACGTGAATGAATGCACATTTTTCTGATTTCATTCTTGTGGTTAGCTATCCCAGGGTTATTATGGTGACAGAACAAACCGTTATCAATATTGACTTTGACCCCATTATGATTTGGCTGAAGACCTGAAGTCCCATTGATGTATAAAATGAGAGGGTTTGTTCCAGCCAGCAGCATCAAAGCATACCTGATGATATACAGTACAGTAGACCTTGACCTTTGGCAAACTACCAATTACTGACTGACTGCAGATTTGGTATCGGAATGTCTACACAGGAGCATCATAGTTTTAAACTTTAAGTTTGCATAACCTCAAAGTAATACACAACGATCCCCTCAAACAA